>CAIGQV010003909.1:17854610-17869013 GCA_903798115.1 Danio jaintianensis
GCTTAAAATGGTAAATTCACTGTTTTAAAAAATGCATATGATGGATTGTATTGTGAACTAGCGTTGTCAACAATACAGTAGCTGGTGTTATATAGTTGGTGTTTCTATGTTTTAATGAGGAATAACCATAAACGTAATGATGCACTGTATTTCTAACCCTCACAGAATAGAAAAATTTAATCAGGAAAAATAAGAATGTATGATTTATAAGCTGATTTCCACAAGGGTACCAAAATAATTTCTCCACAAGATCACAATTTACTGATATTACTATGCATGACTTCACACTTCACCCATAATGGTGGCCACAATTGGAAAATCCAATCAACAACCAATTTCTAACTTTATTTTATAACAAAATTTATAAGTCTCGCTTTACCCATTTTCTATTTTTGATAATCCATTACACTCAAATGTACGTGACCATAAGTGAGAAAATATTTATTGCTACGTCTGCTTCATCATGACTTTAATGTCATTGTTAAAGTTGTGTGACCTCCATTTAGCAGCTCTAAAACAGTAGTGTCATTATTAAGCTTAAGTCAGAGCAGTGTGAAGTTTAATATAACATTTGTCACAAAAGCCCAGTTTCCACTGATGTTTCTTGTGACCATTTGTTTTAGTATTTGGTCAACAACACCCTTTCCTCTTAAATTGTCATGCTCTAGGCTATCACTTTTGCAGGAAGTATACTACTGAATGAAGGAATCCATGTCATGTTATTTTAGCAAGTGGTAAAGAAAGTCAATGAAAATGATGTAAATGGCAACTATGATTAGTTTGGATTTATACAACTGTTAAAAAAGGGATACCTTGCTTTGCACATTCTCACAACAGGTGCCGTAATGATCACGTTAGGTCAAAAGACCACCTACCCTGGAGATCTTTGATGGCAGTTTGAACACTTTCAAATATATAAGCATTTATGCTATGAAAGTAGTTTAATCAAATGTGTTTTCAGCTAATTAAGGAAGTGGTTAATGTGGGCAAGATAAAAAAAAAAAAATTATACCCCATTTACACTTGTCTTTAGCGTCATCCACTTGAGATTAGATTGATGAAAATGCATCTGAAAATTAGGGGTACACTAAAAAATCCTGGGTTCCACACAATCGATAACATGAAGGAATTAAGTTAACTTATTCGTTTTTTGCAAATTTAAGTGGATTGAACATAAAACAATTAAGTTGTCACAAAAAAACTCAATAATTATGTTGTTTCAGCTTATTTTGAAAAGTAGTTTGAACAAACAGCAAACATAATTTTTTGAGTGTAACAGGCCTAAAGTTGGAAGCAGGGTCCTTTAAAACTCACACTGGTCTTGTTGTGTGCTGCTGGAATTGAAAATTGAGAACAAAGTAATGCGTTCTCGTTTCCTCTTGGCTGCATTAGTATGTGTGTCTGTTTCTCTATCTGTGTGTGTGTTTTTAAAATTGCGGCCTAAGTGACAAAGACATTGCGTTATTTGCTACATAATTACCAACAGATTCTAATTCAAGCTCATAAACTGTCGCAAGCTCAGGTCTTTTGTTTAGTTTGTCTTTTAAATTCTATTATAATTCTCATTCTGTCTTCCCATCAAAGTCTGTTATCCTCTAGACGCATGTGAGGATATTTCGGCAGTAGTCAGTCCTCATCTCTATGGCGATGTCGCAGGCCAATAGCTCCTCAAGCTCTCCTCTCAGCTGTCGTTTTAACCAGAGCAGTTTGATCCACTCGGAGCTCTCCGGTGTCTTAAGTGCAGCCACACCTCACTGCTCGTATCGCCTGGCCTCTTTCTGCCTCTCTTTCTTTATCTTACTTAATGCTGCTGCTGATAGGTGGAGTTTTGCAGCATCGTTGCGTTATGAATGACAGTCTTGAGAGAATGTTAAAGTCAACGTGAAATCAGACATAGGTCACTGAAAAATTACAATTATAATATTTTTTTTTCTTATGTCGTTTCAAACATTACTTTTTGTCTTCTGAGGAACAAGAACAAATGATTTCCTTTGTTTGGACATAAACATTGAAGTTTTGTTCCAAGAAGTTTTGACATGCCTTAAGGTGGCTTGAGAAGAAAATCAAACCGGTTTCATTTTTGATGATCCGTCTAATTCATGCACTTTCTTGGTCTAGTTGTGCACAATGCATCAGTGAAAATTCCTTGTGAATGTGAAGACTTTGTACATTTGTTTTAGCTAAATTTAATAATGAATGAACACACACCAGAACCACCACAGGGTAAATTTCAATAAAAAATTTTCAATAAAAATTTTCAATAAAATATCAAAGTTTCCTGTAGTCATTGACTTTTACCAAAACTGTGTTATTTATATCCCCCTGTAGTGTTTTTTGTAGTTTTTTTTATATATAAAACCAGATTAAAAATGGCACATTTATTCTTATGAGTGGCAACTTGTCAAATTGACCCATATAATACCTTTATTTTTACGCTGTCATTTTTGCGTTATTTATGTTGCTTTGCTAACATTCTGTGTTGCTAGGCAACACCTTTCATCCGCAGAGACAGCGGTAATCAGTTTTAGTCACAATGCATAAAAGAAGGTAATTTATGGATGGCAAATCTGTATTAGGGCCATTAATTGCAATGAGTTATGATGAAACATATTGTGGGTTGATGTCAGGGATGAGTGATGCGTTCTGGGTCAGCTCAGCATCATTAATGTAGTGACTACATTAAAAAAATATTTATAACGAGTCTAGATATTACTTTGTGAAGACAATGGCATAATACAGTGACATAACACATATTAGCCATATCAAATCACACTGAAAAAATGATTCAAAGATGATTCCTTGGATTTACTAAATTTTAAGTTAAGTGGTTATAAACTATTTATTTGGGCTGAATTTAAACAAACAGATTAAGTTGAACATTACTAACTGTAATTTGTTTGTTTAAATTCAGCACATTAAAATTGTTTGCAACAATTTTGCAGACATCGTTTTTTTCAGTGCAGTAGTCATGTGCACTGTTAAATTTTTACCTGGCATTTTTAGGTATAGTGTGACCCCTGGCAGTTGAAGTGACTGCTTTGTTACTTGTTTAACATTGCCCCTGCAGGCTATTGGGTTTTGTATTGGGGGCGTGATGCACTCTATTCAACACCATATTAACTGCTAATGGGTAAAATCAACTTCTGATCCTTATTACCCTAACTTGCCTAATTAATGTCTTTAAATTGCACTTTAAGCTATACAAATATTTCTGTCGCCATGGCAAAGATAAAATAAATCAGTTATTAGAAATTAGGTATTAAAACTATTATGTTTATAAATGTGTTGAAAAAAAATCATCTTTCCGTTAAACAGAAATTGGGGAAAAATATACAAGGGTGGTAATAATTAAGCAGGGTTAATAATTCTGACTTCAACTGTTCATTTTGCATAAATTAATTTCTTAAAGATTTTCAAACAGTTAATTTCAAGATGCATTGGATTGCTTTCTTTCTAACAAGATTTAAAAAGTATATTTTTGTAATGTGTGCGTAGGTTATGTAAAATGTTTTGCCTCAACAATGAATGCTTCTTGATATAATAACAACAAAAACTAGCTAAAGTAATGGCAGGTCAAAGCAGATGTTGTCGAGAAGACCATAGGATACCAAATGTGCAAAGATTATGCTAATATGTTCCAGATCTGCTGGAATAAAATTGTAATTGTTGATGACTTGTTAAAGAGTCAGATCTTTCTATGTTTGATCTTTGGGCTGGGCAATTAATCAAAATAAAATTGCAAATGCAATTGATCATACATGCGATTGTCATGCACATCTTGTCAGGGAAGCACGGTTGTGTAATCAGTAGTAAACTTCTCCAAAGGCTAGAGGGCACACTTATGCGGAAATTCCGAACATGACAAAACCCAGGAAATGCCCATTTTGTTGCATTATAAACAGAAGATTTATCTGCTTTCATTGAATCAGCATGACTAATAATCACACAACTACAGAGTCATTTCACAGAAGGATTTATTTCAAACACTTGACTGAAGTTATGAAGTAAGTCAAGAGTAAAAAGGTTATTATTTGTGATATTTTCACATACAGTGACACAAACAGCTGTCATTGTAGAACGATTATCTTGATTTCATTATCACCCAATTTCTGATTTTAAATAGATTTTCTGTGTACTACGACTGTCTAGTAAATCCTGCTGTAAATCCATCTGAAGGCATGTGCTGGAGATTTTCTAGAACCAGCTTTACTGACAAAATTCACATGAAAATTGCATTTTATTAATCACCCTTCCCTACTTGGTCTTTAATGCTTTGCAGACCATTTACATTCACAATCAGCTCCACAACACACTACGTGAAGATAATATTCAAAAGATGGTTTTAGGGATGTGTAAACGTATATCACTTACTTTGTTCTTGAAAACACAAAAGATATTTTGGAATAAACAAATGGCACTTTGGGCAGTTTTCATTAGGGGTGCACATTATATCGCTTCAGCATTGATATCGCAGTGTGCAATGTCAAGTTGGGACCAGAAAATGCAGTTCGGAACATGCAAAGTTGAACTCTAATCTAATAATATGAAAGACTATTGGCTGGGTTATTTAAGATCTGTTACTGTAAGATTTCAAGTTAATTTAAACCATTTGGGCACATGAAATTGTAACGTTTGCCACTTTGACGAGTATTAATTGTGTTTATTTAGTACAATAAAGACTATATGCACAATACAATACTATAGTACAATAAAGACTACCCACTGCACCACAGCTCTCCCCCTTTATTTACATTTTACATATTGAATTGAACTGTTCGACTCAACGCTTTAAGGTTATTTCATTTTTATTGTTCTGTTGTTTTCGTATGGGCTTTTATTTCATTTTATTGTGTATAATTTATGCAGATGCACTCCCCTATAAATCATTCCAATGGATGTAAAATTAGGAATTCTTTCCAAATAGTCATCTTCATTCATTAATTTTCTTTTCGGCTTAGTCCCTTTATTAATCTGGGGTCGCCACAGCGGGATGAACCGCCAACTTATCCAGCATATGTTTTACGCAGCGGATGCCCTTCCAGCTGCAACCCATCACTGGGAAACATTCATTCACACACTCATTCACACACACATACACTACGGACAATTTCAGCTTACCCAATTCACCTATAGCGCATGTCTTTGGAATTGTGGGGGAAACCGGAGCACCCGGAGGAAACCCACGCGAACACGGGGAGAACATGCAAACTCCACACAGAAATGCCAACTGACCCAGCCGAGGCTCGAACCAGCGACCTTCTTGCTGTGAGGCGAACGTGCTTTCTACTGCGCCACCGCGTCGCCCAATAGTCATCTTGTGAAACTATATTCATATCTCAATATATAGCGCAGAAAAACAAAATATCGCAATGTCAGTTTTTTTCCAATATCATGCAGCCCTAGTTTTCATGTCTTTTTGAGTGGGATTAAATAACGACAGTTAGAATATTTTGAGTGAACTGCCCCTTCAAACTAGTCCATCCCATATGGTGTTCTATTCTGGCTGGCTGGAGCATTATTTGTTTTGTTTTGTTTTTGACATTTAATCACTGCAGCGTCCTCATCCATTTGTGCCATGGGTTGACTCCACATGACTGTAGCATTGAGAGACTGCAGCGAACTGTCAAGTAAAGTAAGCATGGAAATACATGGAGTGCACTGGCCTGGGCAAGTGTGGCACCACAGGAGCTGCTGGTTCTAGGCGATGGATGTGATTAAATGTGACAGAATAGTAGGGATCGGTCAGACATGGGTGAGCACAGTGTGCCCAGAGGCTTTTATTTACTTTGTGCTTTGCTGCTCTTTCGCTGCCTGATGCCACTATGCCCGCTGTCACCAACATGCAGAACACTGAACCCAGCCTATGTTTAAGCTCATATTTGCTATATGTGTGAAGATTTGTGTTGGCGGGCAGCGCGGTGGCGCAGTGGGTAGCACAATCGCCTCACAGCAAGAAGGTCGCTGGTTCGAGCTTCCAGGGTCAGTTGGCATTTCTATGTGGAGTTTGCATGTTCTCCCTGTGTTCGTGTGGGTTTCCTCTGGGTGCTCCGGTTTCCCCCACAAATCCAAAAACATGTGGTATAGGTGAATTGGGTAAGCTAAATTGTCTGTAGTGTATGTGTGTGAATGAGTGTGCATGGATGTTTCCCAGTAATGGGTTGCAGCTGGAAGGGCATCCGCTGCGTAAAACATATGCTGGATAAGTTGGTGGTTCATTCTGCTGTTGCGACCCCAGATTAATAAAGGGACTAAGCCGAAAAGAAAATTAATGAATGAATGAATGACTGATTTGTGTTGGCCTCTTTGTCATGCATTCATGCTCCCTGTTTTTTGTGTGTTTTGCATACCTGTGTTTTCTTATTTGCACTTATTGAAATCCGCCTTTGGAGCTCGGGGCAACAGTGAGTAAAACACACAGATGTGATGTGCCTATTGTCTAGTGATAAGAAAAGGTTTATTTTTTTCGACAGGTCACACACATCAGTGCTGTGGGGTGAGGATGGCTGACAGTGGTTTTGCATTCTCTTTTTCAGCCTTTTAGAAGTAGGACTTTATGCGTTGGTTGTTTATCTAAATTTGACCAATCAAATGGTGCCTTACTATTTTTATCTCCATCTCCCCTGTACTTTCTGTTCTGCTATTGGCTGGAGCGACCCAAAGGTGAACCCAGAGCTGAAAATAAATACTAATAGCGGGAGATGAGAGAGCAAAGTTACAACAGCCAATTAGAGGTTTTCACTCATTCATACTATTTAAGACTAAATATTTGCACCTTGACACAGTTTTTTTTTGTCTGAATTAGAATGAATTAGATCTGAAAAATAAAATAATTTATTCATTAAATAAATGATTTAAAAACATAGCTAATAAAAATTGTATTTTTTAGGGAAATGTTATAACAAAAAATATTGTCATGATCGCAGTACTCAACAATAACATTGCATGCATAGCACATATATTTCCAGTATTGTGGTGCCAGTTAGAAGGTCAAATGTTATTTTATTTTATGCTGTAATTTGTAAAACTGATAATTTTAAAATGCTTCACAAATTCTGGATCTTTTTATTACAGTTTATTATTATTATTATTTCTTATTATTTTTATTATTATTATTATTATTAGTAGTAGTAGTAGTAATAGTAGTAATGGTGGTAGTAGTAGTAGTAGTAGTAGTAATAATAGTAGTAGTAGTAATAATAGTAGTAGTAATAAAAATAGTAGTAATAATAATAATAATAATAATAATATTAGTAGTAATAATAATAATAGTAGTAATAATAATAGTTATCTGCTGGCAGTAATATTTAATATTTTTTGAACTATAAGGTTTATTTAGGTTTAATAAAACTATAATAGCTTTACTTTTTGTTATTTTATGTTTTATTGTTATATTACACTAGTTACAGAAAATATACCGTACTGTTATATTAATAATATTATTATATTAATAATATTATTATTCATTCATTTTCCTTCAGCTTGGTGCCTTATTTATCAGGGGTCGCCACAGCGGAATGAACCGCCAATTATTCCAGCATGTTTTACGCAGCGGATGCCCTTCCACCCAGGCCAATTAAGTTTATTCAATTCACCTATATTGCATGTCTTTGGATTGTGAGGGAAACCGGAGCTCCCGGTGGAAACCCATGCGAACACGGGGAGAACATGCAAACTCCACACAGAAATGCCAACTGACCCAGCCGGGACTCGAACCAGCGACCTTCTTGCTGTGAGGCGACAGTGCTAACCACTGAGCCATCATGCCGCCATTTATTATTATCATTATTATTATTAATATAATAATTATAACAATACAAACTTACTTTTTTTTTTTTCTTTTTTAACACTGTCTTGCTCAGTGTATGCTTGGATAAGACAGTCTCTAATCATTTGTCTCAGAGCAGTGTTTAAGCTGATGTAGTGGGTGGTGTAATTAGTAGTTGTCCAGATCATTTTAGCTACTTCACAATTAGAGATCACCTGATTCTGTATACTGTTAACGATGGTCAGATCTTATTGTTATTAAATGCATCAGATCACATTGTCAGATATCATAGATAAATAGTCAAATCAGCCAATAGGAAAAGCAGTGCCCCCATGATCTGTCTTCTTGGCTTGATCCATCATCCACTGAGCAGTGAGTGTGCAGCTCCTGTGAGGTTTTTCTGAACGTCTGTGGGCACAGATTCTGGGAACATCTCTCTGCAGGTCCAGTAATGATCCAGTCATAACCACAGGCCTCAAGACACAAGACAGCAGAGACTCTGAAATGTGTGTGTGTGTGTCTTTCCTGCTTTAAGTGCTGATAGAGGGGTGTGTGTGTGCTGTATTGGTTTTGCATTGTGTCTGGCAGCTGGAAAGTGTTGAGAGAGGTGTGTATTTGGTGGTGTTCTCATCCTTCCTCTACACACGACTCAAGGACAGACAGGAAATGTGCTGTGCTACTTCCTCATGTGTGCTGTGCTTTTTCACACTGTCACTCGCTAAGATAAGAACCGCTGAAAGCCTGCATCAGCAAATTTGCTTATTTTGCTCATTATAGCTTACAGAAGTTATGTTGTGATGTGATTAAGATGGAGTGTATGTTTAAAAAAAAAGCCAGAGAATAAAAATGTTAGGGCTGTCAAACCAATGTGATTCATTTAAACAGTTCATTTTAAGAATTCAAAATCTTACAGACCCACACTTTTAAATAGCCATACAAAGACACTTTTTAATGATATGTCAATAAGTTTCCCACATTTTTGTTAATATTCTTTAATTATGTTAAATTGGGTGTTTTTTGTAATTACTGATTTACTGTAATTACTATAGTTAAATGAAATGTCTTATATATTGATTTGTTTTGATAAATATATATAAAATATATATAAAATAAAAAAGATAAATATATATAAAATATTTTATTCAGAAGTTAAATTTTTTTAAAAACATTTTTACTGCAATTTTAAGCATTTTTCAAAATGAAAGAACCTTTATTTTTAAGTGTAGTAACTTATTATTCTAGGAAATATTTGACATTACCTTTGGGTTTCTGCCTGCACATCAAAAGGATTTCCCCTGCTACATAAACCCAAAAAGTGTTTTCCTCTGTGTGTCAGGAATGATGTGCATGATCACTATCTCACTAGCTGTGTGTGTGCATTCTAGAAATGCCTGCCGCAGCAGCAGCTTCCTTTCCTCTGGGCTGAATTCTCAGCTTCTGACGAACACTATGGAGTCAGCCCTGCTCAGGCTCTGTCGAAACATGCTAACCGATACAATAACTGGAGAACAGATGATGTCATTCTTGTATGAATTATAGCTTTAGAAATTATAGGCAAACAAAAGCACGAGGTGCTTTTTCGATGGTTTGGCTTGTTTTGGAAGGTTGTGGAATCTGCATGTTTTTACAGTTTTTATTGTGAAAGCTGATTGTGAAAGACAATTTGAGGAATTTTAGGGAGTTGTTTTAAATGCAGGAAAAAATATTGATTGCTCAATGTGTCAAATTGGACAGCACATTCAATAAACTGTTCTAAAAGGGATAGTTCACCCAAAAATGGAAATTCTGCTTTTTCCTCACCCTTTACTTGTTTCAAGCCTTTATATGTTTCTTTCTTTTTATGAACTCAAAAGAAGATTTTTTGAATAAAGCAGGAAGCTGTAACCATTGACTGTATTTGTTTTTCCTACTATGGAAGTCAGTGGTTGCAAATTTTTTGCTTTCTTCAAAATATCTTTATTTGCTAAGAACATGATAAAACTTCCAAACTCATAAAGGTTTGGAAACACTTGAGGGTGAGTAAATAGTGACTACATTTTATTTTTGGGGTGAATTATCCATTTTAAAGGGTTAGTTCATTCAAAATGAAAATTGTCATTATTTGCTCCCTCATGTTGTTCCAAATCACATTTCTGTTTTTCTTCGGAACAAAAATTAAGATATGTCTGTCCAATATAGGTCTTTTCATTCAAAACCTCTGATTAAAAATAAAAAGAATAAATCCATATAAATTGAGCAGCTTAATCCAACTGCTTTGAAGATGATCAAGTTTTTAAGATGAACTCTTAATTTAGCCTTTTATTCATACATAAAAATTGATTAATGAACATAAACTGCTCGACCATAACTGCTTGATTCTTAAAATTCGTATATATTTACAAATGTTTTGAACATGTTAGAGCTGCATCATTGAAAGGACAGAGACTTCTCAGATTCTGTTTACAGGGTGTCCGCTGTGTCTTAAAGTCTTAAAACAAAAAAAAAAAAACATTTTAGGCCTTAAAAAGTCTTAAATTCATTGACGTAATGTGTTGTAGGTCTTAAGTCATTTTAAACAGGTCTTAATTTTACTTTATCCAAGTAAAGCTACTCGGTCGGACCGACATCCAACCAATGACCAACAAAACATCTCAGTAAAACCTTTTTTTTTTTTTATAATTTTTTTTTATTGCAAAGAGAAACAAGTCACAACAGCTGTTAGACATTTTACTGCAAAATCCCCAAATTAAATTTCCTAATCAGGGAAAGAAAACTAAAAACAATTACACGATTCCTCATGATAATACCGGGCCATTAGAAAAAGTCTTTAGTGTTTAACCCTGTACAAGTCTAAAATGTTATTCTTAATGGTCTTAAAGGGGTCTTAAAAAGTCCTAAATTTGACTTTATGAAAGCAGAAACCCTAGTTTAAAGCATCTTAATTTATGTTTAGAAGAAATCAATTTCTTTTGGATTTGGAATGACATGAGGGTAAGTAAAAAATGACAGAATATACATTTTTAGCTTTAAACTGATGAGGTTAAGTTCAGTTGATTTTCTCAATAATTGTGCAGTGATCTTCTGACTTTGATTTCTTGGGGAATTGGAGATTTTATACCAAAAAATACAAAATACGTTATTTGCTTATCCTCATAAAAAAAGAGATATTTTAATGAAAGATGGTTACTAGACATTTTCAGTTCCCTTTGGATGGACAAATTACAGTGGAAGTCAACAAGAACCGAAACTATTTAGTTACCACTGTTCTTCAAATATATATGTTTTCTATGTACTGCTGAAGAAGTGGTCATACAGGTTTGGAACAACATGACATGGAGTGAATGTACTGAATGGGATCTTATTTAAAGTGAGACTTCTTATAAGACTTTTATTTCTAGTCTAAAATGCCTGTTTCATTGTATCACTTCTGATAAAGAGTCATTTAAGGAATAATTCAATAAAGCTACAACCAATTTCGGGGCCTTGTTGCATGTATGCGTCTCATCCAGTGCTTCATTTTGCCCAAATATTAGCCTGCTGTTTTCCACACGGCTCTACCAGCTGGAGTGGTTTTGGTTAGAGCAGCTGTTGTGCTGTTTTAATGCTTTTCAGACTGATTCCATTCCACTCAAAGCCTGGATCAAATTGGGCCGCTTCCGGATGTCAATGTGTAGCCTGTGACTGCAGAGATGGAGATGTTTGAACTTTACAGTGTTTGGTGGTGAACACTTGTGTCAGGGCCAATTCAGTTCTATTTGTCATGTAGTAGAAGTGAGCCAGTCATGGTAAATTTCAACTCTGAGATGGTGTTAAAGTGAAAATCTGCTCACTCTTAAGTAGTGGTTGGATCGATTCAGATCACATTCTGTTTTTTTGAGTACAGATCTGACCATTTTTTGGATCAGCAAAAAGGGGAGGAGACAATTCGCTTTCCATTTATTACAGAACCAGTATTACTTTAGTTTTTAACAAATATAACTTAAAACCTGTAATTTTAATATATATATATATATATATATATATATATATATATATATATATATTTTTTTTTAAACAGCTGAATAACAAAATGAAAATAAAAAAATGATATTTGCTACTGTTTCTCATAATGCTAAATGTATAAAATTAACATAATCTTACAAAACATCTTATTTATTTTTAGTCTAATTTTCAATTAATGATTTAATAACTCACCAATAAAAACTTCATGCTTATTACTAGATGGATCATTTTTGAAGAATTATTCGTTGATGCATTTTGATGGCTTGATTTTTCGCCTAATGGTTGAAAAATGTAATTGCTACAACTTTCGTTTTGAACGTCAAGTTGCATTGAAAGGTGATTTTCATCTTTACTATAAACATCAGTGTTTATATCTGGACTATAAACAGTTTTCCCAGTACTTCTGTGTTGTTTGATTGTAACTCAGAAATAATATCGGTTGAAAAGTCTAAAAGTCAAAGGAATAATAAACATGCAAATCACAATCACTTATAATTTAGGTTGGTGTTTGAATTGAGATGCCGAACTTTTAATGGTTAATTGTGCAGCTATACACTGAATGCATTCATTCATGCTTTTGACAGAAAACACCTTTAATAACCTAGCTTATAGGTGCTACAACTTCTTCTGTCATTATTCTATTTTACAGGGAGGCCAAAATGCTTCTGTGCGATCAGAATGAATTTAGGATAAATCTACAAGTAAAAAAAAAAAAGTGTTATTAATCTGCAGGTCACGTGCGTGTCAACTGTGATCCGTTACACCCCTACTCTCAAGTGGTCCCAAAACAAAAGATATTTTTAAAGAATTTTGGAAACCAGCAGCTATTGACATTAATTAAAGATAGAACAAACAAACAAAATAATCAATGGTCAGTGGCTACTGGTCTTTAACATTGTTTAGAAGATCTTATATTGTGCTCAATTGGAAAAAAAGAAACTCAAACAGGTTTGGAACATGTGGAGAGTGAATAAACAGTAACAATTGATTTTTTGGGGGGGTGAACTATCCCATTAAGAATGTCTCTTTACTGGGCAGAGCGTGGAATTAAATTATGAATAGTTGAAAATATTAAAAGGCTTTATTGAAGCCTGTCTGATTTACGCTCTTCAAATCGATTGTGTTGACTGTCTGGCAGTATGAATAACGCTCACTGTGTTAAAGTACATTCCTTTAGTTTGTCAGCAGGTGGTGCAAGAGAGACATTCACTGTGCTCTATAGCATAATTATGTGGTTAAAGTGTTGACTAGATTTATGTTCATTGTGGTGTGTTTTGGCCTGGTTCTCTCAGCTGTGTGAATGAAACCCTATTGCTACAGTTTTAGCTGAATAGAGATGGGAATATAGCCTTTTGTGTGTGTGGCATTGATTCATTTGAGCAGAGCTCAGTGGGGCTTTCTCTCATAAATAGAACGTGGAAGAATTTGGGGCTGTGTTCCTAATGAAAAACTAATGCATTGCATATACTACATATTATTATTTTTATCCAACATTAAACATAGTTGGAGCTGTGAATTTATAAATGCACACTGTAGTCACAAGGTACAGACATATGTTCAAATATATACAACAGATTGATTTTTTTTTGAAGAGTGGTCATTGAACAGTTTTTTAAATATTATGATTTAAGTTATTTTGTTAATTATAATAATATTGGCAGTGATAGAAATTCACTTGAAATATAATGAAAAAAATATATAGTTGTTTTTGTTTTTCTTCATTATAATAATTATTTATTATCTATACATATATACTTGTATTTTTTCTACTGAAGTTGCAGTTTAAGCAATAATACATTAAAAACATCAAAACTAACAGAACTTTAAACTTTATGTGGATAGTTGTCTAAAATATTTAGTTACATAAATGATTTTGTTTATTCAGGAAATAACTTTTTCCACAAAACCCTGAAGCACCACAACTTACTTCTTCACTACCGATAATAATAAGTGTTTCTTGAATATTAAACCAACATATTAGAACAAATTCTGTGATCATTTGACACCAAAAACTGGAGTAACTGCTACTAAAAATTTGCACAAATAAATCCAATTTAATTATATAAAATAGAAAATATTTAAAAAGATAGCACTTTTTTAAATTATATTTTTGCATATTAAATAGGATTAAAAATACTTTTAAAAGTCTTACCAACCACAAACAATGGTAGTTACAGAAATTAGCGCAAATATGGTAGAATACATGGTTCCAAACATAGAGCCATAACAACAAATGTTTCAATAGATTTTCAGCACAATTTTCTCTATACCACATCAACCAGACATTGACAAAATAACTCAAATAATGTACCAATCTCCTATCCTTCTCTCCAGCAGGGGGCAGCACAACTCCACTCAAACCCTAAATGAACCAATCTGTCTGTCCCTGTTCTGTTCAAACCTCAATGACTCAGACTTCATGGCCGCAGGTCACATTCTCCAAAACTTGCTTTTAACACCATATTATAAGACCGGTGGGTACGATTAAGGTTGTTCGCAGAGGTCACCGTGCGTTGGCCTTTCTCTCATGTTCACTCACACTCTTTCCACCTGACAGAACAGCCACTGTGCCGAGACCTTTACGCCTCCCAAAATGGCCTGCCTTTCCTTCCCTCACCTGTCAGAGATAGCAGCCACACACACTCTCTCTCTCTCTC
>CAIGQV010003909.1:17869023-17881741 GCA_903798115.1 Danio jaintianensis
CACACACACACACACACACACACACACACACACACACACACACACACCTTTTCTCTCAGTCTGTCAGACGTCTTTCTCCTGCTAGGCTGGAATAGAGGGCTCTAATTTCATGCTCTGCTAGTCTTCCCTCTGTGAGGCCGAACTCCACTGTCATTCAGTTGGACTCCGCTGCCAGTTTTGAGATGCCGTGTATGTGTGTGTTCTTGTGCCTCAGAAGACTGGCAGAGCGTAGCTTTTCTTTGAACAGTCTCTCTGTCTTTTTTTCCCCTCTAATGAAGGAGTTAGTTCTCTCAGGATCTCTGACTGTCTTTAATCTTTAATTGAAGTCTTAATTTATTTGGGGAGCTTTGTAGAGTTGCGTCGTCAAACGGCGTCTGCTGTTTTGAGCTCATCTTTGTGAAGATGAAGGTCTAGGCGAATTTTTTGTGTGTCTGAGTCTGCTTTGTTTTGGTTTCAGGTCTGGAAAATCAAAGCGCTTTTAGTGTTTTCCGAAAGATCGCTTTTATTTCATCTCTTGTTTTTGTCTTTGGCAACACTCTGTGAGTCGCGCGTTCTGTGTAAATTAGGTGTGTCAGTCACTGTTAATGATAGTGTGTGCTGCTGACTTCGGCGCAGTGGTATTGGGGTTTTTCTGTGGCATTTTGGGACAATTTGACAGGTCTACAAACGGTAAAGAAGTGCATGTGGAGTGGCACAGGGGGTCTGCAGGGCTCATACTGTTCGCAGTGTGACTCACTCTCCCCCCACAATGCTTTGCAGAATTGTTGGAAGCCTGTTGTGACAACAACTGATCGATATGGTGGAAATAGAAGCTACTGTGACTTAGTCTAGAATGTACGTCAACAGTTTATTTATTGGCTATAATCAAAGTTAAGAATTGCTCTGAATAAGACATTTATGTTGGCAAGCTGTCTTCTTGATTGTACGATAAATATTCTAGTTTGTTTGTTTCTATTGAGCTATACTATACCAAGTTTAAAGGAAGCTGCTTTATTAAATGGCAGTGAATATGGCATTGGAGATAATGTTAATTAGTAAAATCAGATATAAGGCAGTTGAGCAATTCCAGGGTTATTGATGTGACATTTGCAGTAAAAACGTAAACATAAATGCAAAAGTATGCAGATATACATTGTATTGAAACATCTGTTTATATTTTCCTAAACAATTAACCACAGAGTTATGGGATCAGAAAAATATTAATCTGTAAACATTTTTTATATTTTATATGAGTAAAATAAACATGCGTTATGGATGTGACCAAAAAAGTATGTGAGTTAACAGTATACAACATACTTTGTAGAAATTTTGTGAATTAAACTGCACAACCCAAAAGAAATAATGCTAATAAAAAAAAATAAAAGTTGACTCTTTATACAACAAAAATGATTGATTTTATTTTCTGTAACATTTTTGCATTTATGAGGAAAAAGCTTCGTTATGGATGTGACACATGTGAAATTGGCGCTTGTGTGACTTTGATCAGTCAAATATAATTGTTTAAAAACATTGATGGAGACATTTTTGAGTGTTTTTGCGTTACTGTAAAATACAAGCCTACACAAAAAAAAAACCCAGAAAGGGCTCGCCATTTTGTTGAAAACTTGGCAAGGTTGACATTTGCATGGAATTGATCATTTGCAGTTTTTTATGATTAAAAAAAGAAAAGAAAACTGGCAGGATATATTTGAGAGGATATTAAGAAAGAAATAATGTTGGATGCCTCGGAGTATGAGGCCCTTCTTTATTTAAATTTAATTTGTTAGTTTTTTTTATTATGTGCATTCTCATACGAATGTTCATGAGAGCCTAACTTAAGCACTAATTAGATAATTTTAGTCATACATAAGTACAGTGTGTTTACCAGTCTTCCACACGAAACAGTCAAACAGATTTTTTTAAAAAAGAACCAATTAGTTGGCTTTATGTTATATTTTATCATTCTTTGTGGCTTCTGTCACAGTTAGTCATCACCCTGTCATTTTTTCCCTCCAGGGGGCGCTGTGAGGATGCAGTATACTTTATGAAGTGCAGAACAGTCTTTTTTCCCCCTCCAGTCTGTGCTTACCATCTTTCCATCCATCCACTTTTTAAAATTCACTTCCACCTGAATGAAAGCTGTGAGTTCAGCTCCGAAATGACCTGATCCTGAATCTCCAGCCACCCTGCTCTTTCTCTCGTTTCTGACCCTTCTCTGTTGGCTGCCTTCAGTATCTTTAGTGTCGCCGGGGCGGGCTGATCAATCTCCCCACTACGTTTTTTTTTTTTGGAAGCACCAGCTGAGATCTGACAGGTTGTTATTTGGTTTGTGTGAAGGCCTGTGTTCACTGGTACATTTATTACATTCAGCCTATTTTGGGATTTGATTCTCATGTAGTTCCGAAGGAAGCTAGTCTATATGTATTCAGTGTCAACGTTTCGTCTCACGGTTAGTTTTCAGATAAATCCTCTTGGCTCTGCGGGTCGCTGCCTATCTGTTACGGTTGGTATTTAGATACGCTTGCTGTGCGCTTCTGTTTCACACTTGGTTTTTGAGTTCATTTCCTTGTGTGTGTGGGTGTTTTTGGGGTTGATCATTGGGGTACGAAGGATTTGAAAATACTCGCAGAGTGTAATCTTATCATTCCAGTACATGTCTTGACTCCCACCAACACCAATTAGTTTTGTTACTCTTCTGTTATGGAAGATGGGTGGCTTAGGTTTAGGATGAAACAGTTTTCTAGGCCCCTTTTGAATGCTTCTGTCTCTTTTGGGCTCTTTCAGACCAAATGTGAATGTTCAGCTTCAGAAAAGAGACTATGAGTTCCTATTCTAACCAGGCATGGATATTTTCACTACAACAAACAAACAGGTTTTCTTGTTTGGAGCTCATGAACTCTCTGAACTACAGGGATAACCCTTGACTAGCAAGTTGTTTGAATAAAATATTCAGCAAACATTCACACTCTTTGCTCTGTGTGAAATGTACAATTTATTTCTGTCAGTATCCCTCCTACGCAGTACACAGTCACACACACACACACACACACACACACACACACACGCACACGCACACACACACACACTCAATCAAAAATGCAGTAAATTACAGTTTTAATGTAACTTATTCCATTGATTACAAAACTGAATTTTCAGTATTACCACTCCAGCTTTCTTTGTCATATGACGCTTGAAAACATTTATTTAAATCTAATACTGATTTGGTGCTCAAGAAACATTTATTGTAATTATTATCAAAGTTTGACATTAATTAATAATTTTTTTTAGAAGACGTTATACTACATTGTGTCTATGTTATTAAACTGCAAACTTGTTTTTCTGCATCCTGTGCGTGTCATCTCAAGCGTGCGTTATGGTTTCTGTTTTACCAACTTGAATGTGCTTTTCCTTTAGATTCATTCCTGGTGTGAACAGGCCATTCGCCTGCGATTTGTGTTTAGCTTTCTCATCTCCCCTTTGCTGTGAAAGGCCCTTTCAGACTGCATCAAGTGTGTTCACTGTGGCAAACAGCTGGGGGTCGGCAAACAGCTAGCATCCACGCTAATGAACACGACTGTGATGGACGGGGCAGAGCTGCATATTTCCCCCTCGCTTCGCTCTATTACATAACCAGACACAATTTCTCATCCAGTTATAGATAACAAATAACACACACACACATTCATAGCCTGTTATTTGGTGTTGAAAAGGTTCAGGTTGAGATGGGTGCATGCAGTGTTTCTGTGCGATTAGCTTGTTTTCCACCGTCACCTTTTTTAATGAGAGAAAAATGGAGTCTTTTAAGAAAATGGCAGTTGCACTTTTGAAAGGCTCAATAGGCGACCTTATACAGTTCAGAAATATGTGTCTGTGTGTCCTCACGTCAAAGTGTGTGCTTGACTGACTGCAGTGCCGAATCCCTGTTTGGACCTAGAGAGGAGGCTGAGTGCCACCACAGGAATCTCCTGCTGTCTCACTTCCTGTTTTTTTACTAGGATCCCACTGTCACATTCCCAGCATGCATTGTGCAGTGACCTATACTCAGCAGTTGCCGCTCACAGTGACTTAGTTAGAGATGCGCACAGATGCATTCTACAAGCGTGGCTTACCCTTACAGACCCAACGAGGCGTGAACACACATACACTCAGTGTATTATATAAATATTATCAGCGCTGTCATGCACTGTTAAAGAAAGCAGTGAGAGTTCTTTGTGAAGACGCATACACATTATCTAGCAGAACAGAAGTAAGTGTGTTTTCAGCATTGCTGCAGTGCATTCTGGGATACCAGCATACACAAAAACACACTTAATAATAATAATAATAATAATAATAATTATTATTATTATTTACATTTATGTAGTGCTTTTTTGGACACTCAAAGCGCTTTACACATTTTTGGGGGGGAAGCTCCTCATCCACCACCAGTGTGCAGCATTCACCTGGATGACGTGACGGCAGCCATATTGCACCAGTCCGCACACCACACACCAGCTGATTGGTGGAGAGGAGACAGAGTGATGAAGCCAGTTATTATATGGGGATGGCTAGGAGGCCATGATGGACAGAGGCCAGTGGGCAAATTTGGCCAGGATGCCTGGGTTAAACCCCTACTCTTTTTTTCGAAAGACATCCTGGGCTTTTTAACGACCACAGAGAGTCGGGACCTCAGTTTAACGTCTCATCCGAAAGACGGTGGATAGACCTTTGTCTGGGTAGATGCCATATTCAGTTTGATTTAAATAAAACATGGATGTATTTTTGTGTTGTGTAGATTGGTGTTAGTTTATTCTGTAATTAATGATTTCTTAAATTAAAATGTAAAATAAATAAAAGTGAATTTCTCTGTGGTTGCTCAAAGATATTTATTGAAAGTGCTTCTAATGTTTAATATTTTTTCCCTCACTTTTTCTTTATAAACTGAAAGTTAGAGCTTTATTTATTTGAAACAGTAATATTTTAACAAATACAACATTTTTACTGTCATTTTAGGGATACACTGAAATGAAAATTCTGGGCCGAAAACAAAAATCTGAATACACTTGGCCCAAAACCAATAAATGCTGTGTAATAATTATTTATTTTTTTATAAAATTATGTAAAGTAGTTTGGTAAGACTTTTTACATTTAATCCAATAAGTAAAATTTTACAGATTAAAAAGATAAATACGACACAAGCCAATAAATAACCACATTTTATTGACAGTGAGCAAGTTGAGAGGTGTCAGTTTACCACAGTTGCCATGACAGCACAGTAGTGCTATTGCAAGCAGCAGGAACAAGCATACTACATGCATTATTTGAGTGGACTTTTCTTTTCCCGTGAGCATGTGAAATTCATGCATGGATAGGTTAGTGTAAATGAGTGAAATATCCACACAGCAGAATTTTGAGCTATTTTGAACTTTGACTGTGGCTCATGCACATGCTAGTTGATGGTGCACTTTGGTTGGCATTGCAACAAACTGCCTTTGAAATGAATGGGTTTCATAGCACAGGGCTTTCTGTGTCCTAAGAGTGAAGCCAGTATGCTGACCACTGCTGGGCAGAGCGATTCAGCATAGCCTTTTTTCAGCTCATGTTTTCAGCTGTTTTTCTCTTCTGGCCAATTCATTTTAATCAGTCAAAATTTGGAGTCATTTTTGATCAATTTAAAGTATTCTTGATGAATAACTTGCTACATTTTTCTCACCTCAACACTGTTATGAACATAATTATTTATATGCATCTAAAACACAGACACAGCCAGCTGAAACCCCCTGCTAGTAATGTAACACATCCATGCCTAGATATTTGCTGTCTGGTTTGTGTCCTATTCAGCTGTTCAAAGCAATCCGGTGTGCACTGCTACCTTACAGGGTCCTGAAATATGACAACTGGCTCCTGTTCCTGGACCAGACTGGTACAATCAGCACCAGCCTTTTGAAGTGTTACCCGAGCATAGCTGGAGGGTCCTCCAGTTCTTTGAGGTTTTTGGGTGAAGTATAGTGCCTCTCTCTTCTCTGTTTTTTTTTTTTTTTTTCCTCCTCTCTTTCTTTCTCCCTCTGTCCTCTCTCTCCTCCCACTTTGGCAGAGCTGATGGAGGGGATTAGGAAGGAAGTGAAAAAGAGAGAGAGAGGGGCTTTCGTTGCGATGGTTACTCATGCCCCCAGAAGTGAAAGATGGAGGGCAGAAGGGACTATTGTTTATTTTGACAAACGCTCTCTTGTAGCCTTGAGGTGACATTGACGAAACGATGCGGCCACTCAATTTTCGGCAGGACAGGTGCTACAAAGGCACAGATGACATGTGTGAGGGGCAAAGAGTGTGTGTGTGGTAGTCGGGTCTTACATCGGCTGTCTCCCATTGTTTATGTACATTCTTCTCAGGCAAATCAGCTATACAGACTTGTAAATCTGTGGTGAGACTTCAGTGAGACCTGGAAACCGCAGAGGTGACTGTAAATTCTCCTGCTGTACCTAAAGTCCCAGAGAACCCTGCTCTGGATGTTTAGACACTGAATAATTTATTTGACCTGCCTTTTAATTGAGTTTTCAGGGAAGGGCCGCCTCGCACACTCAGGGCACTCCTGGTTGGCTCTCCCAAAAAATGTGTTATCTCACTAGCCAGCTGCTGAAAGCATCCTTTGCATGTTCTCCTCAGGTCTAAATATAGCGTCCCTCAGACTTTCCCTGAAATTTTTCTGCAGTACTTTCTCCTTCACAGTCATCTAGCACAGACATGTTTACAGCATCCAGTTCCCATTTTGTAGAGGTGAATGGTGAATTATTAGCCAGTGTTGGGTGACGGAGATACTGGCCCACACCGCTCTACATCTGCTAGACCAGCTGTGGAGATAATGAATGCACTGGGGAAGAGGAAAATAAGAGGAAGTAGAAAGATCACACTGATATCTCGCATTGGAAAAAGCTGAAATTCTCCTTTTTGGACACTAGATGCTGACATGATCCATCCTTGTGTACTATGGGAGAGTTTAGGCAGGGTCCTATAGGTCATGAACCTTTGCGACCTCTGCTAGTTTCAATCACAGCATGTCCTGTTTATGTAGACTTGTCTGTCTGGAGTTAGTTATCTGACCTCTGCTCTTGGCTGGTTATCAGAGGTCTAGTTTACACCTAGCATTAACATCCATCTCAGTAAAGCTGCATGGCTTGACAGTCGACTCTATATATACCAATCATGGCAGAAATGTGAACACTTGCTATACTGTTTATGTTAAAGCTACAGTCTACACTGCAAATTGCAGGCGCTTCCAGCTCTGCTGATTATAATGAGAGCAATTATGTCTTGACACATTATGTTTACAGTGTCTGATGTTTGGACAGTGACAGTAGCTTACATCAATTCAACTAATGCATCGGCACAAGTGGATGTCGGCTTTTTCTTTTGTTTTGCTTTTAAGGATGTTGCACAGCAAGAAGATGTAAACAAACCAGTAGCAGCAAAAGCAAACTGTGTTGTCACCTAAAGTCAGAATTTCCTGCATCTTGGTCAGAAAAAATGTACTTGAACAGCAAAGGACTACAGGCACATGCAAACTAGCCATGGGTGTTCTCTGTCTGCATGAAAGGAAATAACTGTCATTGTCAGCTATTCA
This sequence comes from Danio jaintianensis, assembly GCA_903798115.1. Lineage (NCBI taxonomy): Eukaryota > Metazoa > Chordata > Actinopteri > Cypriniformes > Danionidae > Danio > Danio jaintianensis. Next base: position 17,876,600 of record CAIGQV010003909.1, read on the forward strand.
AAATGCCAAATTGAAACTTGCATATAAAAACCGCAATGCCACTTGTTTACCATTATTAAAAGCATTTATGTTGATCACTTTTCTACATTCCATGCAGTGTTGTTAAGAAAATATTTGCTTTTTTAAATGCTCGTTTAAGAATACTTAACGTGGAACTGCATCGAACATAGACTTCTTTGTAGGATTTCATAACTTTTGTGCATCCTTGTGCACTGATTTGTTTGCTAAACTCAACACCAGAGCTAATGCCACTGATGTGATTCAAAAACTTGTCCAAAAGTTGCCTGTCATGGTATCACAGCCATTAATGTTGCTCGTTCAATACTACTATTTATTATGTATTGTTGTTTCAAGTCTTGATTTTTCAACTTAATATTTACATGGTGTGAGGCAGCTGTTTTTAACCATGCTTGTTTTTATTAATTCTTCCAAAGAATTTTCTTTAATTTCAAAAATATTCAATAAATGCCTGATTTAGAATCTTTAAACTAATGCAGTGATTAATTTGAATCATTCATTATTATTAATAAATTTTATTGTTAACTCTATTTAAGTTTAAATGACGTTTAATATTCTGGTAGCACTGTATACGGTGTGTATAAATGAGAGAATGTGTGGGTTTCCCATAGGGGTGTAATGATATTCAAACCGAACGCCCCTTACACCTCTAGTTTAGCAGCACTGGAGGTTCACGAGTTGGTGTACTCTCAGTGCTGGGTTGAGACTGGAAGGGCAGTTGGCGGTTCATTCCTCTGTGGGAATAAGCCGAAGAAGAGTGAGTGAGTGAGCGAGCAAATAATATTTAATATTACCATAATATCTATATAAAATAAATTGTGATATTTTGGTTATGCTCCCCCACTCCCTCATCTCATTGGCAATCACAACCAAGGCAGAGTTCTGTGCATTTCTTGCAGTCACTTCTGATTAGATTTTGTAGCGGGGAGTTTCTGATTTTATGACTAAATTGTCATTGTATCCCTGCATATATTAAATATGTTCTTTGAAGTTTCACTTGTGTAAAAATATAATGTGCTTTACCCAATTCCTTGAATCACATTGTTATTTTAAAGTCATAGACATTAATATAATCTTAAAAAAGCAAGGACATTTGTGTAGTCACTATAATTTGCTTGATTTCTTCTCAGTCCCTTAGCTCAAAGCACTCTTTGTGGGTGCATTCCTCTTAAAGCATTTGCAGGAAGTCATGGCCAATTATGGAAATCCATTAGTCAGAAGGTGTGGGAACCTAAAATCAGCATATCCAGTCCCCGCTGCAGATCATGGGTCCAGCAGGGAGGGTGTGAAGCGAGTTCCCCCGCAGGGGCACTGTACCGGGCTCTACTCAATGACAAATTAACCCTCTTTAATTGTGGGTGAGTTATGCAGCTCCTGGTGCAGCAGTGTGAGACGCAATCTTGCAGCCTTTTATTGGGCTAATAAATCTGGGAGGGTGGCAGACGGAGCCGGTGCAGCCAGCCGGATGGTAGTTTGGGCTGGGTGAGAGATAAGAGACTGGAGACCTGCTCTCTCTCATTACCGCAGTTTTCGCCAGAGTTTTTCACCGCGTTGGGGGAATCTTATCAGCCTGTTCACGCGTCACCTGTCCTCTTTTGTCATCTGAGCTTTAAACAGAAGCAAGATAGCCATTAATATCCTGAGCAATCATGCAGGATGAAATATGAACACGTTTAAAAGTGAGGAAACAGTGTGTGGTATTGTTTGTTATGCTAATGGCTGTACTTGTAACTAGTGTGTGCGAGCGCTTCTCTGTTCGGGAGCTGTGTGGGTGGCACTAGGGTCGTTGGTTTATTTTACTGTTGCATGATGGGCATGCGAGCCCATGCCAGGCGTCCTGTGGGTAGAATACAAACTCCTTCCCTCCTGCTACCACGGATACGGCTCCGTGCTGCGTGAGACGGAGGACAGGAATTGGATGTATCCTAAGATGGCTGACAGGTGTAGATAAAGCCAAAGAAGGCGGGTGAACCACAGAAATCCATTTCCCAGCAAACCTTGTGATTTATAGCCCGTCAGGAACGCGCTCTCACCAGAACCAACCAACCAGCCGAGAGCTGTCATGACCGCTCAAACATCCCACAATCCATCTGCTTCCATGCATGACTCTTCTGCGGAATACTTCTTGTGCTCAGTTTCTTAAAACGGTTCATAAAACTACTAATGCGCAAGGCCTAGTTGACTAGATGATAATGTAATTGACATTAAAATATGGCTGTGGGATATTTGACAAAATAATGAAAGCTTATTATTTTGGAGAGTTTTTCGATGCTGATTATTGAACTTTCTTTGCTAGTTGGTTAGTTGTCTTGAATAAATAAATATTACATTAAAACAGCGTTCTAATAACATCAGGGTGCATGCGCACAAAAAGGAAAGCATATATTACTGAAAGAGAGAGCGAATGTACAGAATTTGTGCTTATATTTGTGAGTGTATTCAGATGTGTGACCTCTGGCATGTACCGGATGTAAGTGTAAAACCTTTTGAGAAAAATAAAAAAAATGATATTTAAAAAAAAAAAAACAGCGTTCTAAACAATATTGTGTCTAAAAAAACTTAATATTATTAAGTTTAATATAAATCAATATAAATTTCTTGTTTGTTGAACTGTAAAATCAATATTACATTTGCGGTTGTGCTCACAAACTGATAATCAGGAAAACGGCACTCTTGTTTAACTCCATACGAAACTATTTGATAAAAAAAACTTACAGATCTCTCTTTTAAATAAATATTTTTTATAGGATGCTTTACAATAATATATTTGTGCATACAGGTTAGATTAGTCAGTGCCAAAGCTGAAACTAATCTGACAAAAAGAAAACGTGAGATCACGGTCCAAAAATGAGTACACCCAAATTAATATGTTGGGGTAAAATATTCATTACATTTTAATAGACCGGAAACATCAAGAGAAACATATAACATTAAGTTGATATTTAGTAGTTTGTAATATTTTGTTTGAGTTTTGAATGTTTTGTTTGAAAAGGCGACCAAAATGCACCAACAATTATTGGCTATATTCACTGAAAAATGAATAAAAATATTTGAATGTTCAAAAAAGGGTGTACTTATTTATGCTGAGCACTGTATAGATGTATGTGTGTATACTTTTTTGTCTGTGTTGTGCACTCTTTATTTATTTTTTGATTCCTGTGCCCTCGTAACCTTAATAAAAATATCTTCCCTTCCCATTAATGACAACAGATCATCTATCACTCTATCTAACGATATCATAATATAGTTGTCGTTAGCATAAAAAAATGAACAATTTATTTACAAAGGTGTTTCAATTTTGCTTCTTGTTACATCCACTTTTTTCACAAACACTGATCCTGCTCTGCATGTGTTTTAGGATATTTTAGTAAATAGATCTATATTGGTTAACATTCAGTAGCTTGGTAAGTTTAATAATGATCATGATGCAGTGTCTAAGTACTCTCTGTGATTTTCTTTCTGTATGGTATTTGACTGTATGATTCATAGATTATGTAGAATACTGTAAGTGGCTCACTAACACCCCTTTGGGAGTTCTAGTCTGAGACTAAATTTGAGTTTAAACGTTGCGGGGATTAGTTGTGGTGCACATCTCTAAAAGATACACAAAGTGAGTCTCTGCCTTTTGTTAGCATCAACAGTCAAAGCGCTACCATCCGCCCCCATACTATTACAGTCTCTTCTGAGAGCTGAATGTTACACACCGGGCTTAAGATAATCACATGCAGTCTGTTTTGTAGCACAATTCACATTTCTCTTTTCCATTTTTTTCTGTGGCTGATGAGATCAGGAGTCTCACAATGTAGTTTCAGGGTTTTATTCGAGTACCTGCGGCTATTGACTTGATTCAGGTGGGCTACCTGCTGCATTCATCTGCTGCATAGATTGAATTTTATCATAACTGCAAAATTTTGTCATTTAGGTATTGGGTTTCAGCATCGCAGCACAATGCTGTTTATTCGATGGCATGGCAAGGCAGAATTACACAACGTAGCTTGAGGCAGCACCGTGACTCTGAAGATTTATTTTAAACTGCTGTTTTTTTCACTGTCTCTTATGACGCCGTTATCTTTTGCAGATAATGGGAAGTGCTTTACTGCAGGTCTAAAATTTGTCTGTTTTCCCTGTTTTTCCCCACAGGACCTCGGTGGGCCTCTTGGAATCTTGGTGTGTTTATTTGTATCCGCTGTGCCGGAATACACCGGAACCTGGGAGTGCATATATCACGCGTCAAATCCGTCAACCTAGACCAATGGACCCCCGAGCAGATACAAGTATGTGTGTTATCATGTAACACTTCACTGTGCACAGGATGTTTGGGACTGTTAATGGCCTAACTTTCATTGGATCAGTAATGCTATTTCACAGCGCCTTATATTAGTTGATCACTTACGGTATTATTCAAACCTTAAGGTCTGTAAAGATATATTTTTGAAAGTCTTTTATGATTACCAAGGCTGAATTGCATTGACACTGATGATTTAATTAAAATAAAAATAATTTATTAAAAATTTATAATCATCTAGTTATTACATGTGAAAATAACCTCAACCCATTTTAATATATTTGAAAGTAAATTATCCTTGTGATGGCATAGATGGAGTTTGAGCATCATTACTTCAGTGTCATATAATGCTTCAGAAATTATTTTATACACAGATTTAGTTGTGCTGGTTAATATTTTGATGGAGAAGTTCAAGCACTGCATATTTTGGAAATGTATATATTGGCTGAATCAAAATAATTACATTATATTATTAGTTACATAAAAAAAAATAATTATTGAGCCCAACTATTAAATGGTTGTGTAAATTACAAATTACAAGTGGAAACATTTCACTATGCTACTATAAAAAAAAATTTGTTAAATGTCTGGAAACAAAAACAGAATTCGAGATTGCCAGTATTTTTCTACTAAGAAATACAGTACAAACTGTAAAAGAAATGTAGAATTTTTGGGTAAACTACAGTATTTCTTTAGTTTATAGTGTTAATACATCAATGATTTGAAATGATGTACACATCATAGTTACACAGACAAAAACAAAACCATAAGCATATGGTGACGAGAAAGTCATGTAATGTACCAATGCTCGTATTAGATAACTTTTTTGATATATATAT
>CAIGQV010003909.1:17889536-17919138 GCA_903798115.1 Danio jaintianensis
TGTGTGTGTGTGTGTGTGTGTGTGTGTGTGTGTGTGTGTGTGTGTGTGTGTGTGTGTGTGTGCTGTGGAAAGAAGAAGAAAAAAAAAATGTACTTGGGCGGATTTGGAAAGTGAAGCTGTGTTTGTTTGATCTTGATTTTTGAAGTGTTTTTCTCTCTTTCGAATAGAGTTGTATTCAGTACGTGGTCCAGGTGGAGTTTTGGCACTCTTGTGTCTTTAATGAGGAGAGATAACAGGCAGTCGGAGAGGGCCCAGCCCTCTTACTGAAAGGGTTACATTGTAGCTGAGCAAGATGCCAATTAAAGCCGTCTAGCCAAAGTGAGATTCACCAACCAAAAAAACAAAAGCAAGGCGTCAAGCTGGCCTTGGATAAACTTGAAAACATAAGACATGCCATTTAAAGTACATCTGGAGTCAAAAAGCAAATTTTGTGGGTTTACTTATATGCGTTTTACTTTCCAAGTTCATATTTATGAGATATGAGGTGGTATATGCCATCAATTTCTTATTTTATTAACACAAAAACTGTCATTCAAGTTATTTCATGGGGTTTTACACTTTTTATGGGTTTTTCATACTAGATTCTGTTATCTTTGTTTATTTTTTTATATAAATATTACATTTAGTCCTTCTTTTGTTTGCCATTAACACTAGGGTTGGCAATTATTTGAAGTTACTTTGTGAACATGATTGAGACAATCTGGCATTGGCATGCACATCTTGTCAGCAAAGCTCAGATAAGTAGCAAATCACCACAGAATGCCGAAGAGTGCACTCGTGCAGAAACTCCAAACACCCATGAAGAACAAACCAAGGAAATTCCCATTGCATTATAAACAGAAGTTTTGGCTGCTTTCTTTCATTGATACAGCATAATAATCACACAACTACAGAATTATCACAGAATTTATTTCATACGATTGACTGCAAGTTTGCTCAATCTGAAAGTGCATGCTGGAGATTTACTAAAACTTTCTTTACTAACACAATGCACATAAACATTGCCTATTTAAAACATCCCAGCCCTGTAACACCATCATTTTTAGACCAAACCTAAAGATACATGTTTTTACATGTATACTTTTTTCCAAAGCTACTAAAACTATATTATATGCTTGGCTAAACATACTCATTGTATGTATGTACATGTGAAAAACTCATTAAGAGCTTATCAAATGTGTGAAGGAGTCAAAACGGCACCAGAAATTTCTCATAAATTTCCTCAAATTACTCTGAAATTTATATACGTATGAAGATCTGCTGTGAAGAGATGCATTTCCAACTCTTGTATTGCCTCTTCTTTCCTTTTTAAGGCCCTGTTTTTGGTTAATTTAGATGTAATTTTTTCAGTGGTCTCAACCTCTCACGATGCATGCCAGGCTTGATTAAAAAATGATTTGTATTACTTTTAAGCCATCCATTTTTTTAATTTCCTGAGCAGCGTTTCAGAGCCGTGGAGTTCTTCATCAGGGACAAGTACGAGAGGAAGAAGTACTACGACAAAAATTCTGTCAATGGAGCCATTGTGAGTATTAGCACACACTCACTCTTCTGTTGTTTTCCAGTAATATTTTGTGTCTATGTTTGTGCCACTTGTGGGTGGGAAGTTATGCCATCTGTAAACTGGTCTGCCCCAATGCCATTATATATTCATATATTGTCATTATTTTCGGACAAAATTGGATTAACTGAAACCTTGATATGTTCATTATAATATGTTTATATGTGTCTGTCGGTCCATTTTTCATCATCATTATTATTCATGTTTAGCAATTATTTATTATTAAATATTAATTAATAGAAAATGCTTTGTTTTTTGTTTTATTTTATTTTTGGTTTTTTAATGACAGAAAAAGCTTCTTTTTTTTTCTTTTTCGGTCTGTCTATTTTTGTCACTATTGTTAATGACATAAAAAAATGTTTTGTAATATTTATAAATATTAATAAGTTTTATCAGCATCATTGATGTATTACCATTATTTATTTATTTAGCCATATTTCATTTTGACAGAAATTGAAACCACGCTGTAAGAGATAAAAGTACTGTTAGTTAGATTGTGCTATAACAGAATTCTTCAGCTAAGCAAGAGAGACTTTCAATAGACAAAACTGCTATAGTTTAACAATTTAGATTTTTTTTTTTTTAAATGTCGTGATGTACTTTGTCCTTAATACAGCATATGCCATATTAAAAATGGTCATTCTATCTCTCACAACTTCATTTTTATCTCTGTTCCATTCAATATGATATCTAATTCATATAATTTCCTGCAATGTCTGATGAAGACTCTCTAAAGCAAACTGTCTGAAAGTGACAGTTCTCTGAGGCAATGTGCCGGACTGATGTCAAGCAATCTGTGCAACAAAGATTGAAACTGATGTTGCAGATTCGGTTGCTTACATGCATTTAGCAAAGTTGCAGTTTTGATATTCTGATGCACTGCAGCATACTGAATTGTAACATTGCATAGTGGGCCAGTTAGAAAACACAGCTCTTCTATTTACTCTAGTTAAGTGGTTTGCAATCTGTGGGCCGTGACTGTATTGCAGGGGGCCTGCCAGATGTTATTAATAGAAATAACGGTGTTAATATACAGTGCTCAGCATAAATGAGAACGCCCCATTTTGAAAATGAATATTTTTATCAATTTTTCAGTGAATATAGGTAATATGTTTTTGTGCATTTGAACAAAACAGATTTATTAAACAGATGTATTTATTCAAATAATATTTTGGTCACCGAACATCTTTAGAAATAGAAAAATAATACATTGAAATTCATGCTAAATATTGCCAAAAATTTCAACATTTTTATATATTTTTTGTTTCTCTTGATTTTTGCTTTTTTATTTAATATTTTTCCCTAACATACATGTATAAATTTGAGCTACTAATTTTTGGATTGAAAGTTATTTTGCTAGATAAGCTCTAGATCTGGCTTCAGGACTGACTAATCTAATGTATATGCATTATGCACAAACATAATATTGTAAGGCATCCTATAGAAAATATTAATTTAAATGGGAGATTTGTGAGGGGTGTACTCATCTATGCTGAGCACTGTATGAAAAAATGTCTAGTGATTAATTTAATGTACAGGTCCTTCTCAAAAAATTAGCATATTGTGATAAAGTTCATTATTTTCTGTAATGTACTGATAAACATTAGACTTTCATATATTTTAGATTCATTACACACAACTGAAGTAGTTCAAACCTTTTATTGTTTTAATTTGATTTTGGCATACAGCTCATGAAAACCCAAAATTCCTATCTAAAAAAATTAGCATATTTCATCCGACCAATAAAAGAAAAGTGTTTTTAATACAAAAAAAGTCAACCTTCAAATAATTATGTTCGGTTATGCACTCAATACTTGGTCGGGAATCCTTTTGCAGAAATGACTGCTTCAATGCGGAGTGGCATGGAGGCAATCAGCCTGTGGCTCTGCTGAGGTGTTATGGAGGCCCAGGATGCTTCGATAGCGGCCTTAAGCTCATCCAGAGTGTTGGGTCTTGCGTCTCTCAACTTTCTCTTCACAATATCCCACAGATTCTCTATGGGGTTCAGGTCACGAGAGTTGGCAGGCCAATTGAGCACAGTAATACCATGGTCAGTAAACCATTTACCAGTGGTTTTGGCACTGTGAGCAGGTGTCAGGTCGTGCTGAAAAATGAAATCTTCATCTCCATAAAGCATTTCAGCAGATGGAAGCATGAAGTGCTCCAAAATCTCCTGATCGCTAGCTGCATTGACCCTGCCCTTGATAAAACACAGTGTACCAACACCAGCAGCTGACATGGCACCCCAGACCATCACTGACTGTGGGTACTTGACACTGGACTTCAGGCGTTTTGGCATTTCCCTCTCCCCAGTCTTCCTCCAGACTCTGGCACCTTGATTTCCGAATGACATGCAGAATTTGCTTTCATCCGAAAAAAGTACTTTGGACCACTGAGCAACAGTCCAGTGCTGCTTCTCTGTAGCCCAGGTCCGGCGCTTCTGCCACTGTTTCTGGTTCAAAAGTGGCTTGACCTGGGGAATGCGGCACCTGTAGCCCATTTCCTGCACACGCCTGTACATGGTGGCTCTGGATGTTTCTACTCCAGACTCAGTCCACTGCTTTCGCAGGTCCCCCAAGGTCTGGAATCGGTCCTTCTTCCTCAGGGTCCGGTCACCTCTTCTCGTTGTGCAGCGTTTTCTGCCACACTTTTTCCTTCCCACAGACTTCCCACTGAGGTGCCTTGATACAGCACTCTGGGAACAGCCTATTCGTTCAGAAATTTCTTTCTGTGTCTGTGTCAATGATGGCCTTCTGGACAGCAGTCAGGTCGGCAGTCTTACCCATGATTGCGGTTTTGAGTAATGAACCAGGCTGGGTGTTTTTAAAAGCCTCAGGAATCTTTTGCAGGTGTTTAGAATTAATTAGTTGATTCAGATGATTAGGTTAATAGCTCGTTTAGAGAACCTTTTCATGATATGCTAATTTTTTGAGATAGGAATTTTGGGTTTTCATGAGCTGTATGCCAAAATCATCAATATTAAAACAATAAAAGGCTTGAACTACTTCAGTTGTGTGTAATGAATCTAAAATATATGAAAGTCTAATGTTTATCAGTACATTACAGAAAATAATGAACTTCATCACAATATGCAAATTTTTTGAGAAGGACCTGTATAATATAAAAGGGAAGCAAACAATAGTAAAGAGTTTCTATGCGTTCACTAATCAATTTCACCAAATGGTTTAATAACAACCTGCAAATTTAAAAGATATGGTGCATCGATGGTATTCGCAGAACCTGATGCAACCAGGACAAGATTTGATAGAAGGCTGCAGGATATGCACAATGGTGCAGGGCGAAATGGATATATGTGCAAATAAATTAAAAAGGAAAATAAATTTGGCATTAACATGAAGAATGCATTAATAAGGCCTTTCAAATCGGGAAGCGGCAAGTGATGAAATCGCCACACTCTACACTGCAAAAAATGCTTTTGTTACTTAGAATGTTTGCCTTATTTCTAGTCCAAATATCTAAAAGTTCTTAAATCAAGTAGAATTTTCTGGATAAGTAAAAAATATTGTCTTGTTTCAGAATTAATGTCAAAATGAATTGTAATTCAAAGCGAAAAGCAAGATTATTTCGCTCATCTTATTGGCAGATTATTTAACATGTTTTAAGGAAAAACTCGATTATTTTCTAATTATTATTTCTGAAAACAAGACAATACTTTTTTTCTGTCTGGAAAATGCTTCTTGATTTAAGAATTTTAGATATTTGTGCTAGAAACGTGACAAAAATTCCAAGTAAGAAAAGTAAGACGCAGGTCTAGTCTGAACCCTCTTTGCCTGTTCCTTGTCAGCCTAATTTCTCTAGGTTTGGTTTTGGTTTGTCGTGCACATTTTATTTTTTTATTCAAATCATTGCAATAAAGACCTTTAGCAGTCTTGCGTCTTAATAAGTTTCCAACCCACCACAAGCAGTGGCTATATTTAAAAATGTCAGTGGGCCACGAAACATACATGTGTGTGGTTTAGTGGACCACGACTTTAAAAAGTTTAGGAATCAATGCTCCAGTTTACTGATGATTCGGTGGCCAGTTGTTCTGATCATTGAAGCCTCAAATTCACATTACACAGCCTGGTGGGCTGCAGCTGTGCTTTATGCACTGAATGTTGATTGACAGGAACCATCAGCCAATTAAAGCTCTCTCCTAATGTTAAATAACTTTTGACTAGCATTGACCAAATCTTTAGAAACGATGCACAGAATAGTCGTTGACCATCCTTACTAGCATGCTGTGAAGGTGATTTTCACTTCATGATCATGCTTGAGGAGCTTAAGCAATCTAAACAAACAGCCTCCTTTTGGCCTTTTCTGATTGCTTGGGATCAGGACAGACTGAAACATGGTTGCAGCGTGAAAGGTGTTCGATCAAACTCTGCAAGGCTGCCCTGTCCAATTACATTTCTCTCTCTACTTAAGCCTACCCAAGCAGAGCTTAGTCTTTCTCTGACAGGCCCGCCAGAGCCAGCCAATTAAAGCCAGCACCTGCAGAAACAGACGTCCAATCAGATTTCAGCAGAGGCCGATGGTGGTGGTCGGACACCGATTGAGGAGTCACAGACCAGACATGTGTACATGTTGCAGTGGTCAGAGAAAGGCTAAGAGAAGTTAAATGGATTAAAATCCAATACAAGATGCAAAATAGTGGCGTGTTGTGCACCGCCTGAGGAAAGACTGTGATTCCAGGTCACCCTCATCCACCCACTATGCCGACAGCTTTTATATGCAAATAAATGATAAAAACAACTCATTATCAGTTTAAGGCATTTTGCTTATGTGTGCATGGGGTCTGGATGAGAGAGAGAATAGTGTGTGAAGAAAAGAATGAAAAGAGAAGGTGAGAACCGTGTAAAGGGAGGAATTTGAGATGAATACAGAAACAGATAATGATTTCACAGACTGCTCTTCGTGTTTCAAATTTATCGAGGTTTGAAAACAGTGATTCCTGTATGATTTTGCTCAGATCTTTTAGCTAAAAGTAGATAGCAGCTATATATACATACTGATAATATATCATTGGGAACAAGATTATAAAAAAAGTATTAGTGCTGGTCTCTGCTGTGGTACTAAATTTCATCACTCTTTAACTTCTCATTTTGAAGTTGACTTTTCAGTCTGAGATGGAAGCATCTGACGTGTAGCTTTAAAAACGGAAAAAATAAGAAGGGAAATCAATAGTTGCCTGCTTCCAGCCCAGGCAGAGAGAAATGCAATATTGCAATCTTGCCTTGCTGCTTCAATTACTAAAACAAGCTCAAGTGAGTCTAACAGAGACCCTCCCTCTCTTTCCTTCTCCTTGTCTTCCGTCTCGTGGCAGTAATGAAAGTTCTGTGTGTTCTCTGGTGGAAGTAGATGGGGAATAAATGTGTCTTATTGAAAGCCTTATCACCAGTCAGCGCGCTCAAGTCATGTTCCCTCCCTGCTGATTCACACCATTTAAATGATTGCACGTGTGAAGCCAACAGCGAAGCGGAACCTCGGAAAATAAATGTCCCAGGATATTAAGCGTCCTGCACTTCCTTGTTTTGTTTTGATGTTTTCAAAACATGTTCCCCCCCCCCCCATTTCCAACGTTTGCTTTTGCATGCCTTTTTCATTATTTTGATCAAAGTGTTCCTGGAGCATAGAAAATGCACAAAATGAAGAATCTCAGCAGAGCGTTTTTAATATCAAGAACGGAATGTGTGAAAGACGACTGGAATATGAACATCACAGGCTCGGCTCTGCTATGGTAAATGTAACTTGATTTGTATTTTTATTATTTTTCTCCGCCCCAAAATGCGGACGATTTTTCAGTGCCACAGAACCGTCTGTACGTGTGTGAATGAGATATCGGAGCGTAACTAATTCTGCCGTCCCCAGCGTTCCTCCAATTCTCATACTTCTCACAGTCTCATTGCAGTCATCTAAGCCTCATTCAGCCCCAAGTGACCTGGCCCGCTTGGCCGTTTGCACTGCATTATGGGGCATTTAGGTGTCTGTTCCTTCTATTACTTCTCAGCTAGAAAGCCGAAGACCTTTGCACCTCACACTGATGCTATTACTTCTTTGAGAGGACGGGGGACTTCACACTTTGGGCTGCATTAAGATGGAGATCGCTTCTCCCTTCACACTCCGTGCTGATTGCTGTCTCTGCTTATTGACCGCCTCTGTTCATCTCCTTCTGCTTCCCGTTCTGGACTTATTTCCCCAGACGGGCACGCTGGTATTAAAGGGATTGGGAGGGGGTGGGGGGGAGGGTAGTATTGTGGTATTACTTAATGGCTCTCTAATGAATATGGGCCCATGCTGCTGTGGGGCAGAGTGCTGATGCTAACCCAATAAAAGCATATTATGAGGGGATCCATCAGCAGGTAATGAACCAGTCTGGACGTTTCTGTGCTAACTCGGGCTATAATAGACCTACTTGTTCAGCTTGGGCTTTGTAGACGCGTGCTGCTGACAGGAACACTTCCATACTGGGACAAAGGGAAAGTCATCTGTCTTCCTGTGCCTTCTCCCTTGCCATGTCACCTGTTTTAATGGAGTGTTCTGGGCTTAATATAAGTTAAGCTTAGCCAACAACATTTGAGGCATTATTGAATAGCAGAAAAAAACTGGTTGGCCTATTGCACTGCAAAAACATGCTTTTCTTGCTTAGAGTTTTTGTCCGGTTTCTAGTCCTAAAACTTACTCAATTAAGAAATCAAGAAGAATCATTGAAGAAATTGAATTGAATCAAGAATCTTGTTTTCAGAAATAACATGCCAAAATGAAGCGAGTTTTTCCTTAAAACAAGCTAAATAATGTGCAAATGGGATAAGCAAAATCTTGTTTTTGTTTTGTAAGTTTGTTTCGGATATAAAAAATATATATGTTCATTCCTGTATTTTCATTTAATTCAAATAGCCACGATGTGTTAGAATGATTGATTGAATTTTGGCCTATAAATGATACGATATACCAAATGTTTAAACAATTATTTGTAAATTGGTCATTTTATATAGATAATAAAACATTTATTTGATAAATCAATTTATTTTGAATTGTTTGATTAACTTACCAATAAGTTATATCTGTAACTATTCAGTAACTTCTGCGATTTAAATATTCATTTTCCAAATTAACAAATTAAAGTGTGAGGGGTAAGGAAGGACAAGGGAAAGTCCAAATTATTTGGCGTAATATTACTTTTACTTAGTGTTGGTTGAATTTTATCCAATTTCTCCATCCGTTTTCCTCCCTACCTCTCATTCCTGCCATCTGCATGACCTATAACAATGAAAACAACTTAAACAAATTGCCCACAGCCAATGAAAGCGGCACAGTTAGAGGAAAGAGAAAGTGGGCAAGACAGCAAAAAGCGACTGAGGGAATTTTCGGATTCATGGTAGATTCTAATAGGCACTCTTGAATTACCAGAAAGCTTTGATCTCTGTATTCAAAAACAAAAGAGAGTGCTGGAATATTTCATTTTACACAGTTTAATATGACATTTTCAGTGTGTGTGTTTGTTTCTTGGTTCATAAATTTGTGCATAAATAGAGAGTAACTGTGTTTTCATTCTTTTTCTCTCAGTATTGTTTTTTAGGAATTCACAGCACTCCTAATCTCCCGCAATTCATATAAAACTAGAGAGAATTGAAAACATGACTCAATTATGATTCAAATTGCATTGCTTTAACTAAACAGCAACAAAAAATGGAATTTTAAGTGCTTTGTATCCATATTCCAGTCACAAAAGTGGCACTTAAAAAAAAAAAAAACTTTTTTTCTGTTTGCAGTCTTATAGTCCTATAATGCAGAGTATTGAAACCACTTTTGTTATTGTTTTGTCAGCACAATTGATGCCTTTTTTTTTTTTTTTTACCTCCAGATAATACAATTCACACTAAAACTGAATATAATAGAAATCCATATTATTGAATGTGGCTGGGCAGTTTATGTACATATGTAAATGTACACAAGGAAGCTTTTCAAACATCATCGTCTGATTAATGCGATTGTTTGCAGTGGCTACACTTGTGAGTTAATTCTATTGATTCAAGGCAGTCTTGGTCCTGCAGTTTGACAGACTGACTGCAGATTCAGCAGATGGTCTCATTTCTTACATTCGTGGAGTCTTTTGGAACAGCTGGAAAAGTCTGACCTATTTTTATCCAGCAAAACGTGTCCTTGATGATAGATGTGTCTGCTGATACGTGGGCTTCTTCATGTGTATTTTTTGCAGTATTTTATTTAGATGTTTTTCCAGTTAAATGCCTCTGCATTCTTAAAAGAAGATAAATTCACTTTGAGAAGTAAAACCGCATAAGTTATTTTTTTTATATATATCTTGAATTATTTTCCTACCCCTTTGGCAAGTAGGTTTTTGCTTAAACATAAATCTTACTGTGCTTTACAAAAAAGAAAATAATAAAAATAGTGCCAATGGGGTAACAAATAAATTCCCAAGATAAAAACAAGTTTTGATATCTTAAGCAATGTTGCTTCTCAAGTGAATTTGTTCTTTTTTCTTTTTTGGCTGAAAATGGGTGAGAAATACTGACGATAAAAAGTTCTGTGTTTGCAGAGTATGTAACTGAATGTATCAGTATATAAATTTAGCTTTTCCCATTTTCCCCACAGGCTGAATAATTATTCAATGTATAGTGATCGCTGTAGCCTATTAATTCTGTTTTCTCTCCTTCCGCTCTTTTTCTTCCACATCCTCTCTTCATCTCTCTCTCATTCTCTTTCAATTTCGCTCTTTCCCCCTCTCTCCTCTGGCCCTGCAGAAGTCCTCTGATGCTGCTTTGCCCTCAGTATCGTCTCCTTCTTCGCAAGCAGCTGAGAAAAGCAAACTGGAGGTACTGTAGCATTGTGCTTCTCTGTGCTGTGCTCATCTGTACGCTTCACTGATCTCAGTGCTGTGCTAGTGGTCTGCATGCTCTAGACTGCATCCCAATTTGCATGCTTTCTGTCTTCAGCAGTATGCCTAAGTCTAGAATTATTGCTTTCCAAGTTGGAAATATGGCAAACTTGTCCTATATATGCAACAGCATGAATTAGAGCTGAATTAGGATTTCAAAATGACAGTAGCTTTGTTTGTTAAACTTTTGATGAGCAAAATCAAAACAAAAGCTGCCACTGATTCATAGATGTTGACATGTACATGAATGAAACGATCTTGAGTGTTTCAATCTTATGTTACAAACAGTCAAATGATAACAGAAGTTCTATGTTTACTGTTTATATGTAAACACTGATGCCTACAGCAATAATCAAAATAGATTAAACCTAATTTCAAGTGAAGATTGTATCAGTTACATTGTAGACCAGAAGATGGCGACATATAAATGTTAAAAATGTCTTTGAATCATTCATTAAAGGCGATATGTATGATATATATTTTTTTCATTAAAATATCCAATAAAACTAGTACAGTGTTATATATTTTGCTGACAGATGTACTTTCATTATTCCAAATGTTTCAAAGGCTTTTCAAATCTTTTTGAAAGATTTGAGGCTTTTTAATGTGCCTTTTAAGGGGATTTTTTTTTTCTTGTTTTTTTTATTTTTTTTATTCATTCAAACAAATATTGTTAAATGGTCTGCAGGAAATATCTTTTATTTTATTTTATTATTATTTTTTTTTTAGAACATGTTTTCGGAAAAGAAAAAATAATAATCCACGAATTATTCCAGATATAAAAAGTAAATGTTTAGTACTTGATGGTTAGCTTTGTTATCTATAGCCTAGTGTATTGTAAAAAAGAAAAGATGTACTATAACATTGGGAAAAACTCTTTGATGTGAGACAAGATTGAGGACAAAATTGGCTTAGATATTAAGACAGTCCGCTCCATACTGTTAATCAATTACAGAATCAATGTGCTATGATATAATGTGTTGCACATTTCCCTCACTCTCACTCACAAATGTCCAATCAATTGAATTATAGTTTAAACTGGTTAGTGCTAGATTAGCATTATTAGCTGCTTGTTGCAAATGTATTATTATTATTTTTATTATTTGTTTCAAATATGAAACAGTTTTTTGACATTTTTACGGCACAATCATTGTTGTTATTTGTTGTTTCATTTTAGTAGATAAAACTTAATCATCAATAAAAGTAATAAAGTCTAACCAAGAATGTATAAAATCACTTTTACCTTTTTTTTTTTTTTAATTCCACTATTCCAGTGCATAATCTTTTTGTAAAATGGAGCGTGTAAAACAAATTTACTGAACAAACCAGAGGCGTATGACTATTGACAGTTTTGGCAGCAGATTATAAACCAGCCTGTAAGAACGTTAATTTAAGCGGAACAAAGGGAAAGGTGACAGAGCCTATAGGAACCACACTGACGGCTTCACAATTGTTGTTGAAAGCGATGTGGTTGTATTGAAGAGTGTGTGGAGTCTGTTGCCTCTGTGCTGTGCTGTGGAAAGGAATCGATAGCACAGCTCTGTCAGCATGCAGAGGGGAAATAGAATAATCAATGTGCCCATAAAGAGCTCCAAACGGCCAATCCGCGCCTCTCCTCCAGGCCGGCTCTCCATTTGTTCCGTCTGCTGGTAATCATAGTGCCAGTCAGACACAGCAGCACCACTGCAGAAAACCCACTCTGATTCCTCACTCCCACACCTGGACCAGCCTCACACGCAAAGCTGAGAGAAAAAGAGGGCTTGATGACTTGATATCAAGGCCAAATTTTTATAATACATTGTTAAAAGCCTTGGTAAAATTGTGTATGAACTTAGTAACCATACACTGTAAACATTAATGGTTTAAAATTATTAAATAAAATGTAAAATTTTTAATTAAATGAATTTAAAGTTTGCTTTACTCAAAAATTATTGAGAATTAATTGTACTTGGTAGATAAAAAGTTGTTAACTCAAAATCTGGTTGTATAAAGCCCGTCTTAAAGGGATAGTTCACAAAAAAATGGAAATTCTGTCATTTACTCACTCTTGACTTACTTTCTTCTGTTTAACACAAAAGAACACATTTTGAGAAATGCTGGTAACAGGCACCCATTGACGTCATAGTAGAAAAAAATACAATGGAAGTCAGCATTCTTCAAAATGTCCTCTTTTGTCTTCAACAGAAGAAAGAAACTCATACAGGGTTGAAACTATATGCAGAAGTGTAAATGATGAGGTAATTACAAATTTGGAGTGAACTATTCCTTTAAAGTAGTTTCTAGTCAGATTTCTAATTCCCAGCATGCTTGAAATATGTGTTTTATTTATCGTGTTTAAATTGTGGTGAATAGTAGATTTAGATCAGAGAAGGCCAAACTAGGACTCGCGGCCCAAGGTGGCCTATGTCGAACTTTGATTTGGCCCACTGTCCCATCTGGGAAGAGAGGGAGAACCAAAAAGCTAACTGTAATTAAATGTTTCAAATAAGTGTTGTAAATGAGTTAGATTTATTTTAAATGTACATACTTTAACTCGACGGATAAAAGACTATGCAGGAGACATTGGTGAGCAAATCAAGGCAGAGGAAGGGTTTTATGAAATGTAGAAAATAAAAATTATAATGTTAATAAATTATTAACTGTTAATATGATTAAAGTAATGTTTCTACTTATTTTTAAATAGTATGAAATAAATTAGGAAATTACCCATGGCAACTTTAATATAATACAGTTTGGCATATTTACGTTCGACCCACAGCCCTCAATCAATTTTATTTTTTGGCCCTTCATAAGAAAACGTTTGGGCACCCCTGGTTTAGATGAAGAAAATTGCTTATGCAGTTTTAATGCTATGCTAGTCTGCTAATAATTAGCTCTTAACCAAGAAGCTTTGATTAGTTGTAACATGCTTACGCAAGCAACTTGGGTTAATTTATTTGTTTAGCACAAAATAATTAATCTTAACTTAAAGTTTACTTGGACCCTTTTTTCAGCAGTTGTTCTTGTTTGGTGCACACCACGATTTGGATGACAGTGTTCACGCTTATTCAAATGAACCATCTTAAATGTGCGATACTAACTTGGTATTAACAAACTAAAAATTATAAAATAAAAATTATCAACGTGTCTATAACTGAAGAAACCTATAGTATATTACTGACTGTGTGTTTCAAGCGATGGTTGCCATATTTAAGCTCTCAAAGTATAGGGCTCAAGGCAGGATTGTACTTCTTGTGCCCTAAAGGCACCTCAGACTTGTAGCTGACTCCACTTTTTCCCCATCTTTAGTTTTTTGCGTGTGCATGCGTAAAGTGTTTGTGTGTCTGTGTGTGTGTGTCTGTGTGTGCAAACCTGTCCTGTCTCTGAGTACAGTTTATCCTGACACACAATATTTTCTGCTCCTCAATCTGACACAGAAGGAGAGAGAGAAGAAAAAGGAGGAGAAGAAGAGAGAAAAGGACACGGATAAAGAGAACAAGCCTGCAGTTCTGGAGAAGGTAAGAAATCTCATTACTGACCAAACAGAATGGAACGAGTGCCCTTTTTAACGAGAGATGCGCTTATGAATCATTTCTATTTAAAAAAATCATGTACCTGATGCTGATCACATACATGCTTAGTCTCTGAAATGTGATCTCTTTGGGGAAATGCTTTACAAATTTGTTTTTGATGTCATGTTTTTCTTGATTACGGAGTTTGTGGGAATCACACATGAATGCACAGCGACCATAAGGAAGATCACAGTCCCATCTCTCTTGTGATGTCAAACACTCTGGGCACCGGAGTTTAATTTGCCTTGCATATTCATACGTCTCTTTGCTGGAAATTAGATCACTGGAATCTCTGTGTTCCTTTCAGTTTAAAAACCTCATGTGGGGAGTTTGGGATGACGTGGTGAGAATGTCAGATAGTTGAGGAAATTATATAAGGAGATGAGGAGATCTAGAAGGCACCGTTTTTGAAAAATATAGTGCTGGAATAACATGTACGTATTACTAATGTTTGTTTGAGATTTAAGATTTGATTAGAATGGAATGGGGTTGATAAAAGTTGAGGTAAATACAGTAATATTGTGTTTTTTTTTTGTTGTTTTTTTATTACAATATTATAATTTATTATCAATATCACATGATCCTTTAGAAGTCATTAACATACGCAGGAAATGGGGGAGGGTTGATGGAATCTCAAACTTGGGACACCGAAATCAAAATGTTTTTAAATTATGCAATTAAAAACAACAGCCTGGATATTTATTGATTTAATTTCTCCCTGTTTAAACTATAGTTGTCAATACAATAACAATCTAAAATTGCATCAAATTGGAATGTAAGCTTTCGGCATTCAGAAATAAGCTTTGCATTTTTCCAACTGTAATCTTCTGCATGTACAATGACTTCTCCTAGCGTGTATTGACCGCAATCATAGCCCACACAGAAACAACCAAACTGCTGTTCATTTCAACAGACAAACTCCCCAGAGTGTCAGATCTCTAGTGCTTTGAGCGCTATCGAACGAGTTTCTTCCACGCCACTGGACACGTACGGTAACAGATATTGCAGGCTTGACTTCATTTCCCTATACTGCAGAGATGTTGAGCAAACAAACACTTCTTTAGATGTGCTGAAATTGCCACAGCAGCAATAATTTGAATTGTGTGTCTAGTTGACATTGCACATTCACAACTCTGCAACACCAGAAAAGGAAAACCTGAGCAGGCATCTTACATTTGTTCTTGTGTAGCAAACGGATCACTCCAGGCACCTTGCTTTCCTTCAGGCTACACTTCCTAAGCACTCACAGTCACGCACACACACGCACACCTTTCCCTCCCCTGAAGCTCAGTTTTTCAGGGGTCACCTGGGATTGTGACGCAGAAAAACAAGTGCAGAGGAAAAATGCCATTCGTGTGTGGGAGAAAAGCGAGTGCGTGAGGCGTTTGGGAATGTGTATTATTGTCATCTGTCTATCAGGGAACACAATGGCTGTGCTTGATTGACAGGCAGGAGGACGAGGATGGGTGGCCCTGAGTGAGGAAAGAGTCACAGAGAGGACAGGGGCTGTGCTTTTTCTTCAGCAGTGTCTTTCACTCTGGGTTATTCTCTTTCACGGCATGGCTCCTTATCCTTCATGCTCTGTAAAATCTTGAAGCAATGCAAGTTGAGAGGCACTTGTGCAGGGCAACATTGGGGACCCTCTAGCATATGAAATAAGAATATGGAAAACTAGTTGTTGTTTGGACCTTGTTAAAGGGAAAATTGTTAAACATAAAATTAACTTTCTCTTAGTATTTAAGGCTGAATTATACTTCTGTGTCAAGTGATCGCCATAACCCACAGCGCATGCCCTGCACGTAGTCATGCATTTATGCTTCTGCATTCTGTTTGTGTTGCTCTGCAATAACACTTCCAAAACGCTAGCTGACCACTGGTTTTATGTTCCTCTGTGTCGAGTTTCTTCACGGGTGTTTTGTTTACATTGGAAATACCTGTAATGTTACCTTACTGTACAAGTAGCTCAAACTCACTCATTCAGAGACGGGAACCGACGGACATGCAACACCTTTAATCATAAATTAAGCACCAAGCAAAAGTCTCCATCTGGAGCTCCTCCACGGGACTCAACACTTGTTAAACTCTCGCTCCAACAGGCTTGCAACTCTCCCGCTGCTCTCGGGCCCACCCACACTCATCAACGCTAACAAGCCGACCAATCACAGAGCTTAGTCACATTTTTTTTTAGAGGTGCACATCAGGATTGGCATCAGCCATGGCGAGGGGTTTGCGGCTGTGCACCGGACCATCCACTGTACTTGATGCAGAAGTATAAATCAGCCTTTACTCACTATCAGTCCCATTTGAAATTTGTTTGTCGATGAATAGTGGTCTCAGGGTTTGGTTCAGTTACAATTATTACATAATTGATTCTGTTCAATTCGATATCATGGTGCATCACGATGCAATGACCATGCTTTCAATCAACAATTTTTAATTTTATTTCACAATAATACAATTTTGTCTATTAATTCAAGCAGTCAGATGTATGAACTGAACCTTTAATTTCACCTACTCAGAGAAAACATGCTTGTTGAATACATTAAACAAAACTCAAATACTGTAATGCTATGGGCACAGAAGATAACAGGAGCATTTAGAGCAAATACAGAAAAGTAAATAACAGCAGTGCATACAGTACAAATAGGCCTACTGAAATAAAAAATAAATAAAAAAGTGTGGTACCAGCATTTTCCCGCTTGCTTTTTTTGAGCGCTGTTGAACGAGTTCTTAAACACCTATTATTGGCCTCTTCATCTCTACCGATAAAAATATTTTTTATCAAATCTGAAAAAGAACTGTCATTCCATTAAAAATCTGTTAGTCTAAAAACAGATAATCTGAATCTATGAATTGTTGTTTAATCCTTCTGAAGTGACATGATTGCTTCATAAGATAAACAGATTTAATTTAGTGTTTACTGTTAATTTAGTAATTTAACATTTAAATTGGGTCACAAGCATGCTTGCTTGTCACTTGAGAACCAATTAAGTTCCTTCTTGCATATCAAGTGAACCAATGAGGTATGTCCTCAAACATCCTGCAGGTGTGGTTAAGCTGTTTATGCTTGCTGATTTTATATAATATGTGATTTAAATGTGTTCATCAAATAAAGTAGGGATGCACTGACATGAACATGTAATTAATTATTAAGCTGTCATTAGCCTGTAATGTAATGTAATGTATTAGTAATGTTTTAAAGTGGGATTCCTGTGAAAAATTGCATTAGTTTGTCTTTAGTAAGTCAATATAATAAGAATAATATCTTTTTGTTTTGTTTGCCAGACTGAAAATTAGTGTAGAATATGTGCTGTTTGTTTAGTACAGTGTCTTTGAAAGCACCTTGTCCTTATCTCAGTTTAGAGTCAACAATTGTTATTCTACGCTTTTTGTAAAAGCAAATAAGATTTATGTTTTATCCAGTCTAATAAGCAGAACAAAAATTTGGCAGTGTATTTTATTATTATTATTAATATTATTAGTCATATATTGCAAAGCAATGAATAATTTGCATCTAAATGTCTGAATATGGCTAATAGTTTTTCTTACGTTTTTAATTTAAAATTTTCTGTCTTAGCTTTCTACCATTATATGAGGGGCAATTTTATTTTCACTTTCAGAACAAAGAAAGTCATTTTTGGCTCACAACCCCGCTAGTCTACAATCCTACACTCCAGCCATCTGTCTCAGCTCTACTTGTATGTGTGGTTGTGTGTGTTTTCTGAAGTGTGGGTCACAGTGGAGAAGATTGAAAAATGCAGTGGCCTTTGGAAGTCCAGCTGCAATCTCTCCGCTTTCCGCTCCACTGAGTCAAGAATATTCACAGTCTTTGTAACTCCTGGAAGGCGACTGGGTGTTAAAGGAGACAGAGTTGCTACTGCATGGACACCTCCTGTTCTAGACTCATCTTGTACTCTTCCCGGAGAGACGGAGATGAGATGAAGGGAGAAGAGTGAAAGATGAAGGTATGAAAGGAGACGTCCTGACAGGGCAGTTCAGTACCTCAGAGCCTTTGGGGCTGCTTGGTGCCTGTGGCCAAACGTGACGGCTTATATGTGCACATCCACATTTACAAAACCAGCTGAAGGAACTACATTCAGCCGGCTGTAGTCGATGGTTCCTCTGTCTGCTGCAAGACTAGATTGATCTGAACATTTTGGCTTTGAAACCAAAGTACCAGAGTCTTATACTGAATCAATAGTAAATCGATAGCTTGGGCTGGGGTTTCTCAAACTGCTCCCTTGGGTGAGAATGCGAGTGTTATTTATTTGATAGGGTTTTGTTGTTTTATTGTGTGTGGTAAAAGCTGTAATGCCAAAATAAGTTACTAGAGACAAACAATACTAAACTAGACAAACTATTCTATACTATTATAAACAACCTAATCTCCAAGTATAAAATGATCATTTTGCTTTCATTTGTATAATACTTGTTACCAGTTTTTTTTTTTTTTTGAGCATTTTTAAAATACAGAATAGCATGCACAAATTTTAAAAATACAACTGAATAAATTCCTCAATGCACATCATAAAAGTCACATGATTTTGCCTCGTCTCAGATTTAACTTTAATAATTTTAAAGAATATCTTTCAATATTTATTGATTTGAAAGAATCCAAATTATTTTACATAATTACATCTCAATAGATTGTGCTCAATCAAACACCTTCACTCAAGAAAACATGATTATTGCATTAGTATTACATTATTGATTATTGCATATTCCGTCTGCCCGTCTTGAGCTTTAATTTTTATCAGTGATATACTGCACCAATTTCCAGGGAAGTGACACTTGAAGAATAAAGATGTTTACTTGCAAAAGATTTGCATAATATTTTCCATGGTAACATAGCTAATAAGAAATAATGCATATTATAAATATGCAGGGCGTCACGGTGGTGCAGTGAGTAGCAGGTTCAAGCCTCGGCTGGGTCAGTTGGCATTTCTGTGTGGAGTTTGCATGTTCTCCCCGTGTTCGCGTAGGTTTCCTCCGGGTGCTCCGGTTTCCCCCACAGTCCAAAGACACGCGCTATTGGTGAATTGGGTGAGCTAAATTGTCCGTAGTGTATGTGTATGAATGAATGAGAGTATGGTGTTTCCCAGTCATGGGTTGCAGCTGGAAGGGCATCCGCTGCGTAAAACATATGCTAGATAAGTTGGCGTTTCATACAGCTGTGGCGACCCCAGATTAATAAAGGGATTAAGCCGAAAATAAAATAAATGAATGAATGTATACATATACATAACAAAACATTATACAGTAATTTGTCCTTGTATAGAAGCTGAAACCACATTTGTTTTTGAAATTCCATACTTTTAAAACATTTGATGGTGGATAAATGACATGCTGCACATTTAATTTGATCTTTTTATTATATTATATGATTGGTGAAAAATAAATACAGAATACCATGCACAATTTAAAAAAATACAACTGAATAAATTCCTCAATGCTCATCTGAAAAGTCACATGATTTTGCCTCATTCCAAATGTAACATTAATAATTTTAAAAAATAGCTTTCGATATTTATTGATTTGAAAGAATCCAAATTATTTTGCCTAATTGCATCCCAGAATTGATTGTGTTCCCAAACACCTTCACACTTGAGAAAACACGATTATTCCATTATTATTGCGTTATTGATTATTGCATATTCTGTCTACCGTCTGGAGCTTTCATTTTTATCATTGATATATTGCACTAATTTCTAAGAAAATGACGATTTTATTCACTTGAACGCTTAGAATGGAAACATAAATACTCTAACAAGTAAAATTCCCATCTTTGAATGGTATCATAGCTAATAAGTAATAATACATATTATTATAATATGCATAGCAAAACATTATACAGTAGTAAGTTTTTTTTGCTTTTATTCAATTAATTTGTCCTTGTATAGAAGCTGAAACCACATTTGTTTTTGAAATTTCATACATTTAAAACCTCTAAAGGTGCATAAATGGCACGCTGGCCCTTTAAGAATAAGACGTGTCTCTTTTTTTTCCTCCGTCGAGTGCAAACATTTTTCCACTGCTTGCTATCTATCAATCCTTAATTTGGCCATCCCTGAATGGCTGAATGAGATGCCATGCGCGTCTCTTAAAGCGCTCCTGTAGGGAACGAAGGGCTCTTGCCTCTTGGCATCTGATGCATATTTTCCCCCTCGACAACCTTCATTTGTCTGTCGTTGTGAGTTAATCTCCATACATATTTCCTTTGCCATCAAAGGCGCTTGCTGGCTGATGTTAAAATCAGCCAAGCGAGGACCTTACAATGATATTCATAGCCTCTCCTGAACCTTCATGACTGTGTGTGTGTGAGAAAGAGAGAGAGACACACTGACTGTTACTTCTGTCATGGCCTCTCCTGATCCATTGGCTTCTACATAGCACGTTGAAATCGCCAGAGTCGTATGTGCGTTTCAGGGAGTGTGAAAAATGAAACACCAGCGAGGGAAACCAGCGCTGACCCCAGGCCAATGTATAGACTGATTAAAATGGCAGTCTGGCTTCATGTGTGACAACGAAGGGATTTATAGAGAGTCTGCCACATATAACAGCCTTTAGACAAACATTCTGCCCATGAGAAAGAAAGGTGAGCGTCTTTCTTCGCTAGGTGTAACGGTTTGTTTAGCTGCACGAACACATTCAGAGAGGTTTGTGTGATTGCCAGGCTGAGATGATGATGTAGACGTGAATTCAGTTGGCTGTAGTAGATGCTCCATCTGTCTGCTGTAGGGTTGGATTGATAGCAAATGCTTTGGCCGTGTGGGATGATGCCAGACTTTGATACCTCGATTTCGATGGCAACAGATAAACAGCTTTGGATGACTGATTAAATGCTTTCAACAGAGGCGATGATTTGCCATTAAGCTCAATATGTGTGCCTTTTTTATTTTTCGAAAGATAAAATATTTGATTTTACTTATTTGAAAATAATCATGTTAAAAATTGTACCTGGATTGGATTTATAAATACATTGATGTTCAACATTGGAGGACAGTAAAATAAAAAAATTATAAATAAATATAAATAGTTAAATGCATGTATTCATCAAGAACACATTGAATTTAATCTAATGATTTAAATATATCCAGCATAAGTAAAAACCACATCTTTCTCATGTGCCACTGAGTGAAGACTGTAGTAGATTCAGCTTTTATCATCACATGAACATTTAAAGTTTTTAAAGTAATTTAAACATATATTTGAGAATAAACTGCTATTTTAAATCAACTTTAATTCCAACTGTATTTCACAGCATTACTATTTTTTGTTCCACTGATTCGATCAAACCATATTTAAACTTGTGAAATATAGTTTAAATTATACATTGATTTCATTTAAATTCTTTTAAATGAATGTAAGGGAATCTCACTGGGATAATTTATGTCTCTTTAAAATTCCAGATCTATTCAAACCATAAATAACAACATAATTTTTTTTTTTTTTTAATATGTGTTTAGCCAGAATTCTTCACCACAAACTAGCTTATATTAACTATGCTGGCAAGTAATCATTGTACCAATAAACATAAATAATTTTAATAGCTTAGCAATTCAGACCTGGGAGACCAACCATGATATTGAAGCACAATAACAAACAATAGCCAGACAACATCAGATCTGAGCACTGTTAATGCAGTCTTGCACTTTTATTGTCCCATTACCTGAAATGTCAGAGTATGCTGAATAGTAGCATTCAGATCGAAATTGACAAAATGATGATATCATATCCACTATTGTTATCTTTTATACTGTGCAGCCCAAAGTCTGCTTGGCACTTCTGGTTCCTCGGCAACTGAAAACTGTTTTATTTCCCTCAGTAACACAGATATTTTTCACCAGCTTGATCTCCACAGCCCTGACAGGCAAACACCACTAATAATACATAAAGACGTGCCCAAGACAGACATCACTGTTGTTCATACTTAGGGTTTGGGATTTGAACAAACTTTTAACTCAAAATATTAAGCTGTAGCTTGTAACTCGCTATTGTTTTCTGAGTTATCAGACTTTCATTTGAACGATGATAAAAACCCATAATGACCAAAATGTTGTTGGTTTTGAGTTGGCTTGATAAACATGCACTTTGCAAGCTTCTGTAGGCATTTGTATTTTCCTTAAAACATTTAAATATGGTCTACTATGCACTATATTTTGGTGTTCAGACGTAATGGTCTCTGATATGGACTGCAGTCTACAGCAGATGGTCAACAATGCTCTCTGGAATATAATGTTGGATAGAGCTGTTGCGGTGAGGAAATTTCTCTTGCGGTAAATCTGGATGGTTCAATAGCGTGATATTCGGTATTACCTTCAACAACCCCTACATATAAAGTTTTCACTCCATATACAGCTCTGTTAAGATATTTATTTTAACTGACAGTGAGGCATGTTATAAAACATTTTTTATTTATAGTTATTATTCCGACAGTCGAACACGGCAATTGAACAGTAGTTAAATGACATACTATATGATTAGTCTAACATAAATTTCGGTTGTATTTTTATTGACAATTAATTTCAATCTATTTTGACTAATAAATAAATGAATAAAAAATAGTAATAGGCCTAAACCTAATTATATATTATCCCCGCCCACAAAAAAATGCATATTCATTAAATGAACTGCACTGGAATCATAGCCATTAATTATAGTCAAAATAAAATGTCTAATAAAATATTAAAAACTAGCCTATCCTTTTAAATAATTGTTGTTTTAATATATTATATATATATAAATGAAAAATACAATTAACGGTATGTCTTTAGTAATTTTAATATAATTTAAATTGAAATGACTCGCACAGCTTTGTACTTAAATAGATGCTGATTGTGCTTTTGCCAGAATTCCTTAACCAGCCCTATCTCACGAGAAAACATAACTATTTTTTATATTATCAATACAAATTTATACGATTTCATTCATACGAAAACATACAATTTTTAAAAGGAGTCATGCCCCCAAACCCTACCCCTAACCCAACACCCCACTGGTGGGAGTGAGAAAATTGTACTAAAAGTGTATGAATGAGATCCCCACTAAATTAAAAATTATGAATTTTCGTGAGATTGCATTGCCTTAACTAGACAGACAGGCAGCTGAAAAGCATTTGTTGGTTAGCTTCAGCTTACCAAGCTTACTTGGTTAGGTTCAGCTTGGTTAGGTTCAGCTTACTTGCTTTCAGTTACTTTTGAGCTACTACTTTTTGAGTTTGCTCTGTGGCTTGATGCTTGTGAGCGCAGTTGTGCTTAGATGAATGTCGGTGAGGTGAGACCTCAGCTGCGATGTATTGCCACATAACTGGGACCTTTCTGCTGCAAATTTAGCATATTTACTAATCTGAATTCGCTGGCTTTCACTTTTCGTTTATTGAAAGCCTATATTGACTAATATTGTCAAACTGGTGACATATAATTACTGTAGAGTTTTGTGGACGAAAGTGTCTGCCATTGTTTTAGCCTCAATACATTGGAAACAGTTGGCTGGGAGAAAAATACACTCAAATCACTCTTGTATCTATTACTAATTTTTTAAACATTTAGCGTAAAAAAAAAGAAAAAAAAAAAGAAAGTGAACACTACTGTTGCCGCGGTTTCTGCAATTGCATTTGTTTCTTTGCGGTGGGCTTTTCATTAGCACAGTATTACAAAATTGCGGTTATTGTGACAGCCCTAATGCTGGATCAATGTTTGATGAAGTCTTGTTGTTACGGTATTTTGATCATGATTGAATGGGAATGTGTGTGCATGTGTCTGGTTGCAGGACACAGGGGTCATGTTGTTGTAAGATCATGTCTACTCTGTCATTGCAAAAAGGTATAAATCTAAAAAAACGCACCAGCTTGTATAGTTCTGGACTATTGTGTTTATTATAAAAATGCTTATAAATAGTATATACACTCAAAAAACTGATTTGTTGGACTTACATAAAAAAAGAGTGTCAAGTGGTTCCACGCAAGTGTGTTGAGTAGTTTCTACAAGCAACAATATAGTTGAATGAACTTAAGAAATTCAGGTAAAGTTGACAAAATATTTCTTAGTACATACAACCCATTAAGATGTGTCACTACTGCATTTTAGTTATATGTATGTTTTACTTAGTAATGTTATGTTAGATTTATGAACTTTCAATACGTACGGTGAACACTTTTTTAATTCACTTTTAAGTATTTGCTCTACAATGTTAAGTTGGCCAGTCAAACCCTTATTAAGTAAAGCTTACAGTACAAAATTTCTGTAGAAATAACATAGTTAACTCGTGTTAATTTAGCTATACTTTTATGTTTCATGTAATGTGAACAAGGGTGGGTGTAGTAAAACTAACAATAGCGAAAGTTCATTTTTTTGAGTGTAGATAGTGTATGCACCAAGTAAACATGCATTTTAAATGCATTCTATAGCAGTGGAAGGAGACGAAAAGTGGTTAATCTGTGAAAGAATATGAAGAGAAATGTGCTGACTTTTGTTGTTGGAAGAAATGAGGGGAAGAGATGAAAGCACAGAATCCGGTTAGACAGCTCACCTGAGCACAACTCAGCTTTTACTGAAATTACCTTCACCTTCACAGCTCCACACACATGCACACACACTCTCTCTCTCTCTCTCTCTCTCTCTCTCTCTTTCTTTCTCTGTCTCTTTCTTTCTTAAAGTAAAATAAAAAAGTAGATAGAGTGCAATTTAGGAATTTATAGATTGCACCCAATATTGCTGCTGTAATAATTATTTTTACTTATTTTCCCCAGTTGTTTATATAATTATATTTGTATCTATTGAAATATATTCTTATACAATTAGTTTCTTCTGTTTATTAAATTATAGAATATAACTTATTATATAAATTCTTAAGTAATAAGAATTAAGCTGGTGGTCCTCCGGGAACGTGGTTGAGAAACACTGACCTAAACCATTCACTATACAATTCAGAAAACTTACATAGACAAGTCCAGGGTTAAAACTACCTGTCCATTAAAAGTGTGATATTGTAGACATATCATGTTCACAGACAGAGTACTTTGTGCATCATTTAGTTTGAGACACAATCAAACAGAAAGGCTAATAACAGTATTATATGATTTTACATCTGCTACTGCGCTGAACAGCCATATTATATACTGAAGTCAGAGAAGTCATGGTTCATCCAAGTTTTTCCATCTCTTTTACACTGATTCATCCCAATTTATCACTCCCAGTGGCATTTCTCTTAACCTCAACACAGTATGTTTTGTTGGGTGTTGAAGTCTGGTGGAAGATGTAAAATGGCTAGCATTGTTTACAGCACTAAAAGTTTCCCAAAAACCTCCTTGTTTTTAGGGAAGAATACCTTTTTAAAATAAATTCAGATTGTGTATAGATATCTCCTTCAGGAACAGTATCCAATTTTCCTAGAGAAAAGATCCAAGAGGTTTTAGACATTGTAGCAGCTAGTTAGCTTGTCATTTTTTTCTTCTTTTAATACTCCAAAGCAGCTTTGAGTTTACTAGATTGTGATTGCTTTTCCAGTGACCCCAGTAGACCATTTCCGGAGGGCAGCGACTGCCCAAGTAGCTCGTCCTGCCCGCCCGTCTCTCATTAAAACTCAGCGAGATGCTCATTAGGGTTTAAGTGGAATTAGTATGAAAAGCTCTCTCTCTCTCTGCGCTAATGAAGGCAGCCGCGCCACAATTGTTTTCATTTGCAGCTACTCTCCCTGAATGCAATCAGAGACCCTGAGCGAGCCCCCTGCTAGCTCTCTCTCTCTCTCTCTCTCTCTCTCTCTAGTGCATTTTATCTTGTGCTTTTCAAGGCCACTAAGCAAGGTAACTGCACAAATTATCTCTGCATTTACACACCTCACTCTTTTTCCAAGTCATGTCCAGAATTCATAAACGTTTCATAGCTATAATAATTAAAATCTCTATTGCTATGCTTGACATCCTTTTCTCTTGCTCTCATTGGCGCATCAGGCTAGGCTAGCATCTGCTTTCTCTCCAGGGTTAGCGCCCACACAACAACATACACCGTGTGTGACTCCACATGTGGTACCGCAACATGTTCCTGTGTGTGTTTTTTGGCTTTGAGAGTTGCAAAGACAGTCTCGCTTCTTTGGAACACCTGTCTTTCTCACTCACTTATCCTCCATTCTTTTCCCTTTGGAAATGAAGCGTACGTTCTGGCTTTTTTCCCCCCCATTTGAGCAATGAATAAATTATCAAAGAAGAAACAAGCAGCGTTTTCTGCACTGGCAATGCTGCTATTATTTATTTATTTTTTGGTGCACAGTAGTTGGTGTGTGTAGGATTCTGGGATTGGTGTCAGTGGTATTGTATGAAATGGGAAGCCATCTGTTTACCTGAGA
Organism: Danio jaintianensis; assembly: GCA_903798115.1. Taxonomy (NCBI): domain Eukaryota; kingdom Metazoa; phylum Chordata; class Actinopteri; order Cypriniformes; family Danionidae; genus Danio; species Danio jaintianensis. The sequence goes on from CAIGQV010003909.1 coordinate 17,915,887, forward strand.
ATCACGTTGTGAATATGTGAGTTGGTGGAGTAAGTGTGTGTGCACAGAAAGCTCCACATATTAATCACACTCTGTGTTTGTCCTTACAAGTGTGTGTGCGCACGTATTTCTTGCTCAGATCTTTCCATCCCCCTGCTGTTCTTGTGACAGTCTGCTGTCTAGGGAGTGCAAATTTCCATATTGCTCAAACATACACAGGTTTACTTGATTCCATGTAGAATGCAGCACATCCAGATGTGAATTCAGCTGCTGGGGAAGGCTTTTCTAGATCTAAAGATGAATGCAGAATACAGAGTCTGTGCTTCATAATGGACTTAAAACCCGAGAAAGCGCCTGGTTGATCACCACAAAAAAAACTAGCCACACTGCTTGTAGGCTGAGATATTTATGATATTTCTGCTGTACTATTGGCAAAGCTTGGTTCAAGATTCCAGTCTCTTTAAACCTGCCTTCAGAGAGCCTATTCTGCTCTGAATAATCAGATGACCAAGTGTGTTTTGATTGGTCTATTGCTTACTTGCTCTGATTGGTCAGATGGCCCACTATGTTGTGATTTAGTCTATTGCTTATAGCATGTTGGAAACAAATTGATTATTACCATATCTGAATTTGAGCTGTGAAGTTTCCGTAGAATGCTGTCAAATTCTAACCTGAATCCACATCAGAAATTGTATGCAAATTGAAGACATTTATCCACATAAAGCAAATTTGTTATAAAAAGCTGTAGCTTTGTGCAGAAACTAAAACTGAAGGTACGTAGGTGTCACTAGTTTTAATTCTAAACTAGTGACACTTAGAATAACACTTAATTCTAAGAATTTCCTAAGAATTTTGTCACTAGGAGCAACTCTTTGCCCTAAATCCCAATTTATACTTCAGTGCCAAGTGATTTTCGCTTTCCTAGCACATGGCCGATACCGTTGTGAGAATTTATAATTTTGCACTTTGTGTTGCTCTACAATAATACTTCCATAACACTAGTAGGCGGTCAGGTTTCTATGTTCCACTGTGTTGAGTTTCTTTCCCCGCTGTTTACACCGGAAATGGATGGAATGCAGTTGTTACTGTATTCAAACTCACACTTATTCTAGAAAGAGAGAAGCAGGGACCACCGAATGTTTAATAGTTTTATTCATATAATAAGCACCAAACTCCTTCACAGAAGTGATCTTTGATCATGTTAAACACTCCTGCCACTAGCCTTGCCTGGCTCTCTAATGTCACTAGTTTTAGAGTCAGTAACATGAGCTGAGTAGGATTGTTGCTGCATACTGTATGTCAATGTGAGCCCGCCTCTCAGTTGAAAAGAGCCAATAGATTTACCATGCCATTTTGTTTGTCATTTGTTACCGTTCCTAATGGGTGCTCACATAGATTGAAATAAAATTGTTTTTAACCCTGCAACAAGGGCAGAAGGAGATTAGGAGCCTCTGTTTTGGAATAAATTAGTAAATGATGAATTGTGATAAATTCAGAATGTTAAAATAATCCATCGACTCTGGTTTTTCAGAAGTGTTGAAAACTTTTTAATTAAAGTTTTTAATTGTTTAATCTCACATTTAATGAAGTACAAAATGTATAATCCTTGCTGCAGTGATGTACATGTTTGCAATCGGTTTAAAAACCGGAAATGCTTTAAATCAGCAGGCTAATATAAAACGTTTCTTAGTAGATACAAACACAAATTTGGCCATGGCTGCATTCGACTAAAAACAATATGGTAAAATCATTCTACAGTTTGATTTTTGATCTTTCTCCATTTAACTTGTGGTTTATCAAGATGATAAAGTGTAACAGAGATATATAATGCATATAAAATGCACATTGCCTCCTGCTGAGATGCCAATGGAAAAAAAGCCATATTGTAGGGGTCAGGGATGTTTTAGAATAGCAGATTGAGCATTGGTTGCCAGGTGAACAGGTGAGATCGCACAGTTTAGGGGCTTTGACACAGTTGCATTTTCATGCTAATAGAGCAGGACCTGCTGTTGGCATTATGAATGCATTTAGTTGAATAGTTCCTTTTGTGTAAGAACAATGACCCTGATCACTGCACTTAATGAAGACAAGCACGTGCACCTCGCTGGTACAAGGCTGCTTGAGTGTTTACATTTGTGTGTGGTTTGTGCTCTGCATAAGAGTATGTGTAGTGCCGGCAGGTGATTATTTTCCCTTTGTAGTCTTTGTGAGGTAAAATGCATAATTAATGCAGATGAGATATTTAAATCTCAAGGCCTGGCACTAACCAGTGTCAAACACATCTCTTTTCTTTCTCTTTCGCTGTGTTTACTACTCTTCAGAAGTTAGTACGATTTTTTTAAAACGTTTTTGAAATAATTATGCTCTCTTCACTAAGGCTACAATTATTTTATCTAAAGTAGAATAAAATAATAACATTCAACTTGAGCTCAGGATGCCCAAAGCACAATGGCACTACTTTTGTCTTTTTATTTAAACTGCACAGTACAATAGTTGTAGCTAAGTAGATGTACAAAATGCATTTTAGTAAAGTCAACCCATAGCATTCTATCATGTTAATATTTGCAATATGTCATGTTAATGTAACAAGCATAAATTGTTATTAGAACATGTAAAAATCATGTTGTTTAATCCAAAGAAAATTATGTAGTTTGAACATATAAAAATCATGTTATTTAATTGTAAAAAAGATCATGTAGTTTGAACATATAAAAGTCATGTTATTTAATGATAAAGAAATCATGTAGCTTGAACGTATAAAAATCATGTTATTTTATCATAAAGAAATTATGTTGTTTAAACATATAAATGTCATGTTATTTTATCAAAATTAAATTATGTTGCCTGAACATATAAAAATCTTGTTGATTTAACATGTAAAAAATCATGTTTAATAAACATAACTTTATTATGTGCAACTGATGTACATAATTTTTTATGTTAATCCAACAACTTTTTTTTAGTGCAAGACACCAACAGTTTTCATTAATTTAACAAAAAAAACACTCATTTTTAAAAATAGAATTTAAAATTTGATTTGTATTTAATTTTTTTTTTACTGTTTTTCTATACAGTTTTGATAAGTTATAATAAAGTTGTATAAATACACAATACCCAACAAATGTGACAATGAACGATACATTAAATGTGTTTTAAACCAAGGTGAAGTAACACTCAACAGATAAATAAACATGAACCTTGTTTTATGTGATTAAAAATGGTTTGTCATTTCAGAATCAGAATCAGAATCAGAAAGAGCTTTATTGCCAGGTA
>CAIGQV010003909.1:17919538-17932103 GCA_903798115.1 Danio jaintianensis
GCTGAGCTAAACCAGACAGTTATTGAAGTTATTTGTTCCTGATACCTCAAATTCAAAATTCTAATTTTATTTGTCAAACACACAATCATACACAGTACAATATGCAGTGAAATGGTTATACAACTGCCCATGAAAAAATATCAATTACAATCTAAATTATGGAATAAAATATGAGGTAAAAACACAGACAATTTTAGATATTTTAGAAATAGAAGTTATAGCTATGGAAAATAAAAACAAAATATAAAAAAATCTTAGCACATAAAGAAAACATAGTTTCTAACAAAGTGCCTGGTGCATAAGAGAGGAAAGGGTGTATCCTACAGGTGTATCCTACAGGTGAATCCAGCACATGTTTTACACAACGGATGCCCTTCCAGCTGCAACCCATCACTGGGACACACCTATACACTCCCATTCACACACATACACTACGGACAATTTAGCTTTACCCAATTCACCTGTACTGCATGTCTTTGGACTTGTGGGGGAAACCGGAGCACCCGGAGGAAACCCACACAAACTCCACACAGATATATTGTATTCATTTCTCATATTTTCTTTTCTACAGATATGGCTGGTACTGACACAGACTTATGCATTAAAAATGGCTTGATCTCGGTCTCTGTTCTCTTTAGTTTTATTTTTTCACAGTATACTTGATGGAGTACAGTGAAATTAAAGAAAACACAGAGGCCGCAAGAGGCATTTTAAAAGTTGAATTGTATTTAACTTGGATCTTGATCTGTGGCACTCAGCTGTAAACATAAAAAGGGAGATGGCACAGTTCTGATAGAGTCCTACAAAATTCATTGGAGTTCTTCAGGTTATTGTTTTAGACCCAAAGTACATTTTCTGGTTTTACATATATGCTCTGATTCCATCATCACCAACAGCATTTCTGTGTTGTGTTGGAGATGTTAGTTTGTCTCTAATAAGATTAATTTCAAACACAATTACTTAATGATATATTCTGTAACTGTCATCAATTTCTTCCAAAACACTAGTAGGCTGTCAGGTTTCTATGCTCCACTGTGTTGAGTTTCTTTCACCACTGTTTACACCGGAAATGCATGGGATGCTGTTGTAACTGTATTCAAACTCACACTCATTCTAGGAAAAGAGAAGCAGGGACCACCAAATGTTGAATAGCTTTAATCATATAATAAGCACAAAACTCCTCCACAGGAGTAGTCTTTGGACATGTTAAACACTCCTGCCACTAGCCTTGCTTGGCTCCAGCGGCTCTCGGCCTGGCCCTTGGCCACACTTCTTACACCTATGCCAAGCCGGGCAATCACAGATCTTGCTCTCTGCGTCATTGCAATGTAGTTACATTTTTCGAGAAGTGTGCGTCAGGGTACAGTGAAGGGTAAGCGACTCCCAAAGCTAAGCTGAACCTACCACTTACACTAAATGCAGAAGTATAAATTGCCATTCAGAATGTTCATGAATACAGACCCTGGTCTTTAGGAAGAGACGTTTACAAGGTTGTAAGACAGTGAGGTAGACTATCACATCCAAACACCTATATACAGTTGAAGTCAAAATTATTAGCCCTTCTGTGAATAAAAAAAAAAAAAAAAAAAAAAATTATTTTTAATATTTTCCAAATGATGTTTAACAGAGCAATTCTATATCTTAACTCTTACACAAGATTCTTTTCAACCGTTTTCTGGGGGAAGCAAAATACAGCAACTAGCTATCCAAATTAGTCTGAAATGTAAGTTACTTTATAGTAATTACTTGTTTATTGAGCTGTTGCATAAAAGCAATATCACACTCTCATTCGTGCTGTTGTAATGACTGCCTGCGGCCGAATCTCAACCAAACAATGAACTCAAGTAAATTTGAAATGTTTCTTCATGAGTTTGGTCTCGCCTCCTTGTTGCCTCATCAAAACGTTGAGTCATTCTACCTAAAAGCGCCTCAGCAGAACCTCGCACGTCTCTCTCCTCAGTCTTCATTTCCCACTCATAGTCTGCGTCGGAAGCGTAGATGCTGATTCACTCTCCAGCCTAAGGACACCAAATAATAAGAAAGTCGGTCACATGATAATAGCCGTTCCTCCCTGCACTTCCTGCCTAATCTAGGCTAACAATGACCTTGGGCCTGTGCTTATACCACACACACTCGCACACAAACACACACACATAAAGGGATGGAGTACTGGTTTGGGGATACAGAAAAGATTGAGAAGGGAGATGGAGAGAGAAATGAGGTATGAGAAAGATGGAGATGGAGAGAGAGGAAGACTGAACAAAAGGAAAGGAAATGAGAAAGAGAGAGAGAGAGGGAAGTATCGAGGGAGATGTGTGGATGAAAGGAAAAGGGGAAGATGGAGGAGAGGAGCAGGAGATAAAAGACGAAAAAGGTGTTGGTGCAGGGCGGGAGACTGACGGATGGTGTAAGACCGTGTGTGTGTGATTCTCACAGGGCTGCTCAAGCAGGGAATGGGATTTCAGGATTCACTGTCCACTCTGCCTAAAGGCCTGTGTGTGTGAGAGAGAGATAGAGGAGCTGTTCTTGTGTGTTTCTGGTGTATGTGCTGTGTAAAATGGCTACAAAAGATACTATGGCTGTGGGACTTCACCAGTGGTTTGATCAAAGATGGCCGCTGAGGGATTTCTGCCTTCCGGGCCACACATACGCACAGGCTTTGAAAGTCAACATGAAATCTAAATGGACTCCATTTACTTTCTTAATGCCTGTTCCTGTTCTCGTTGTACACAAATCATTTATTCATATTATATAAATGTCAATTTTTGCTGGCGTCACCAGACAGAAACCCTAACACACACCCTTAAACACTCCTTTCTCCTTTTAACATCAGTCATAGTATTTATAACAGATTGAGCCAGTTCACCATTTTTGGTTGAATATCTTTTTTTTTTTTATAAAGTTCTAGATTTGTTGTCAGAACTACACAATTTCATTTAAAAAGTGGTTATATCAATATATTGGTGATGACTGCTAAATATAAGAGGCCATACGATGCTATATAAAACGTGATTATTGAATTAATTGATGACCTTGAATAGGTTAAATGGATAGTTCACCCCAAAATGAAATGTACTGACTATTTAAACCTCAAGTGGTTTCAAACCTTTGAGTTTCTTTATTCTGTTAACCACTAAAGATGATATTTTGAATAAAGCTGAAAACCTGTAACCATTGACTTCCATAGTAGGAAAACACAAACACTATGGGAGTTTATGGTTACAGGTTTCCAGCTTTCTTCAAAATATGATTTTTAGTGAGATTTCAACTGATTGTGAACGTGCGTGAGGTCATTTCAAACAACATCAGGAGAGTGCAAAGTTTGTTAGGTATTTGATATGGGAAGTAAAGGGTGAGTAAATTGTGATAGAATTTGTTTCAGTTTTGGGTGAACTATCTCTTAACAAATTGTGAGTTTCAGCTTTCTTTTTTTTTTTTTAAACAAATTGTTAACAATGTTAACAGTTTTATTATATTTTATGATCATATTTTACATCATCACCTTTATTTAGATGAAACCTGATAATTTGTTGGATATGTTGCTTTCACAAATGTGTGTACAAGTGAATAAGACTAAAATCAAATGCAAATTTATTGTTCAGAGAGAAGCTGAAAACACTGGATCATAAGCTGTATGTAAATTAAATCTCATTTTTTAAGAGCACCAAGCCAAATCACAATTTAAATTTAAATATTTAAATATATTTTATTTAAATATTTAAATATATTTTTATTTATTTTAGTTCTCCGACTCATAAATTCTCAGTGGTAAAGACACACACACCCACACACACACACACACACACACACACACACACACACACACACACACAGCTTCCGCTCCTCTAGGCCTCCTCCACACCTGTGCTGTGCCCACTGCTGCCCGTCTGTCGTCTGTTATTTATAGAGCACCACTGACCTCAGATCAGACTGACTAAGCTCAGATTGAGGTTTGTTCTCCCAAGATGAACCTGCATTTGTCTAGAGTCTTGCTCCGTCTCTTCTCCTTATCGTTTAGTGTTTTTTCTTTTTCTCTTTCTTTCTCACACTGAAAACAAAAAAGAAATCTTTTAGTCAGTATCTCGGTTTAGTTTTGCATTCATTCAGTTTTCTTGCTGTAACTCTGAGGATGTAATTTTATTCAAGCCATTAGCCTGCATCATTTCAGTTATTATTCAGTTATATACGTATACATACACAGTTGAAGTCAAAATTAAATGATAAATCTTTATTCTTTTTCTTTTATGTTTCCCAAGTGATGTTTAACAGACCAAGGAAATTGTCAGAGTATTTCCTATAATATTTTTGTCTTCTGGGGAAAGTTTTATTTAGTTTTTTTTAGTTTGTCTGGAATATAAATAGTTTTCATTTAAAAAAACAAAAACATTTTAAGGTCAATATTATTATTATTATTATTATTATTATTTATTTATTTTATTTTCTTCGATTGTCTGCAGAACAAACCACTGGTTTTCAATAACTTGCGTAATTGTCCTAACCTGTTTAGTTAACAATGTAAGTTAAGTCTTTAAATTGCACTTTAAGCTGAATACTATTATCTTAAGCAAAATAAGAAAAAAATGTTATGTACAGTCATTATGGCAAAGACAAAAGAAATTAGTTATTAGAAATTAGTTATTGAAACTATTATGTTTAATAATGTGTTGGGACAAATTCTTCTCTTCGTTATACAAAACTTTTTATATAAGTTATAAAAAGTTATACAAAAATTTCACAGGAGGGCTAATAATTTCGCCTTCAACTGTATATATACACAGTACACACACGTTGAATTATGATGGAACCAATATTATTACGTTTTATTTGCACAAGCATTATTTGTCAAATTAAATGGGACATATTTTGTAATCTCAATTGTAATAATCTAAATCTATCTACCTTGCTTAAGAGCAGCTTAATTTTGTCATTTTGGACCTTCATATGTTTGGTCTAAAAAGTTAAGGGTTTGTTTGATTTGACACGATTGTACTGTATAGTCTAAAGAATGCATTTCATAGTTCAAAAAGATATGACTGCGGTTGTGTGCGCGAGACCTCAGCTAATCAGCGGAGAGGAAATTTGCACAGTGATGGAGGCGTGTTTCAGACGCAGCCCTGTATTGGCAGCTTGTGTTTAATGGCGAGCTGTGGAGATCCCGATGGGAGGTGGAATAATGTCTCCTGATTTGGACAGCCAATTGCGCGCTGGAGAAAGCAAGACAATGGCTTTTATTTTAAACATATAAAGGAGACAGAAATGACATCAGACAATAACCAGATTAGAAAAAAGAAAAGACTCACAGAGGCACTGGAGATGACGAGATGAATTTTCTATGGCGTGAAATAAAGCACAGAGAGATGGAGGAGAGAGGTGGGGGGTCGCTTCAGTCACTCGGCAGGAGGTGGAAAATGCAGTGATTTGCTGTGGTTCTGTAAGTTTAGCATACTCAAGACCCGGCGGAGTGACTGCTGCTTGTGTTAAGATGCTTTTCCTCAGTGTCGAAGCACAAAGGACGCACACACATATAAGCTATACGTGCATTAATGAAGCATAACACCTTTAATTAGACCCTCACAGACCCTCTTTGCACTTTACGTGTATGTGGAAAGACATTCCCAATGCATTTAAATGTGCTGTAAGTGGTGGAACGGCACAAAGAAAACCGCAGCATAAAGGTAGCAGATGCTTTAAAACAGCAGTTGGCTTCTGCTTTGGGTATTTAAAAATCTTTGTGTAGTAAACAATGATTTTTGTGGGATTCTATTTTAGTATTGCAGACTGCTAGCATTGCTTATAGCAACTTTAAGTTCCAAAACGTAAAGTTATTTAAAATATTGAGCAATGAATGTTATCCAGTGGGATTTGACTGAAGTGTAGAAGTTAATGTGGTTTTGTTGTAGTGTTTGCAAAGGTAAGTGAGCATTATTACTTCTTATAAACTGAGATTTAAAGATTTGAAGATGTAAGAACAATCAATGTTTGGGGTCAGTAACTTTTTTTAAACTTTTTTTTTTTCTTTTCTAAAGAAATTAGTATTAATTCAGCAAGAGCACGCTAAATTGATCAAAGGCGACTATGAAGGCATTTCAGCAGATTTCTGCCTCAAATAAATGCTGTTCTTTTGATCTTTTTATTCATCAAAGAATGCTGAGGAAAAATATCATGGTTTCCACATAATATTAAGAAGCATGTTAAGCAACTGTTTGCAACATTGAATAAATAGAATTTTAAAACCAAAACTGTATATAAGAATGACTTTTGAACCATGTCATACTGAAGAGTGGTCTAATTATGTTTTTTGTTTCATGAAATAAAACATTAGCCATTTCTGTGGCCTATTGCTGTTATCATTTTTGAATGTTAAAAAAGACATTTAAATTATTGTGCAAAATAAAACAAATTATTAGTAATTGGTATATGTTAATAAGAATCTGGTCCAATTTGAGTTCTTGCCATCTTTAACCATTGTTTCTTTAAAAGCACAAGGCAGTTCTTCTACAAACAGTACATGCTCAGTTTTATAACTGTACAGTGGGAAAATATTTCAACCTTCTTGAGTGATTTCTGTGGCTTTGTGGTTGTGTTAGATATTCAGACAATGGCCACAACAGGGATCACTTGTGGTTAGTGGAAACCTGTGAATACAGAAGAACTACAACACATATAGGATGCCATGTCAGTTGTAACTATGAAACTATGAAATTAAATTGTACTTAAGGTAAAAGCAAATGCTTTCATTGGTTTAGAATTTGTTATTTTGGATCTCATTGGCTTTTATTGTATGGACAAATGGTATTGAAAAACTATTATTATTATTATTTTTTAATATCATGTTTCTTAAAGGCAATGCAATAATATGTGTTAAATTGTTCTCTGTTTACAGTCGTGGCCAAAAGTTTTGAGTGACAAATATTAGTTTTTACAAAGTTTGCTGCTAAACTGCTTTTAGATCTTTGTTTCAGTTGTTTCTGTGATGTACTGAAATATAATTACAAGCACTTCATACGTTTCAAAGGCGTTTATCCACAATTACATGACATTTATGCAAAGAGTCAGTATTTGCAGTGTTGGCCCTTCTTTTTCAGGACCTCTGCAATTCGACTGGGCATGCTCTCAATCAACTTCTGGGCCAAAGACTGATAGCAACCCATTCTTTCATAATCACTTCTTGGAGTTTGTCAAAATTAGTGGGTTTTTGTTTGTCCACCCGCCTCTTGAGGATTGACCACAAGTTCTCAATGGGATTAAGATCTGGGGAGTTTCCAGGCCATGGACCCAAAATTTCAACGTTTTGGTCCCCGAGCCACTTAGATATAACTTTTGCCTTATGGCACGGTGCTCCATCGTGCTGGAAAATGCATTGTTCTTCACCAAACTGTTGTTGGATTGTTGGAAGAAGTTGCTGTTGTAGGGTGTTTTGGTACCATTCTTTATTCATGGCTGTGTTTTTGGGCAAGATTGTGAGTGAGCCCACTCCCTTGGATGAGAAGCAACCCCACACATGAATGGTCTCAGGATGATTTACTGTTGGCATGACACAGGACTGATGGTAGTGCTCACCTTTTCTTCTCTGGACAAGCCTTTTTCCAGATGCCCCAAACAATCGGAAAGGGGCTTCATCCGAGAATATGACTTTGCCCCAGTCCTCAGCAGTCCATTCGCCATATTTTTTGCAGAAGATCAATCTGTCCCTGATGTTTTTTTTGGAGAGAAGTGGCTTCTTTGCTGCCTTTCTTGACACCAGGCCATCTTCCAAAAGTCTTCGCCTCACTGTGCATGCAGATGCGCTCACACCTGCCTGCTGCCATTCTTGAGCAAGCTCTGCACTGGTGGCACTCCGATCCCGCAGCTGAATCCTCTTTAGGAGACTTGCTGGACATTCTTGGACACCCTGAAGCCTTCTTAACAAGAATTGAACCTCTTTCCTTGAAGTTCTTGATGATCCTATAAATTGTTGATTTAGGTGCAATCTTAGTAGCCACAATATCCTTGCCTGTGAAGCCATTTTTATGCAACACAATGATGGCTGCACGCGTTTCTTTGCAGGTCACCATGGTTAACAATGGAAGAACAATGATTTCAAGCATCACCCTCCTTTTAACATGTCAAGTCTGCCATTCTAACCCAATCAGCCTGACATAATGATCTCCAGCCTTGTGCTCGTCAACATTCTGACCTGAGTTAACAAGACGATTACTGAAATGATCTTAGCAGGTCCTTTAATGACAGCAATGAAATGCAGTGGAAAGTTTTTTTCAGGATTAAGGTAATTTTCATGGCAAAGAAGGACTATGCAATTCATCTGATCACTCTTCATAACATTCTGGAGTCTATGCAAATTGCTATTATAAAAACTTAAGCAGCAACTTTTTCAATTTCCAATATTTATGTAATTCTCAAAACTTTTGGCCACGACTGTACATTTTACATTTTATCTACATTTAGCCAAAAGTTCTCCAGAAATGGTTTTACATGTCCATTTACAACCCTAGGATTTGCCATTAGAATGAAATGCTCTGTTTTTACCATATTTGCAAGGGTCATGAATATTAATGATGAGCTCTGCTCTGATTACCTGTTTCACAGCGACTCACACAGCAAACAGTTATCTACTGTCATTCATAAATGCAATTTCAAAATAATCATACTTCAGTTGTCTACCATTTTATTTTGAACAGATTGAGTAGATGCCTTATCAGTTGACAATCATTTCGACTTAAGTAGTGGAGTTACAGTTGTATTTTCATGTAAGCCTGATATAATATTAATCTGTGTAAACAGGTCATCATACTATTTAGTTGTTTGTGCTAGATAGCTGGAGTTTGCTAGTTAGCTAAGGTTAACGATACAGTAGAAGCATCTTGCGTTTTCTTCTTGACAGCACATTATCATTATCATTAATGCTGTTATCTCAGTGTTCAATTTAAACAGAAATGGCTTCAACGGCAAAGAAGTGGATACTTACACGTTGTGGTGGTGGGTTGTAATGGCAGTGTAGTAGGAATTGCCTTAGTTTTCAGACTCAAATGCTGTTTGTGTGTAGCCAAAGACTGTAGAATACTCTTAAATTGATTTTGGCATAGTCTGATTCTAACTGTAATGTCATTATCATTGTTATGTTCTGTTTCACCTGTTTTTCAGTGGTCTCAAATGTGATCAACAAAAAAATGAGTAAACAGTGGTGTTTGAAGCTCATCGTATGACATTTCCATGTACCGAAATGTTTAAATCATGTGTGCTCATGATTTATTATTCAACTATGCCTATACAGTATACTGTTTATGCAGTTTTCCATTCTATGGCACCTTTAAGTTCCTCCGAAAAAAATAACACCGGTTTGGATCATTTGGATCAAGCTGAGATAGAGTAATAATTGCAGAATATACATTTTAGTGTGCATTTATATATGCAATCTACATTTTAAGCTGAGTACATTATGCAAATTAAAGTTAATCCAGTACTTTAGACCCAGTGCTTGTGTGTGTGCGTGTGCGCGTGTGTGTGTGTGTGTGCGTGTGTGTGTGCGTGTGCGTGCGCATGCCTGTACGTGTGCCTGTACGTGTGCGTGTGTGTTTGCAATACCTAAGAGGCTGCAGCAATTGTGTGACTTGGAGAGGGGTGTACCGTATTAGTCAACAAACTACGTGCAAGCCAGTAAACGTATAGATCAGAGCTTGTCAGTGTGCGGCGTGTTCTGCGTAGTGCAGGAGCATAAATCAGAGGAAAACACGATAACACGGAACTCAAGATAAGGCTGCTCTACCAGAGCCCAGATATGAGGCTATGAAAGGCTTGTCTTCATTTTCTTGATTTAGACCGTGTACGCTGTTTTTGTTTAAACCTTGTGCTCTATTTGAAATTTGTGAAAAACTACATTATTATGATCTCGAATGTTTAGTTTCCGCTAACAGAGCTCATTTTGTGCGCGTGATCTTAGAGTATCCATTTCTTTGTCTGTGTGTTTCATGGTCCATATTGCAGCTTATTAGGGCCAAGAACCACCCACATTTGCAGGATTAGACAGATCAGTCTAAGCAACTTCTAAAACAACCATTCACAGTTCATTTTTAAAGCTGGTTTTATCTAAATTATCACCTATCTGTATTACAGGATTTTGCATAGGTTTTTGTAATAACAATTACTGTAAAATCCATTATGGTGACAAGTTTAATTGCAAGTAATTGGATAATTAGAAAATAAAAAATGAAGGCACAAGAAATTATACCTATTGTGGCTTTAACAAAGCATCATTTTATTTTATGCTGTAAAGACAGTAAATACTATGTAATAAACTATATAATAGACTAAATACTTAGCTGTGAAATAGTTTTTTTTTACAGCTAATTATTCAGTTTCCTCACCTAAATAGTGAAGATTCTCAAGAAATGTGTAAAGCACATTTATTCCAGTTGTGTCTTTTGTTCTGCTTCATCTGTGCTTTTAATTGATATTTTATGCAGATGCACTGCCCTACAAAATCCCCCAAAACTTTCTAAAACAATGAATTATTTACAAGTGGAGCTATTTAAGTCATTCAAGGTAAAATAGTTTTCATATTGCAATATTTTGCAGAAAAACAAATGTCAGTTTTTTGTTCCAATATCATGCAACTCTTGTTCTTCATTCAATTAGAAATTAAAAAATATCTTTATTTCACTTACACACCCTCACATTGTTCCAGCCTTGTATGTCTTTTGTTCGTGTGTGGAACACAAAAGATGTTGATGTTTTGACAAATATTCAATTGTGCTGTTTTTCTACACATTGAAACTCAATGAGAGGTCCTTTTTTTTTACCCAAAATAATTTTATTTGTTAGAGAGAAAGTCGATGCAGTTTTGAAACAGCATAAGGGTGAACAATAAATTATGGCTGTTTTCTCATTTTTAGGCAAACCATCCGTTTAACGGTCACACTGGCGCATACTTGATGCATAGGATACTGTGAACCGTGCAGTTAGTGGTGGCTATTAACCATTAGCTGCCCACTATGGCATGTAATATAGCATTATTGGCTGTTTCCCAACAGAACCTTCATCTCTGCCATCGCCTTTCAACAACACATCTGCCTTCAGCCCCCACTACTGGCAGCCCTAATGCGACAAGAGCCATGGGTATGAGAGCGAGAGAGTGAAGGGCGCCCTAAATGAGCAGCGTCCTCTGACAAACAACACTCTTCACCTTAACTAGACATCTCCCTCCCCCACCATCCGCTCAGTCACCCTGCAGGGACCCAGTTTAGTTTCATACCGCACACACACACACACACACACACCTGCAAACAGCCAATCGATAGCAGTGCCGCAGGGAGCCTGATCAATATCGCCTGGATTTGGAGCAGCGGGAGAGTGGCAAATTAGCCAAGACCGTTTTCCCAGCAAATATAACGCAACAAGGGAGCCCACACGGCTTACTGTGTTTTTTGTACGACCCATTTGTGTTACACTCATTTGCTTCTTTACACATGCGAGAGCTTTCACGAAATCCACTTGTGCCCACTTACGTCGTCGCCACATTCATTAAAGGTGTTGGATGTAGAACTGAAGCGCAAAGATCCCGTAAAAGAACATTTTGTTCCTGGTGGGTTCCACATCTTTTTTCTAAACCTGCCGCTGGAGGCAGAATATTAGTGAGGTTTTCGGAGTAACGAAAGCACGAAGGCACTATGTGGGAATCATAATTAGATCTGTGTCCTTTTAGGCATTCAGTTGAGGAAATGAGGACTAAGTTTTCTCAAACCCTGTGGAGTTCTTTATGATAAAGATAAGTATTTATGAAAAGTCTTAATTAAAAGTTTATTGCGGTTGATGGCAGTTGTCGCCTTTCTGCGCCTGTTTGTGTGATACCATAAAGAAAGATAAGATCTCAGAAACCTGACTGGGACGGTCATATTTGAATATGTCTGAATATATGCCGCTGTAGTCACAAATCTCGATTTTGTCAGAAAAGACCCCCTTCTGAGTGTCAGGAACCGAGGCCTGTGAAAACACAAAATCCAATTATTTTATGCAAAGTGAGATTGGTTGTATTTTTATTAAGAACAAAATAAAACTTGCGTTCAGATCTATTAACGGCATCTCGTGTGCAAATAGCAGATTGCTTTGATGTGGCAAAAGCAAATCAGCTTTGGAGAGCGAATCGGAGGCGACTCGATGGAAAATGCATCAAAAACTGCATTTGAAAGTGGCATGTAGATGTAACGTTTTTTGTTTATCCATCAAGGAGCTTCTAAGAGGGTTTTTTTCTTTTAATTGTATCAATGTCTCTCTCTCTCTCTCCTAGTGCTATCTCCCATCATTTCTTTCCTTTAATGAGCCATCATTTACTGAGTCTGACAGCATCTTTAAACATGTTTTGCATTGATCTGCGCCTGTGGCCTGCCCGTCTGCATCACAGCAGACCCAAAGATAGGGTCACCTCCCAGAACAGCGGCTATTCCTGATGAAATCTCTTACCCTCATGACCCCACAGCCTGATGAGAAATGTGTGTCAAGAACGTTTAGTGTTTTGCATAAATTAAACACACACACACACACACACACACACACACACACACACACACACACA
>CAIGQV010003909.1:17936451-17959360 GCA_903798115.1 Danio jaintianensis
ATATATATATATATATATATATATATATGTATATGTATATATATATATATGTATATGTATATATATATATATGTATATATATGTATATATATATATGTATGTGTATATATATATTTATATATATATGTGTATATATATATTTATATATATATGTATATATATATATACATATATATGTATATATATGTATGTATATATATATGTATATATATATATATATATATACGTATATATATATGTGTGTGTGTATATATATATATACGTATATATATATGTGTGTGTGTATATATATGTGTGTGTATATATATATATGTGTGTATATATATATATCTGTAAAATATTTTTGTCTTGCTGAAATCTGTTTTTTTTTTTCACTTCTTCAAACAAAACACTTTTTATTTTATTTTCCTGCTGTCTCCTGGCATGTGTTTTCAGTGATTGTTAGTCAGATTACATGTATTTACAATAATGTCATCCACGTGATTGGATTTACAAAAAATAATATCTATCTTTATACATGGTGCAAACATGACTTTCATGTCGAATTCAAATTGGTGTCCATTTTCTTCTGATTGACCTCTGTTTTTTTTTTTTATATTACTTTTTGTCTAAGATTAGTAAATAATTGGTAAAATAAAATAAAAAAATACAATAGACTAGATAATTGAATTTAATGTCAGTATAGCAGAAAGTGTATGTAGTTATGTCAGTGATTTTAAACTTCAGTAACTGACTGGGAACATATATAGTAATTAATACAACATCTGCTTCATTCTCACACTTGTTAATACAGGGACAAATTCTTTCCTCCATCATAGCACTGAATGTTTGTTCATTGTTACAACCTTCCTCTTTCTGCTACGCTTTTGCCCGACTGTCAGGTGAATTAACTGCACACGCCATAAAAAATGTTTCTGTCTGGCAACTGAGGATTTTGACCCCTCAAAGTTGGTTTCCATAGCCTTCACAAAAGCACAGTGTCTAGGGGAAAACAGTGTATGTGTGTGTGGGTGTGTGTATGCAGTCAGTATCAGCTCGCTGGTGTCTCTTCAGTGTGATATTCGTTGACAGTTTGTGGCAGGCCAGAAGCATGGCCCAGAACCCCCTGCTGTGCGTCTTTCACTGAAGTGAGCCCTCGTAGCAGTGTTCCTTCTCCCTCTCCACACATCTATTGTTGATCTGCTGAATTTTCATGCCTGTCCATCCCATCTAATGCTAACAATTGGGTATTCCTGGAAAATGCAGACAGCCCAGTACATACATAATGCAGATTATAGTGACCATGTTTACTGTTCTTAAAGGTTTGGGAAAAAAAACAAAACTGTCTATGCGTCTGTACACATGCAAAATATTACGTGGACTTGCAGCACATAAACAAGCTCTGTTTTATTCATCTTTTTCTCCTTCATCTCTCATCCTTTGCTTCGGGCCATCAGCAGGCTCACGGATTTACTCTGAATTGTAATGCTAGTCATTCACAAAATTCAACACATTACTGCCTTTTGCACATTTGTTTATTAAATATTTTGGCGAGACTCAATAATCTTTCAGCCAAAAATCTGTCAAAATCGGTAAATTATTGTTGTGATGCATTAATCTTTGATTTTATTTTAAAAAATAAAAGCAATTTCAAAATGAAGAGAAGACTGATATATGCTGTATGATGATGATGATGATTATGATGATGAAATGGTTTTAAAATACAGTAAAAGTAGTATAATAATAAAAGTATTAAAAGTGCAAAAGTTTTTTTGTTCTAAGTTGAAATGTAGGATTTTTACATTTTATTAAAAAAATGTAAATGGATAATTTAATATTTAACTTTAATATTTTTTTATTTAAAACTTAAAGAAAATCATATATGCAACCACTGATTTGATTTCATTTTATTGACAATGATGTATTGTATGTATTGTACTGTAAGTGTATATTGTACTATGTTTAATTTTTTAATATTGTTAAACTTGTTACAACTTCCTACCCAGGGACTACAGATGTAAAGTAGCTTCATAGCTAACTCTGGCACAACATGTCATGTTGTACATTGTCCCTGTTTAAATAAATAAATAAATACAATACAAACTTTGCTGAATTGAAAATATTGATAATGTATTAATTTTTGTTATTTTATGCAAAAAGAAAAAATGCTCTAAATGAAATAACATAATAAAAAAATAAATGGATAATAAACCATAGCAATCAAATAAAATATTTTAATGAAATTAAATGTATTTAATTAAATGAATCTAACCAAAATTAAAATCTAAATATTTTGTTCAGATGTCCTAATAAACTGCTCTCTGCTCCAAACTCACTGTACAGTGTTCAGGTGTTTAGCACGTCAATGTTCAGAGAAATCAGTTCAGAAAAAAAAAAAAATGTCCCCAGGTTACATCTGTCATTCGTCTCGTATCTCTCTGCGTCTGAGCTCAGGCATGGATCTGCAGCTCTCCCCTTGTGTCGCAGGAACCATGGACTGAGAGAGAAAGAGAGCGACTCTCTGTGTGTGTGGATTAACTGCTGATTAAAGTGGAATTGGAATAAAGTAATCAGTGATGTAAGTGCCTGTGCTGATTACGAGCTGAAGACTCCTCAGGCCACCCCAGTTTAGATCCCTGATAAGCACAATGATGAACTGTAATTAATGATAAGCATATCAAATGATAAGCGAGTTCTGTTTTCTCCCCCAGCAGCCCAGGCCTGCGTCTCTTGATTCTGTGCATCCGCTGGCAGATGTTGCCAAGCTTCCATTAACCACTGGCTGGAGTTTGTGTGCTTTAATTACTGCAAACCAAATGAGTTTGACTGCTTATCATGTTCTGTAAAGGGGGTTTAATTCATTATGTCCACCTTTAGTTTTTGGCGACTAATGCCAATAAACGTTGCTTGGTCGGTAGTCTGAAGGCTCGTGCGCAATGGGGTGATTTTCGCTTGTGCTCATGTTGTGGACTCTATAACACTATTCTCAAAGATGATCAGGACGCACAATTCCAAGTATTATAACTGAGTTTTATTGTTTTATTATCAATAGAGCGAGAGACGATGGTCATCAAGAATCCTCACCATCACCTCTGATCTGCTCTGTTTGCAGATCATGCTTTATACTAGGGTTGGGAATCTTTAGGGACTTCATGTTCTGATTCCAATTCTGGGGGTTACGATCCGATTCCGAAATAATTATTAATCTTACTCCTTCCTATTTCTTAAGCTGTGCATTGAAATCTTTACATTTTAACTTGAATTACAGTTTATATGCTTGTAGTTAATCATTGGAATCTCTGTATGACCGTATTGCAGGCCTAAAATATTTTTATTTTATTAAAGAATTTTTCAGGGTGAACAAGCTCTGAATGTAACATTAAAACGCAAATAACAAAGAGCAAGTATGAAAAACAAACAGTCTTTTCCAAAATAGTAGTATTCAGCTTAAAGCATAAAACAAGCTTTAAAACATAGTGTAAAACATAATGTGCCACATGTTTGCAACTCGACTTACAGAAGTCAAGCAGCAAGTTTTGAAAAACGGCTGGCACACTGGACAAGTTGCGTCACCGCATCTATGATGACTCAAGGTTTTGGGTACGGAATAAGTTTTTTATTTTATTTTTTACCATCCCTACATTATACACCTTTCCTTATCAGTTTCCATGTGATCAGAATAGTGGTACCCTAACTCCCCAACTTGGCCTTCTTATTGGCGTGGCTCCCAAACACCCTAATTGGCCATTTTCTTGGACCTTTCCCAAACACTTGCATCCATTATCTATTGAATCATCCCAGCCTCTTATTATATTGGCAGAATATAGCTAAATCATGTGCTTTGATCCTTTTTGGCCGATGCAGGTGTTTACTCATCTCTTATTAACCTTAGTTGAACTACTGATGTTGGGATCTCTTATTGCTTGGCATCTTGGAAAGCATTTTTTATATATTCATGCTATATTAAACACATATATTGATCATGACAGATTACAACTGAATATTGATTATTAAACAAATGGATATACAGTATTGATTAACTACTAAATAACTGAATATTAATTAATTATTAATAAATACACAAAAACTGAACACTTATCAGGTTGTTTTTTTTTTTTTTGAGAAGTTTTCATACCTAATCGATTTTTACTGGCAATGAATTCATATGCAAAATCGCTCCCCGAGGTTAGATGGCACACAAGGTGGCACTGCACAACTTTATGCTTCTGACACTCCCTTGTTATACAGAAGAAGAGAGAGAAAGTTTACGCACTTGTTAAAACCATTCACTGTGTTTGTCAGCTGGCAGATAAAACATAGATAGTTCTATTAGCAGCAGCAGTAACTCAGACACCAATCTTCTGTGTTGTTAGGAATGTGTGCTCAACTAGACCGTTTTGTGCTTGAGTGCCACCAATTTGTGCTTTAACTTCAGAATCTCCAGGCATGTGAACAAAAGTGCCAGTTCTATTGGTCGACCAGTTTTTAACAGGACAGTTATTTTTCTTTCTCTGTACTGAGGACTTTTAAGTGGCAATTTTTTTGGGAGCTGAACAATTTATACAGAACTTTACTTTGTTGGTTGATTTGATTGGTTGATTGATTTAATTGGTTTGCTGATTTATTGATTGATTTGATTGGCTGGTTGATTAATTGATTGGTTTGGTTGGTTGATTGATTTATTGATTGATTTGATTGGTTGACTGATTGATTGTTTTACAAAAATACTTTTTCAATTAATAATTAAAATTACTGCTGCATTTAATTCCGTGTGTTGCTTTCTGTTCCTTTGTAATTATTATTTTTAACTGATCTCATTTAAATCTTCATTTTTTTCATTTTCAACTAGTAACTCGTACATTTTATTTTCTTGGCTTGCCAGCAGATAAAATATGCATTGCCGGTTTCCGAGTGAAAATGATTTTCAGTTACATGCGTGCAGCTCTTGATAACGGGTGTGAGATCATGTGCAGCAAATCCTCATATCAGAATAGATCTCTGATGGATCATGTGACACTGAAGACTGGAGTAATGATGAAGAAACCTCACAGGAATAAGGAATAAAAGGGACTTCTTTCGAATATCGTACAAATTCTAAAGTTTTTAACTGATTTTATTTACATGAAAAGTCACTCTTCAACCACATCAGTATTGATTTTATTACCATGCACCCTTTATTCAAATTTGCCACTAGTTCAAAATAAAATATCATAAAATATCATAATAATAATTGCTTTATTGGCATGACAAATGTTACAAATGTATACATACATGTATATGTTACAAAGCATTTATAAAGTTTACATTAAAAATAAAAGAACGTACATATATAATAAAAAAACACAGTAAATAGTAGTAGTAGTAGTAGTTGTTGTAATAGTATGTATTCACATGTATAATACATGTATAATTAGAACATAAATTATATGTCATATTATTATTCAATATATCATATACTATTCAATATATTATATATTATTGAATATATCATATTTTTCATATATATCAATAATAATAAAAAAAAAATAATAGATCAGAATACACTGTACATTTAACAATCAACATTTTAAGATAAAACATTAATAAAAAACAAAAAATAATCAGTATATTTACAATGATTCATTTACTGTCCTTTACTGCTCTCAGATATGTTGCTGTCGTATAATCTCTTTTTAGGTCTAAATAACATTTAAGTTTACTTTGTTTTCCTGCTGCTTCATTCCAGTAAATCAGATACTCTTCTTTTCGTGCATTTATCATTTGATTGGGTTTAGTTCTGTGGATGAGCATGTCCGTGTCCTGATGCTGCCTGCTGTTAGTCATATTCGTTGTGTTAGTTTGTGTTTGTAGCTTCAGGACCATCTGAATCAGGGGACTTTTTTTAATGTCTATTTCTTGGTTTTTGAGGGCTTTAAAATGATAAGAGTTGATACAGGAATGGTATGTGCCACTCAAGAACACATAAGCTCAAGAACACACTGTACTTTCAGCAGATCCTCCATTCTCATTATTTTTTGCTGCAGAAAAAGAGCAACAACATCTCTCCTGCTCCAGATCCTCTTCTTGATTTAATTTATCTTCTGATTATTTGAAATGTAGTTACATAATTTATTTTATTCTTTTTAATCTTGTTTCTTAATGTTTTATTTTTATTTTTTTATAAATTCACAGCCAAGAAAGCGTTATGTAGGTATTTTGTTTGTTTGCAGTGTGTTGTGCTGTATTTGTTTGTGTCCTGTCCATTTTGTTGGGTCCCTGCAGCATTGAACCATTCAAACCATTGTTTTTGCTAATAGTTATTGATGTTACAAAAGTTGATAATTATAGTCTGTTGATAGCTGTTAAACTATAAATTCATATTAAATTTTTCTGTAGCAGTTTATTTCAGTGCTGGGTGATAATATTTTGATGATTTATTGTGGAGAGAGTAACTAAAGTAATCACTTATTTGGCAGAAGCTATGGTGATGGTAAATGCTTTCTTTTTTAACCCAAAAGATTGTTTTATATCTTGTGAACCTATTTGATTTATATTGATGTTTATATACTTTATTTTCATATTCTATTCTAATTTAACTTTGTTGCATTTTATATTTTCATGTACTTTTTACATTTATTTTTAGAAATTTTTATCTTTACTATTTCTTTTTCTTTTTTTACCTTAACTTTTTTTGTTTTATCTTATCTTGTTTTGTTGTATTTCACTTTTGCAGTTTTTTTTAAATGAAAGTTTTCTCTTATTTTTTCTTGTATTATCTTGTATTTAATTTATCGTGTGTGTGTGTGTGTGTGTGTGTGTGTGTGTGTGTGTGTGTGTGTATAAAGACTTATTTGTTTTATTTCGCCAACCATAATCAACCATTAAAAGCAGTTTTTCATCTTTTAGTAAAAATTATAAGCCCCCTTAAGCAATATTTTTTCGATTGGCTACAGGACTAACCATTATTATACAATGACCTGCTTAATTACCCTAATTGCCTAGTTAACCTAATTAACCTACTTAAGCCTTTAAATTGCACTTAAAGCTCTTTGAATACTAGTGTCTTGAAAAATATCTAGTAAAATATTATGTACTGTCATCTTGGCAAAGATAAAAGAATCCGTTATTAGAAATTAGTTATTAAAACTATTATGTTGGGCGGTGCGTTGGCGCAGTGGGTATTGCTATCGCCTCACAGCAAGAAGGTCGCTGGTTCGAGCCTCGGCTGGGTCAGTTGGCATTTCTGTGTTTGCATGTTCTCCCTGTGTTCGTGTGGGTTTCCTCCGGGTGCTGCGGTTTCCCCCACAAGTCCAAAGACATGAGCTATAGGTAAATTGGGTAAGCTAAATTGTCCGTAGTGTATGTGTGTGAATGGAAGTGTATGGGTGTTTCCCAGTGATGGGTTGCAGCTGGAAGGGCATCCGCTGCGCAAAACATATGCTGGATAAGTTGGCGGTTCATTCCGCTGTGGCGACCCCTGATTAATAAAGGGACTAATCTGAAAAGAAAATGAATAAATTAACTATTATGTTTAGAAATGTGTTGGAAAAAAAACTTCTCTCCATTAAACAGAAATCAGGGGAAAAATATAAAAGAATTCAAATTTAATAGGAGGGCTGTATGTGTGCGTGCGTGTGTATGTATATATAAATATTTACAGTTTACAGATATTTACAGCTTAATTTGGCTTTAATCTTTTACGTGTTTGTTTCCTTATATATATATATTATCATTCTTGCTCTTTGAAAATCTACAAAAAAAATTATAAAATGACATCCCAGTAACAAAAACGAAGTAGGTAACCACCTCGCATTTCCCTCTCTGACATTGATAGCCTGAATGCATGAGATTGAGAGTGAGTTGAGCTTCGCATCAGTCCAGAATGAATCTCCCTCTGATCCTGTTTGCATGGAGTGTGAGGGAATGTGACCCAAATGGAATTATTCTTCCATCAAAGGGAAGTATTCATGAATTAGAAATGACCTTGATTGGAGAGGCCCCAGAGACACAACGCCACAGTTCAAGCAATTTCACAGCCGTTTGCTGAATGCCTTTCCAGAGCGATGGAGGCAGTGAAGAAGAGCTGACGGAGAGGATGAGAGAGACTGAATCAAGTGTGGACGAGTGGGAGAAAATGGGGATATAGATTAGATATGTGTAAATGAAAGTGTAGCGCGAAGAAAATGCAGAAAACTGTGGCCCTCTCTTCATATTGTGCATCAGTGTTTTTTTATTTGCTTATACTCTTATAGCTTTTAAATTTGTTCTTTTTAGAGAATTTTTTAAAATATATTTAGAATTTTTTGTAATTTTGTTTTGTGCCTGTCATTTATTATTTTATTTATTAAATGCTTCAGTTTCCCCCACAGTCAAAAAGACATGTGGTACAAGTGAATTGAATAAGCTAAATTGGCCATAGTGTATGTGTGTGAATGAGTATGGATGTTTCCCAGTACTGGGTTGCAGCTGGAAGGGCATCTGCTGCGTAAAACATATGCTGGATAAGTTGACGGTTCATTCCACTGTGGCGACCCCTGATAAATAAAGGGACTAAGCTGAAGGAAAATGAATGAATGAATAATTTATTTATTCAATGTTTTTATATATTTATTTAATTATTTTCATCTAACAGTGTAATTTTTATCTTTTTAATTTTAGAGCTTTGGTTTAAACTTTTAGTTATTTGAACAGTTTGGTTTTTCATTGAAGTTTAGATGGTCAGTTTGTCTGCATATAATGCAATTTGTTCATTTGTTTGTTCATGAATGGTTTCTGAATGAATCTTGTTTGTACAACCATTTTCATGAGTGACTTGTTTACTGACACCCCTTCATGCTTACTTTTTATCCGAAGCTGTCTTTGTGATTCACGTCATTTAATTTCTAGAAGGTATTTTTATTTTATTTTATTTTATTTTTTTATTTTATTACTCATTCTTCTTAGAGCCCATTAGAGCTCCACCTTATTCATTTTTTCCCCCTGAAATGTCTAAAAAAGTTTCAGTAAACAAATCTGTTTAATCAATAAATAGTATTATTACTGTTAATAGTAACTATTTAATAAAGGGGCTTTGTTTTGGTTCTCTGGATCTTTCCAAGTTTCCCTGTTTTCCAAGGTGTGATTGTTTGCCATATGCCTTTGTATTTGAGTTTATTTGTCTTGTGAATGTGTTTGGTTTGTTTGTCTCAGGCTGTCGTGTTTCCATCATCTGAAGCACAAACACATTCTTGAAGGATTTCGTCTTCGAAGTCGTCTTCAAACTGTGTGTGCGTCAACAAATAGCAGAGCACCTAAGCCTCCAATTCATACATAATTCAACCAGAGCAAAACATTTTAAGATTACAGATTTCAATCACAAAGCTGAATAAAAGTTGTGCATCTATTTTATTTATTTATTTATTTTTTAAAGAAGGCCAACTTTACCTCACATTGCTGCCTCTTGTGTACGACAATAAAAATGGTCAGACTTGGCCTTGTACACAAAAGCTGACATGCAAGACTGGAGAGGCTTTTCTGCGCTAAAAGATTAAGATTCGATTCAATTTAATTCAATTTCCAGCCTTTTTCTCAAGAGCTTAAGGGGGTAGTGATGTATAAAACATCCTACTGATAGGTTTCATAATTCGTGAGCTTGTAAAATTATTAACGATCATTGTAATTCCTCACCAGAAACTGCGTTTGGAATCGGTAAAAGCTGTTTTTTTTTTTCATTAGCCAACCTTTTTCTTTTTTTTCCCCCCACACACAGTTGAATGAACCCGAGTCTCAAGCTCACTGGAGAGCAACAGCAAATTTTCTTTCTCCCGTTTAATCCTCTTTCCACGATGCACCTGGGTTGACACTTCACCACAAACCCGAGCCTGCAGATGCTCATTAGAGCGCTTGTGT
The DNA here is from genome assembly GCA_903798115.1 of Danio jaintianensis. Lineage (NCBI taxonomy): Eukaryota > Metazoa > Chordata > Actinopteri > Cypriniformes > Danionidae > Danio > Danio jaintianensis. The sequence continues at coordinate 17,946,298 of CAIGQV010003909.1, forward strand.
CAGTTCTGTCTCATTTTTCAATCGCTCAAATCCAATCTTTTGCCAAGAACAATTGCGCAATGATGACGTTAAGTGACAAATTCGCATTTATCATTCTCTTTTATTGTGCTAATAAGGCAGATGTCAGACACTGGTGGTTTAATTCAGATTTGACACTTACAGTCTGGCTCGTTTTGTATGTATTTCGATGTGTTTCTTGCCCTCTTGTTACCTTTCATCCTCTCCGTCTTTCGCCTCTCCTTCAAGAAAAAGCGCTGTCCGCTTGATTTTACTTGTGTGTTTGTGTCCATATGTGAGTGTGTTTTTGTGTAGAATGAGGTTTTAAAAGGCCTCCGTCTGGCTTTGATCCAGGCTTTAACCTAGTGCCCATCGATCAGCCGTTCAGACCAGATTACGGTTTGGCTTCTCAGACTGAGATGCTACTTTCTGCCCGTCACAAATCACAGGCCTCAAGAGCTCCTTAGAACTGCATTTCTAAAGTAGCCTGGTCAGTCAACACCTGTGAGGCGCAGCCGGCCATCAGTCAGAGCCAGCAAGCTATTTCACCACTGCATTGCATTACCTATTTATACAATTTGCAGCTCTGGATATTCAGAGCCCAACTAGCAAAGATAAAATACAGAAGTTGTATATAGCATCTGAAAGGGATCGTTCACCCAAAATTTTTATCATTTACTCATCCTCCACTTGTTCCAGACCTGTTTGAGTTTCTGTTGAACGCAAAGGCAATATTGGAAAATTGAAGAATGTTTTAAACTTCCATAGTACTTATTTCCTACTATGGATGCAGTTGGCTACTCCACCCTACACAGGCAAAGTGCAGTTACTACATAAAGTCTAAAACTGAGAAAAATGCCTTTAAATATGCCTCAAATGTGTTTAGTGCTGAATTGGGTAGGCTAAGTTGTCCGTAGTGTATGTATGTGAATGAGTGTGTATGGATGTTTCCCAGTGATGGGTTGCAGCTGGAAGGGCATCCGCTGCGTAAAACATATGCTGGATAAGTTGGCGGTTCATTCCGCTGTGGCGACCCCAGATTAATAAAGGGACTAAGCCGAAAAGAAAGTGAATGAATAAATGTTTAGTGCTTAAGTTTTTCTGACAAGGCACAAATTTGAAGAAGGAGACTTGCAAATCCCATTTTAGCCCTCAAAGTCCCAGTGAAATCAAAAAAAAATTTCAGATGTTAGTCTTAAGGAAATCTATAATGTAGTGTGCTCTAAAACAGTGAGAAATTTGTATTAAGAATATATAAACATCCAAAACTTGCACTTTTTCTGTTTCGCCTCCAGTACATGAATCAATCATTTTTTTCGATGACTTCAATTAAGTCAATCAATGACTTCAGTTCCTCATCAAATCTTCTGATCAATCAAATATCCCACCCCTGTATATTAGCTTGATCAACCACTCTCACTGGCAGAGCTGGGATTAAAAATGAAACGCTATTGACTGGTTTTTTTAAAAAGGGGGAGGAGCTGCACTGTTTCGCCCTGTCTTCATTTTTCAGTTGTCAGATAATAGAAAGCATTCAATTGGTTGTTGATCTATTTAGGCAGAAGTGATCAATTGCAAGCCGTGTATGTTTATTTGGTTTATATCTAAATGTGAATTTTGTCACTGTTTTGGAGTGCACTAGCTTACAGATATCTTTAAAACTAATATACTGATATTAACATATAAAATAACTTATTTTAATTTCACAGGACATTTAAATTCACATTCTTCAAAATATAAACAGAAACAAAAACTTACAATGCTTTGCTACCACATGGAAGTGAATAAATGGCATGTAAATTCTCATTATTGGGTGAACAATCCTTTGAAGGTTGTTTTCTATGAAGAATTAGAACAACAACTGGTGGCCTATTCTGGAGATGCTTGTGTTTAGGATTGCAATTTGCAAAACAAAAGACTCCCAGTAACGCTTTCTCCTTGTCTCCTTCTATCCCAGAAAAGAGATGACAACCAGACAGATTCCAGAATCAGTCCCAAGAAGAGCGCAGAGCCCGCCATCGACCTGTTAGGCCTTGGTAAGACATGAATAATTGATCCCTCATCTCATTGCCGATCGGGGAATCTGATATGGCCAAGATAAGCTGGAATTAAAAGAGACTTGAAGGTCATTTTACAGCAGTTTTTTAATGGGAAGGAGATGGTGGAATGGAACAGCAATTAATGTTTGATGGGATTTTACTCAAATGAATCATACAAAGTTTATCTTTTATGTTGAGGTGATTGATATATTCATCCGCTTCAGTTATGTGTCTTTTCCATTTGTTTTTCACTCAGTTTATCACCAACAGAGGGGCAAAGTAATAGTGTGGATACATAAACGCATGAACGTATTGTATATATGGTCACATATTGTGGATTAAACATGTATAAATGTTCGTCAGTATCAGATTTAGTAAGGTTTATGCCTAATAAATGCATTTTTGTTTTAACTATCAACGTTTTCCCTGCTAATATTTAAAAGGAGGAAAGTCACATGACTGAGTGGGAAAAAGGTACAAAAAAACATTAAAAGTTTGAGGTTAAGATTTTTAAAAAAAAGTTTATCTGTATCAAAGTATAATTGTGGTTATTATATTATAACGGCTCATCTAACACTCACTTTAAAAGCATTATAATACACACTGTTAAATGTAATCTGTAGCAACTCTCAAAATAAATGTCAGGTTTTCATACAATATATTATAGCATATACCTTATATTACTTTATACACTTAAATAGCATTTAAAATGACTAGTCTTCACTTTCAACATTTTTTCCCTCTTATTTATTAAGACAAAGTAGTATCTCCTTACCTTTTAAATGGCCTTGTCTCTTTTCACTAGCGCAGCCACTACTAAATGTACGGCTCCAAGACAGTGTGTTGCTGTACACCAAAGCGACATGTTTTAAAGGGTGTGTAAAGGCTCAGATAGAGGATCACTGACTGCTATTACTGTCTAGATGAAGGTTCAGGGAAGCACGCGGCTAGTTCAGTCCTAGCGGTATTGATCAGGCCGGCAACTCGAGCCCTTGAGATGACCAAACACAATTGATGTTATATTACTTTCTGGGAAATGAAAGTTTCTATTTGCTGCCCTGGAGCTTCCCTTTGTCGCTCTGTCTTGTGCTTTTATCACTTTTTCTATCTCCCCCTCTCTCTCATTCGATATTTCTCACTCTCTCAATCTCCTTGTGCTACCAAGTTGTCCAATATGATGAGTGAGACAGATATATGAATTTCCACAAATGTGAATGTGTGTGTTCTGGTGAGCGGGTTGGAGTGCTGGAGGGCATCAGGGGTCAATGCTGATGAAGAGAGGCTGGAGATGATGCTGTTCAGATTGAGACATGCGTCTTATTGATGTGTTTTTGCTCAAGGCCTGAGCATCTCTCCTCACCTTTTCATACCAACAAGGCTCCAGCCGTGTGTTCAGACGACCAAGATATATATCTCTCTTTCAGTACATGTTGTGACTTTATTGCCGTCAATTTAAAGATGGATTAAATTGATTCATCAAATTAATCTCATCTACATAATTTCCAGAAATTCGCTTTTTATGATATAAAATATGATGTACAACTTGTATGGCAAAATTAAATTAAATTTAAAGTCGGCATGCCATTAACGTGTGTTGTTAATTTTATTATGAAGGATTTTTCCATTTTTAATCAGAATGTCATCATTTGATCTTCTGAAATTACAGTTTGAAATGATTTTAGAGACTTTGTGTTCGGTTTGTCTTCTTCAGTTGTAGTTAATTTAAACCCCATGGCTTTCCTAAAATCAACTTGCATTCATTTCTTTATTATTTATTTATTTTACAAGGTACATTAATCAACATTCCTCAAGAACGGATATGTACCCAAATTAGCCCAAAGGCTAGTTTTTAATTGGAAGTCCCTTTGCCAGAGGTTAAAGGCCTATACCATTAAAAATTCTAATTTCAATTATAAACAAAACTCAAATGAACAACAGAAAACAACCACAACAACAATAGCAAAAAAACAAAAAAAAACTAGTGTTTGCAATGTTGATTCCATCCCCTTCCATCAGGAATTTATAGATAGAAGCCCCATTTTCTACACAAGTTGGTTGTAATGCTTGTTTTCCCAAATTTGGATTGGAACTAATTTGCATTTGTTTGTAGCAGATGTCAACAATATACTGTAATATAGTACAGTAAAAAATACCTGTAAAAAATGGAATATTCCAGCAGCTGAGACACAAAAAAGTTAAATAATGGAAAATAACCATCCTGTAAAAAAAAGGAGCAATATTCCGGCAGCTGGGTCACCAAAAAAATTATGTAAAACAACAGAAAAAAATGTTCCATAAAAATACTGCAAATTTCATAATTAGAGAATTGCTTAGAACTGTTTATTTTAAATAGTATCTTCTGTAATTTTATACTTTTAAATGTTTAATAAAGTATATTTATTTTTATGAAAACTAAAAACTTGCGTACAGTCTGTTGCAAGCTTGCATTCAGATCTGCCTCAGTCCTCCATCAACAACCAATGGCTTTGGGGGAAAAACAAACTTTTTTTACATTGTAATTCAACCATCTGTCTATTTTAGCTATCCTCTACCAAGTTAAAGAGACGTTTGCACCAAAACACTATAATTTGATGTCCTAACTCCTGCCTGCTTAATTGCTTTTTATTATTTGCTTTTAGAATCATTTTGTCAGAATAGACCTGTGATTCACCAGCAGACGAAAACCACTGATTGAGTCTGCGTGTAAAGGCTCTCTTAAAGCTTATCAGATGTTCGTTCACACTTAAAGGGCTTTACTAAAGAGTGCTGCACTTTTCCAGATGCTCTTCTCCTTTGCAGATCTCAGTTTATGGGATTTGGCTAATTTCCTCTTCCCTTTTCTCCTTTCCAGTGAAACTTCCAGCTCATCTAGCATTTCATCTCGCCTCTTCCCCGCACCCGCTGCCATTCACTCCCCTTATATTACTTTGAGCTCTTTTATTTTCATGGATTTGTATCAGTCATAAAGAGATGGCAGCGGCTCACTGTAACGTGTGAACACAGGCAGGGCTCTGATGGAGTCTTTGACTTTAATGGAAAGAGAGCGGCAGGCCGGCATCGGAGGCGAGCGGGCGCTTTTTCTCCGGCGTTGGCGGAGTGTGATTAGATTTCCTGCTCTCTTGGATGAAGTCGATAGGTAGTGGGAAAGGGAAAAGCGAGCTGAGCAGGCGGTGTGGGCTGCTGCTGCCTGATGAACACTCCTTTTTTTTTTTCTCATTGCTGAGAAAAAAAGACTCATGCGAACAGGTTTAGTCTGCCATTGGGCATCAGCAGTCAGTCAATGAGTCACAGATGCGTCTGAATTGTTATGTAAGGAGTCTGTACAGATGCTGTATCTCTGACATCTGACTCCAGAGTCTTGAAGAACATAAATATAGTGGCCACTAAATGTATTTTAAGCCTTAAATCTGTGAAACAATCCAAATGTATATTTTCTTAGCCATTTGTTAAATGGCTTACTTATAACTAGGGCCAGAAAGAATCTGCTGGCATTTTTTGCTATTTCTGTGCAGAATTTTGTAAAACAAATCTGTGAATTTATGCAGAATGATTTTGGGAGTATCGTAACTAAAATCTAAATATATGAAATAAAAAATAATACCTTTTTAAATTTTATTTAATGTTTACAATGCAAATCCAATTAGATCAATTTATTTGGCAAACAAAGTCTCATATAATATATCTACTAAAAGACAAAAAAATATTACTTTACAAACTGTATTGTAAATAAATCATATGAACATTTTCATATTAGTCAATAATATTACTGAAATTAATTTAAAAACTGAATAAATATAAATTTACACACATTTGCACAAGTATATAGACTCAATGATGTGCTAAAAATCAGCAGAAATCTGTGGTTTCTGCGAGCACAGATTCGGTGTGGGCCTACTTATCTTATCTCTACATCTTATTCCTACAATGTTTGTGAAACGGGAGTTTTGTGTGTCATTTTTGGAATAATTTTGATGACAGGGAGTGTCCGAATACTTTCTTCATTTTGAACAGTATATGCTGTTTTTTATCATTTAAAGCAAGAATTTTAACTTTGTTCAGTTGATTAATCACTTCACATTCACAATTCTTTTCTCACATGTTATGATTATAGTGGGGTGAATACTTGCTTTGTATAAAGCTAGGTTCATTTTTGATTTGCTTTTATTTTTAAATTACAGTTTTTACAGAGAGTGTTTTCCTGTATCTCTTTTTATCACTCTATAAATCATAAAATGCTGCATTAGTTCAGGAAAATAAAGGGTGTTATAAACCAGCAAAAATGATAGAGTATATGAACAAGCCCCTCTTTAAAAGTTTTTATTTAAATAAAACAAAATGCTATATATTTTATATATATATATATATATATATATATATATATATATATATATATATATACATACAGTCAAGCCCAAAATTATTTATACCCCAGGGGTTTGAATAATGTGAAAAAAACTATTGGTTGTACTGTATGAAAGGGCTACCTTAGTGGATATTTATATAAAAAAAATCATTATGAGAAATTTGCCTTTAAGGATATGTATTGTATTCGAAATATAGAGACACCAATAAATGATCTAATACACAAAGTGTAATTTGGATGGTTTGTTTTATATCCGTTAGTCTGAAAGTAGATAAGCAAAATGACTACAAAAATGGTATCATAAGTGCATGAAAAGAGCAATGTTTTTTTTCCTGTAGTGGCTTGCCTAAACCTACTACATTTTTGTATGTAGAATTAATTAAAACTACACAGAGACTGTTACTCTATATAATGAAGTTGACACTTTGCCCATGTCTGTGCTGACATTTGGTTGTCTCTTGCACAGATGCACCCACAGTCGGCTCTGCCAGCAGCGGGGCAGGAACAAGCAGTGCAGCTCCAATCAGTGATGACTTAGACATCTTTGGACCAATGGTATCCAACCCTTTGCCCTCCAACAGCAACACAAGCCAGGTACATGAAACCACCAATGCTGATAATATTTGCCAGTTGTATAACCGTCTGTGTGTCGATGTGTGTGCTCAAACTCGCAATACCTGCTCAATCCTGCTGTCGTGTCATTCAAACCATTTTTCTGTGTTGGGTAGTTGACAAGAATTGACTGCATGCAGTGTGACTTGCATGTCTATTTTTTTACTTATACAGTTATAATACATCAGTTATATTAGAAAAATGTTCTGTTCAAAATTTGAGGGAATTCTTTTCCCCCAAATTTTTCGCTGCATTTAATGGAGGAAAGATGCAATACCTTAATCAAGAGTGACAGTAACATGGGATATTTATTTACCAGTTAAAAACAATTATTAAAAGAAATGGTGACCAGTCACCTAAAATAAACATTTGTGTTATATATTGTTCATATATATGTTTTAGACATAATATTGCTATACGAAATTACAAATAAATGAAAAAAAAGCAAATCTCCATGCTGACACCTACTTACAAACCACCTGAATTCTTCTGCTATCATTTGGTGATTTGTCATTTGGCATACGGTGGCTAACGCTAAGTATACCGGCATAGACCACCACACCTCATTTGTAAGGTAATGGAGGTAAGATTTAAACAAGCTTTTTTTTTTTTCTTCGGTTACAAAACATGCATCTGTTCCTGCCTGCCCTCATTCAGTCTCAAATCAACTGACTAAGAGAGACAAAGAAAAGGTCAAACCCAATTGTTTTAATTTCCTCAACAAACAACATGATTACATTTTGCCAGTCTAGTTGCTGCTGACAGGATTGATTTGCAGGGCCTTCCTGGCCAAAGGATGCAGCATGAATAATGAGGGATATTAGCATTTATTACAGCCCTTCATTGAGGAGAGTGAAAAGGAGAGATGTTAAATAATGTCAAGAGAAGTCAGGGATAAAAGGAGGGTCATGTTGAGAGGAGAGAGAGAAAGTTTGGCAAATACATGTTAAAGATGTGTATTTTTGCATTAATCCGGTGTCCTGACATTTTATCCTACCCATCAGATTATGCTGCCAACACTGTATTTGAATGGTTCTAAGGTTGGGGTTAGGGATTAGGTAGGTTAGGGCGATATTACAGCTTCATATCACACTACTACACATTAAAATTTACACTGGTAGCATATCTGATGGGTAGCGTATTGCGTCATCAAAATGTGCAACCTACTTTTTGGGAAGGTAGGAGCACTGGATACATTTGAAAATGGTGTTTTCGCTTCAAAATTCTCTCAGTCCACATTACCATTTTCCAAAGGTTTGTGCCAATGCCATTTTGCAAAATGTCTTGGAAAATTATAAAAGTTGATAAGGAGACAACAGAGATGCTAGTATCACTCTATCTTTCTGGCACAATTATGTTATGTTAATGTTATTAGTAAATAATCAATTCACCAATTGCTGATGCATCTCTTACAGTCCTTTGGTCCATTCAATACCTGAAAATACCATGCATTTTTGTCAACCTGATAAGAGCATAATGCTTTAAAAAAAGTGCAAATGGCATTTAAAATATTTTGAGCTTGTCTGCTTTTACTTCAAGAGGTATTTATACAATATTTGGCTGAGATGCAACAATTTGAACATTTTGAATTCATTGGTAAATTGCCTTTAAAAGTGTCCTAATTAAGTTCTTAGCAATGCATATTACTTATCAAAATTACATTTGAATATATTAACAGTAGGAAATGTACAAAATATCTTAATGGATGATCTTAATTAAATAATCTAATGATTTTTGGCATTAAAAAATCTAAACAAATTTATAGCTATTGCCAATGCAGCTTAATACTGGATTTGTGGTCACCTTTGATTGTATTGCTGTCATAATATAAATGCTTACGTAATCAAATGCGTTTAAAAGCCACAAAAATTGTTTATACTGACTTAACATGATCATTATGGAATGTGTTGTGAGAGTGCACTTAAACAAGGTATCCATTCTTTGCTGTGTTTAGTACTAAAAACAAAGATTATGTTGGAAATTATAGTTCCTGTTCATTTGCTTGCTTTTTTGCTCCCTCTAAAGCCTCAATACATGGCTTCATTGATTTAATAGCACTCGTGTCATGTGTCATACTGAGGTCCTCTGCAAAAGTGAAGTAGAGTGCGACGAAATAAGAGGGAAAGGTCTCGTAAAAATCCAAACACGAGTAGACACAAGAGACTGGCCACTTATTAGGAAACACGTTAATATCAAGTGGAAACAAAGCCTAAAACACAGCATTTGACATGGTTTGCCATAGAACAGCAATTGCAATGAAATTTTCCATGATTTTTGCAGAAATATAAAATGGAGATGTTCAAAGTAACATGTATCTTTAGGAATATTAAAGTGAACAGCACATATTTACATCGATTTTTTTTGTTTATTTAACAGACGCTTTTATTTAAAGCGACACACATACTGCGAACACACACCTGAAGCAGTGGGCTGCCTGGGGAGCAGTTGGAGGTTCAGTACCGAGTCAAGGGACTCACCTCAGCCTCAGCCATTGTATTGAGGGTGCAAGAGAGTGCTGGTTATTCACTCGCCCCACTTACAATCCCTCTTGGTGCCGTGCCGTGACATAATATTGTAAAATAAATTTTTATGACATAATATTGTTATAAATTTCTAACTCATTACCAACATTTTTATAGGAGAATAAGTGTGGATAAAAGGCCAAAACGTAAGGAAAAATATCTGTTTTCAAAATGTATGTAGATGTGGCCTTAAACTTAATATTATAATCACTAATTACTTGAAAATACTGTTAATTTAGTCTTTATAAAACCACAAAATAAATACACATTTAACCCTTTATAGGGAACTCTTTGAAATACTCACTGGAAAAACCCTGGAGTGTTACTGGGAGTTATTACAAAAGTTTTGAAATTATCTTAATTTTATGACCTCAAACCATATGGTTCTTCACCCGTTAAAGTATTAAGATCACCTTTAGCAAATTATTTTCAGATGATCCCCCTCCCCTTTGATATAAGTCAGTAAGGGACCTGGAAACTGTAAACTTGGCTGCTGGCCCCCCAAAAAAGTAGAATTTCACTGATTTACACCTTTATAGCCAATCAGGACACTGGAGGATCCCAGCATGAACAGCAATTTGTCTTTGTAGAAGCTTATCTTAACCCTAGGGATCCACTCTCACTAACCCCACACTGTCCTTTTTTCCTTTTCTCCCCGATAGACCTTATTCAGGGTTGCACTATATTAAATTTTTGTCAGGAGTGAAAACGAGGCTTTGAGGAATAGAAGTGCATTGCGTTTGGTGGATTGTACTGGATGTCCAGCTGACAAAGCATCTTTCGGAAAATTCAGTTTTGAGTGATCTAGGATCTTCATGCAGCAAATGCCTTTGTAAAGACGGTAAGGCTAATAATAAGGATTTCAAATTCATTATGGCATATATCTTGACTAAGGTCAGCTCCAGATTCTTCTTTCACACCTGTTTTGGCCATCATTCCAAGAATGGCTTAAGCTGGACTGCCTTTTTCATCACAGAGGCCTGAAGCTGTGCTGAAGCCAAGAAAGTGGCTTGACAAAAAAGCTTTTTCCCCCACTTGAATCAATGTTTTATTGAGAGCTGTGTATCGAGTCTCTGGACTGACTTGGACTTCTAGAATAATTGATGGCCTCCTGCTTCGCTCTGGCCAATCGGAAATAAGCTCTTCCTATACAATGTACATTTGTACCTGCATTGTTCATTCTCATGGGATGCTAATAACAGATAAAGACAAGCCAAAGATAGATCGCTTGAAAATAGTAAGCGAATGCTGAGAGATTCTCAAATCCGCCTGTCTCTCCAGCGTACTGTCAGTCTCTGCTCTGTGCTTCAGATGAATCGAACGCTGGTGGGTGTCTGATGAGGGAGGATGGCAGCTTTATGCCTTGATTCTTGTTTGTTGTGTCTTTTAGAGTCTTTGTGTGGAAGATGTGTCTGAAAAAGGCACACATTGGCTCTTTGAAGGATTTGGAGGCATTTCACATATCTGAAGATGCGACACTTCTAGAAATTGGATTGCTTGCGTGTGTGAATGAGGATTTTTTTTTTTTCCCAAGCAACGATTTTTGGAAGCGACTACAGGACGCTACACAGAAAACTGACCTTGTTACATATCAGTGTAGATGCTATATGCAGTACTGTGCTAAAGTTTTAGGCCACCATTACATTTGTTGTTTTAGTGATGGTATACTTACCATATATTATTTATTTTCTTTCCCTTTATTGCAATGCAAACTGAAAATGCAGGTTAGGGGGTTTTGGTATAATTGTTTAAGATGTGAAAGATGGAAGAGATAGAGAAATGGAAGAATGAGTGTATTCAGCCTTCAGTAAAACATGGTGGTGGCTCTGTCCTGGTTTGAGCTGTATTTCTGCCATTTCTTGTATTGGCAATATTGTATGAATTGATAGAATTGTGTTTTAATCCATTATGCCATTCCTTTTACAATGTCTCTTATTGGCAATGGTTTTATCTTTCAGCATATGATAAACCCAAACACACTGCTTTAGCAATGAAATCATATTTAGAGGGAAAAAACGCTTCTAAAACATTGATAATCATGAAATGGCCTCCACAGTGTCCAGACCTTAATTTTATAGACGGAGTATGAGGTGCACCTAGACAGAAAGCGCAAGACATAGCAGCCTAAATCTAAAGATCTCAGAGAAGTGCTGTAAGAGGCCTGATATTTTACAGCTTATTATTTCAGAAAAACTTCCCCAAATTTTGACTTTTGCACAGTATTGTATGTATGTACAACAGGCACTTACTAAATAAATACAGTAAATCCAACTGATAGCATTATATTTTATTTATGTAAACTCATTTAAGGGTATTGGCTCCTTTTAAATGCAGTAGTGATTTATTGGCCATATATATATATATATAAATAAATAATGTATTATGCTTTTAGTCAAATTTATTTATTTAGACTCCATTAACCCCGGAATTCCATAACTTGATGTCTTCAACATAAATCAATCAATCAGTCTGACTTACGGCATTATATATTATTTATTTAGTTTCCGTTATTTGCTCCACTTGTGTGCATTAGTAAGTTACATTAGTTGATAGTTTTAATTAACAAATCAAACATAATTCAGATTAATCTTATTTTTATTATGTATTTATCTATTTATATTAAGCTTACTTGCATTTATCTATATGTGTGTATATTGACCTTATTCTTCAATGCGGAAGTGCGCTCGTTTTTACGATTGTTTTAGAACTTCCGATTCAGCTGCCTATGGGAGAAATGACTAGGAATACTAAACGGCAGAAAACGGTCAAACTACTTACTCTACAAGCAAGTGTTTGCATGACTATACAGACAAAGTAGAATAATATAATAAGAAAACATCAAGTTTGCAACATCAAGCAGAAAAACGAGCTGTTTTTAACGTCTAAAAATGAATGGAAGTGAATGAAACCGGAAGTCTCGAGCCAAAATTATTCAAATGGCTGCGCCCGCTCGTACGCGGAGAATAAGGTGAATACACCGTAAAAAAAATTCTGGGTTCCACACAATTCTTTCCTGCTGTCCCAACACAAATCAATTAAATTAACTTAATTGTTTTTACTAATTTAAGTGGATTGAACATGAAACAATTAAGTTTGCCTCTCAAAAACCTCAAGAATTGTGTTGATTCAGCTTATTTTAAATAAGTAGTTTGAGCAAGCAGCAAAAATCTTTTTCGAATTAGTTGAAGGATTAAAATGACAAAGCTAAAAAATTACTGAATGGAAATAAACAATGATAATACAAACTAGATGTTAAAGTTTGAGAACAAACTTTATGGTGGCTTGAGAAAGGCTGTTGGAAGTAGTTTATTTAGTTAGAAAAAGTATCAAGTTGGCTAAAAGAATGTTTAAGATCCCTGCAGACAACAATGTAACCAGTTTAAAGAATGAAACAAGCCAGTAAAAAGCTTTAAAGTTGATCCCTGTGTCTGTGGTTTGTAATAACATCAATTAACATGTTGTTAACATGATTATAGCATGTTTTTAGCATGATTCCAGCATGAATTAGCATGTTTCTAGCATGAATTAGC
>CAIGQV010003909.1:17964250-17984369 GCA_903798115.1 Danio jaintianensis
ACACACACACACACACACACACACACACACACACACACACACACACATCTCAGGAAAAGGTGAGACCGTCACTTGTGACCACATGCAAATTGTTGGGATATTTAAAGAACACTTATGCATATTTGAGGATTCAGGGACAGTAAAGTGTCAAGTGTATTAATTTTTCTCTTTACCAGACCGGGTAAGCTGGCCTTAATTGGTCTTGCTTTTTTCAATTTGATTGTGTGTGTGTGTGTGTGTGTGTAAGTATGCATGCTCTTGCTTTTCCAGGACGGCTCATTTTCTTAAAAGTATCCTTGAGGAAGAACGTCCTTGGGTATGAGATCAGACCGTTAAATGTTACCGCTAAGGTCAAAGTGGCTCTTTATTCTCAGGTTTGTCAGGGGAAAATATAGCTGAAATACTATTAGCTGGAATGAATCTCTTTGTGGAGCACGAATTTTGTAGTTGTGTTTTGAAATTCAGACTTTAAAGCTGCAGTCTGTTTCCCTTTATAAGTTCTGCCTCTGTTTGAAATGTGCTATTGCAGTTATTTATGAAATGGTTATTTATTTGTCCATCGGCATAGTGGGTCAGTGCGGATCAATTTTTTTTTTAATTGTTATTTTTTTGAGTTTGCTGTCAGTCACCACACTGGTTTGGATAATGGACTTAAATTAGTGTTTATGTACAATCAAGATTTTACATGGCCGATTTTTTTTATTTTTTATTATTATTATTTTTTTTAACTAGCAAACTGACTGGTTCTGATACTGGTTTACGTTTTTTATTGTTATTTTGTTTTTTTTTCTTTTCCTTCTTTTTTTTTACAATGAACTAGAAAAAAGTGTATGTGAGCAAAATGTTTATTTGCTTCATCACAGGCTGAAGGCAAAAACTGCACGTTAACCACAATCAACACAAGGTTGCAACATATTTTCTTGGGTAGTTAGTGATTGTATAATTTCAAAATATGAAGTTAAAAAAACTTACGCTACATTAAAACATAGTGGTACAACACTAAAACACTAGTCATGAGTACAGAGATAATCTAAGCAGAAAATACGGTCTAAACTTTTATTATTACAGTAAGTGTCACTCATCAATGCCTTAATAAAACCAACACCACACAACAATATTACATGTCAACAATATAAAAAGAAATACATTGTGATATTAATGGTGATTAAATCTAAGGATCATGTTGCTCATATCACATTCAACCAAATTATTATTATTGCACTACTTTGTTCTCACGTTATTAATGTTAACAACATCAGCATTGCGTGTATTAAGTGTGCATTAGTGTTCTTTTTCTTTTCTTTCTTTTCTTTTTTTATAAATATATGTTTTAATTAGCAACTAGCTGAAATAAAATGGTATTTTGTCTGCTTTGACAAAAAAGGCTATAAATGATCCTTATATGGGGTATTGCCTACTACCCAGGTGTTCTTCTTGATGTACACATATGCAAAGATGAACAACGGCAAGCTTGTGTTTACCAAAAAATCCTACCAGTATCATCCAAATTAGAGAACATTATTACAACTCACCATTGTTAATCAGGATAATGTCGGGAGATAGTTTGTTTTGTTAGATACACTGGCTGGTTAGGCACTTACTCATATTTATTTTTAATCATTTTAGCCAAAAAAAAATTTTTTTTACTGCATGCTGAACCTTTAGAAAAAATAAAAGTCCTTCAGACAAATTCCTGAAGGACCGGAATATTCCAACAGAAAAGTTCATGTTTTTGTTGTTATCTCATTCACTTGAAGCTGCTAAGATCTTCTGGTTGTGTTGTTTTCATGACCTCCGCTGGTCCAGCAGACGGTCTGCAGTAGAGCGTCCCTGTGGTGCTGCTCTGGGATCAGTTAACTGTGTTGTTTAGCAGCGGTTTCATACAGAAGATGAAGAAATGTGAGCCTGTTTGCTTCCAGTCAGCTTCTGTAATGCATCCAGTGCTTCACTTCAGTCCTGGTCGATACCGAGCTGGTCTAGACTTCAGTTGTAGTGCCATTAAGTGCAGGTCGAATTCCCACATACAAGCAGCATGATCTTCACACGTCACCAAAGACACTGGTGTTAAAGGTCAGTAAAGCACCAACCTTACATTTCTGTAGGTTGAGACTTTTTTTGAATGAACCGTTTTCTGGCAAGTACCTGCAAAAATGTCTGTCAGTGCATTTATCATTTTAATTAAATGACTTGAGCAGATTAATGAAATAGTGAAAACCCATTATGAAATTTTTGCACTTTAAAATGTACTATAATATTATAATATATTATATACAAATACTATCTGTCTGTCTGTCTGTCTGTCTGTCTAAACAGAAAGAATACGGTTTGATAATTTTTTTTTTTTAATACTACTTTTAATAATGCACAAATATAACAATAATTTTAGATGTTATTGTAACCATTATAAATAAACTAATTTAAATAAAAATATATATATTTAGTTATTTTTTTTAAATGTTTGTATTTTTCTTTTACATTTGTAAACATTTTGATGTGTTTTTTTATTTTATTATTATATATTTTATTTTAATTATATAAAAGGTTTTTTTTAGCCTCAATAAAATATTGAATTATCATCTGAATAAAACATTGCTATTATGTTAACTATATATGAATAAATATGTCTGAACATTTTACTTTTTAATTTTGAAGTTGGAAGAAGTGTTATCAGCTTATTAGGTAGGTAGCTGATTATTTTAATTGAATATTTTCATTAGGTTTTTTACATTGACACTTTTCTTGAGAGCTCTAAAACATTTAGCACCATACTATTTTTTTTTTCTGCAAATATTTTAGTATTCACATTCAATCAGGCTTGGTGTGAACATGAACAGTATGCTTTGTGCGTGCTGTTGTTGATGGTGTAGCTGTGTATTCCCCAGATGGCCTCTTGTCTCATCCGCTCTCTCCTGCTGACTGATCCTCAGACTCTGAGCTGCAGTGAGGCATTGGCAGGGTGGCACTGCCAGACTCTGCACTGGCACACACCCAGCCTGCGAACAACCATCTTCCAACCAAATCCAACCAAACCCGTTTTGTGATTTTGGGGGCACTTCTGTTCTTTTGTTTCTTGATATTTCTGGGGGATTTTTTGAGTGAGAAGGGAACTGTGGGGGGCGAAACTGGATTAGCCCTGCCCACAGCACCACCAGAGTGCTAATTATCAGTGTGGGGCTGCTAATCAGACAAAGCCCACTCTGTTGCACATAAACTCTCCTTCTCTCTCAGTGGGTGCGAGTGAGCGGGTGAATTATGTTTGGGGGTTGGTAGAGCTAGAATATGCATGGTGCTCGGTGAAATACAGGCTGCACTGTGTTTTTGTGTGCATTTCTGTGCTGATGTGGGGGTTGGAGAGATCAAATATTCATGGGTTTGGCACTACAATGATTGGTGGTGAATGAGTTTGGTTGTTTGAATTCAATGCACAGTATGTCACCGTTCACTGTTCATTGCGATAGAATATATGATAACCAAAAACTTGCAACTCAAACATTAGAAAGACCATTTGTATCTTAATCATTTGTCCATTTCTCTGTTCATCTCTGTGATTCTTTCTATTATTCTGTCTATATTTTATCTTTGTCATTCTATCATCTGTCATTCTCTCTGTCTGTTGTTTTGTCTTTCGTCTGCTCTTTTGATATTCTGTTTATCAGTCTATCTGTCGTTCACTGTGCATCCTGTTGTCGTTCCTGTTCCCTGTTATTTTTCATTCATTGTCAATCGTTCCACCTGTTGATTGTTCTCTTTCGTTATGTTATTATTTCTATCTTTTTTAGTCATTTGTTCTCTTTCGTTCTGTGAGTTGATTGTTCTCTTTCATTCTGTTGGTAGTTCTGTATTTTTTTTGTCATTTGTTCTCTTTCTTTCCATCCGTTGATTGTTCTCTTTTGTTCTGTGGTTAGTTCTATCTTTTTTAGCCATTTGATCTCTTTCTTTCCATCCATTGATTGTTCTCTTTCGTTCTGTTTTTAGTTCTTTTTTAGTCATTTGTTCCCTTTCTTTCCACCGCTTGACTGTTCTTTTTCAGTCTGTTGTTAGCTACCTCTTTTTTGTTCTCTGTGATCCTACCTGTTAATTTTTCTTTTGTTTTCTCTGTTCTGTCATTTTTTCCCCCTTTTGTTGTCTGTTGTTCGTCTGTATTTCATATTATAGCTTATTCTCTCATTTCTATCTGATTCTATTTGCCTTTTGTTCTATTTATCATTCTATTTGTCATTCGTTCTATCATTCCATCTGTTTTGTTCTCTGTCATTTCTTTAGTTTTTCCTCCCTTTTTCTGTCTTTAAATGTATTTTCTCTATTGCTCTATCTGACATTCATTCTATCCTTCCATCTATAATTTTGCTCCTCTTTCACTCTGTCTTTAATTCTGTTTATCATTCTATTTGTCATCCTGTCTTTCCATCTGTCATTCTGTCTGTTTGTTCTGTTTTCCGTTCTGCCTGTCATTTGTTCTGCTTTCCCTTGTTTTGTTTTTTGCTATTTTGTCATTGCATCTGTCATTCTGTCAGGTATTCATATAATTACTGTTTGTTCAATTTACTTCATTCCTTAACGGTTCATTCTATCTACACAATATTAATATTATAGCAACACTTTAATTTTAATCTGATATATGTAAATATACAGTAGCAAAAACACTGCAGTATTTGTATTGTTCTGTTGAGAGATGCGCACTCTTGTGCATCTCTGGCAAAATTCTCCAGACATAAGAACACAAAAGTTCAGCCTCTCCTTCTCGTTCACAGAGCATAGAGAAACATATCAGCTCCTCGCTCTCTGAATTATAGAGTCTAGGTCTCTTGTCCTCCCCCTGCTCATCTATTTTTAATTCTAATAGCATTTCCTGTGTCCCACCGTGGACCCCCCTGATGGATCCCTTCAAATGTCACTCATATTACAAATAGAGAAAAGGGCTTATGTCATTTCTTTTTCATAATGTGGCTCACTCCTGCTAAGCAAGTATGTTCTTGCTTGTTGCTGGGGTTTTGAGACTAGCTGTCAAAAGTTTGTGTGATTTCTTTGTTCCTCTTGTGCATATCAAAGCCAGAGCTTGCATTTGTGTTAGAGTCAGCCTTCACAGGTTAATCAGCCGAGGGGTTTGCGTATCAGATGTGCGAGGCGGTGTTTGGCTTATCGCGCCGCAGTGCCGTTCACCGGTGTTCAGCTTCGCTCTGCTCTTATCAGATGTGGAAACTGCAGCAGCAGCAGCTGGAGGTGTTCCTCCCGCATACCTAAGCGCATCGTGGGCCAATCTAAATGGGAAGAGAGCGTCCGCATGGGTCCCTTCCAACCTCCACACCATCCTTCCAACCCTGCCGTTTTGTATCTGATTACTGTGAAACATTTTCCGTGCCCGGAGCACCGGGACACTGATGGATAGACAGCGGGAGAGCAGAGACTCTCGTCTTTGAATCAAGCTCCTTTCGTTTAGTTTTATTTATGAGCTCATGTCAGGCTCGTACTTCAGCAGTGAACTTGTGAGAATGGCCTGTTCGATATCTGCCATCTGAGTAAGCATGTTTGCCACTTAATGATACTAGAGTGGGATGATTTTTGTGGAGAGTCGATTGATACACGTATCTATTTGTTTTTGCTCGATTTGAATTCAAATGATGTGGCACATTCTCTTCTCTGTGTTCTCGTCGCCTCTCCCTGCGTTTCTCTTCTTCTCTCTATTAAGGGTGAAATGTTATAATTAGCTCTAGTGCTTAAAAGGCCCTGTGAACTCATTTGCTGACTGCAGTTTCTTTCTTTTGTTGAGTAATTTCATGTTAGAATGGAAAATTTGAACCTTTTTCATAGCCAGTTGCTGTTATTTTACATGGCCATTTTCTTCTTGATATTGCTGGTCAGAGGCTGGTGGCTTTATATATAAATAAGGTACAATAATATGTATTTTACAGCATTTATGTATTGGTATATGCACTTGAAAATACACTTTTGTTTGCAAAAATAGGAGCTGTTAAAAATATTTTTCTCTGTACCTCACTAAAGCAAGATAGATGCATTAGATATAGTATTATTATAAACTATCGTCAAAACTGTTCACCTATTTAGTATATTTTAATTGAATGTTGAAGCTGATTGTCACTTTCCTTCAGCTTCTTTCCTTTATCAGGGGTTGCCACAGCAGAATGAACCACCAGTTAATAAAAGTATTGACGTCTTTTTGCAATAAAAATCTTTTGAGACTCCAAACTTTTGAACAGTAGTGCATTTACACTGAATTGTGTACTGTCATTTATCTTTTTTTTTTTTAGCATATAAATAGCTCAAAACTAAAAGTCAAAGATGCTAACAGTGTTCAAAATCGCATGCTGTAGTAGGTAGTAGATTTGGTTTAAAACTAAATTATATGTTCTAGCAGGCATAATTGGGCCAAAGGTTGCTTTAATGAGGTTCACCTAGCATGGCTTATATGTTGATTGGTTAAAGCATGGTGTGTTGCCAGCGTAGCGTACTGCCATGCTGCTTATAGTGGTGTGATGCCCTTCTGATTCTTAATCAGGAACAGAGTGAAGCCTGTGCCAAATCCCAGCATGCCTCACCCAGGTCTCACACATCACTGAAAATGACCTTGGGCCTCTGTAGAGTTCCTTCAGCCATTTGCCACCAGAGCCAGAGTTTCTTGATTGTAGGGCTGTGTGATATTGAAGAAAAACGTGATATGCCATAGCATGGTAAATATTGCAATATTCAATATGTGATGCTATTTTTAAATATATTTTTAAATATCGCTACAGCACTACAACTTCTCAAATTGAACGGTCATGTTTACTGTTGCTTAAAACTAATCAGTCATTTTAACAATGTAAACAAACAAAAATCAATACAAGAAATATCGCCACCACTTTGCTCCATTGGTATAGTTTGATCAACAAGAACAACCAGGAAACCAAAAACACCTGAAACAGAGTGGAGATTCTTCTTTGCTAGATGGCTTTAGATTGTTCGGACAAATACTAAAATCATCACTTAAATTTGGACATGAAAAGCAGCGTGTCCATCTGCTTGGGTCAGAGATGCACATTGACATGTAGTGCATTGCTGAAAACTCTTTCAGAGAGTGTGCTTATGGCATAAAGCAGGGGTGTCATGGTCTGCCATTGTAGTGAATGACAACCAATGCTAAAATTAATCTTCGTCTGTTGTTTGACTGTGCATTGGACAATAAACTTGGCAATTCTTCAAACACCTCAAACTGTTCATTAAAATCGCTGATGAAAATAGCTGGCTGAGCGTTGTCAGTTTTTTCTGTGCTTTCATCAAGCACCGAATGCAATGAAAACTCTAGCTTACCTGCATAGCTAATCTTAAATGCAGTGTTAATTTCATCAATGAAAATGAGGGCGAAAAATGTTTATTGCTTATAGCTAGACACAAACAAAAACTTAACAGGTCCTCTGTTCTAGTTAGGCTGAAAACTATGAATGCGCACGCTCTGTTCTGCTCATCTAATGAGTAAACAGCACATTATTGTTGACGAAAAAAGACGACAAGGTGGATTTTGTAATATTTGTGATGACCATTGCAGGGCTGGAGGGAGGAGGGGCCATAGGAGAGGCCAAAATTACAAACCATAGTGATTTGTAATTTGTGATATTTTGATAATTTCGATATTTTACACAGTCCTGCTTATCAGCATGCTGACTGGAAATACAACCTATGAATAAGCCCAAGAAATTTCCTTCAGTTTTATGTTAACAGACTTGCTTTTCTGAGGGTGACTTTTCATTTTTGTGACTGCCGGTCCAGCATCACAGGATTGTAATTGAGTAAAAGAATGCAGGTGCTTTGACAGAACACAAACTGCCTCTCACTGATTGTCTCCTCCATCTTCTGCTGCTTGTGTGCACTTTAACTTTGTGTAAACAGCGAATTGTGTCTCCTCTTTCTGAGCTGTTCATTCATCACAGCTGCAGTCTAATTAATGTCATTTCTCTGCTCGGAGATGATGATGAAGCCTTTCTTTCATCTTTCCATGTGACTGTTTATGTCTTTTCTCTGAGTTTATAGAAAATGGATATTTTTGTCCAGGCACCTTTGATTTGATTATTTGGCAGTTGCATTGTCATTTAATTTGGTGTCTTAAGATATGATCACATATATTGTTGTTCAGTGATGAGTGGGATATTAAGAAACCCAATTACAAAGATGTTCATGAGTGAAATTCCCTTAAAGGAATAGTTAGCCCACAAATTAAAATTACCCCATAATCTACTCACCCTCCAGCCATGCTCAGTAAAAATTGCTTTCTTCTGTCAGACAAACACAGTAAAAGTAGTTTTAAAATGTAATACTTCTGTAATGTATAATGGTGTTGGGTAGTTGTTTTTTTTTTTTTTGTAGCGTCTTAAAACGAAACCATATGCTGCCAAGGGGTTAACATCTGTCTCAACAGATTGATGTGTTTTTGTAACAAAAATATTTACAAATTTTAAATGGAAAAACTCAAATCATTGACTTCCAGCAGCTGCTGAATGCATGTTCTCGACAACTTCTTGGCTGACCTGACAACATATGACATGATGTAAGACCCTTTCGTAGTAGAAGCTTCATCAAAAACACATCATTCTGCTTCATAAGATATGTGTTAACCACCTGGCAGTCTATGGGTTAGTATTATGATGAATTTGAGTTCTTTTTGAGGAGATTCCAAAAAAAAAAGAGCACTACTTAACACTATATACAGAATGGAAGAGCCCCGATCAAATTTAAATCTACTCTTTTATTTAAATTTAGTTTGTCTGAAAGAAAAAAGCCATACACACTGAGGATGACTTAAATGAGGATGAGTAAATTATGAGGTCAGGTCGTTTTCATTTTTAGGTGAACTATTCCTTTAAAGGTATTTCAAATAATAGTGTTATTTGATTACACAATGAGTTAAAAGTTGGTTGCTGTAATTTCATGTGCTGTTTGTTTGAAAGATAATGAATCTCAACATATCGTAACAATTGAACAGTTTTAGAGTAATAATTAAATTTTGTTTACATTGCTCTTGCGTTACTAAGGCAACAACGCATTTGTATTCTCATTCAAGAGCTCCATTATCAGCCCCACTGTGGAAAATGAAACCATATTCATGCTGACTGGCCTAGATCCGCAGAGTATGTAAAGTTTAAGCAAAGAGAACCGTTCGGCCCAATAGTGTAAGACTGGTTTAACCATCTTATTTCAGTGGGAACAGTCAGGTCAGGGAGAAAACTGTTCTAAGCGGACAGCTGGTAAACAAAGAGTCAATAAATATCAGTAGAATTTTGGAGTGCGGAATAAAACCCAGTGTGAGCGGGACTGAAAAAACAGTCCTGCACAGATGTCTAGGCTGTAGGTTTGGTTTTATATGGGAGAGCTTCTGACTCCAGACTTGGACCGCGGTCCACCTCTTAATGACCACAAAGTTGTGATTGCATCCTGTGTTTTTGTTCACTCCAACATGAAAGATCTGTCACAATTTCTTCCAAAACTGTATCAGTTTCTTTCTTCTGCTGAGCATAAAAGAAGATATTTTGAAGAGGTTGAGTAAACAAATGGTCCTCTTTTTTCCTCATATTTTATTCAGTCATTGGGAACCAGAAACCATTTGGATGGTTGATAAATAAAATATCTTCTTTCATTTTCAGAAAAGTAAAAAAAGAATTTCTTTTAACAAATTATATAATAAAATTTTTGGTGAATTTTTCCTTCACTTGATCTATGCTCAGAAACCTTTTAAACCAAGGAAGAATAGATCTTTGATCTTTAAAAATACTAATGATTTTAAAACAAATATTTAATTACTGCAAGCATTGTTATATTTATCAATTTGATGTTATTATCAATGTTAAAATTATATATAGTGAAAAAATTAGTGGAGACATGCAGCTTAAAATCTTCTCTTCTTTGCACGATGAAGCTCTCATTCTGCTGAGACAACTTGCACACAAGACTCATAACATTCAGTTCGAAAATCAGTCTTAAACAGCCAAAGTAGTTGTTGGTCACCAGAGACAGATGCTTAGAGGTGCTGCTGGTGTTTGTACACTCATACACAAACAGTGTGCTCCAATGTTTTAAATGAGAATGGGAGTGGCACAATGTGGTACAGAGCTTCACATCCAGTGTGTAACCCATTTTAGAGTTTAGTTCATCAGGTAGTGTACATCATTAATGTTGACTTAGTGAGTATTGAATGATATCCTGACATCTGGCAGTTCAAATGTCTGAAAACCAGAAAATAACCAAGATTGGTTTATGATTTTAAGACCCAGCGATACATGGATTAGTTTGATTACTACGTTTATTGGTATATCAGGCATTTGAGTGTTTAAGTTGTCATCTCCTGTTGTCTGCAGGTCAGTTCCAGTAAGGCAGCTGGCAGCGCTCAGGCCAGCTCTGCCGGAGGGGCTGTGGCAGGTGCTACGGGCACAGGAAGTGCTGCTCCAGCACAGGGAGATCTGGACCTGTTCAGCGAAACCAGCGGGAACAGCAAAGCTGAGGACTCTGCCAAGAAACCTCTCTCCAAGGACTCTATTCTCTCCCTGTATGGCTCCAGCACCGTCCCACAACAGCCTGCACAAGGTACATGCATCCCCAGAGTCCCAATTTTTTATTCCTCAGAGAAGGAGCGTTCTGAGCGGGAGAATGCAGATCTATAAATGGAGCTATGCGTCCAGAGTCCATTTCTAATGGTGCTTTGGGAGTATGTGCCTATGTGTGTGTGTTGGAGAAAAAGAGAAAGCAAGAGAGGTTCTTGAGAAGCACTGCTTTAATGGGGGTATCAATAATTCAAGCACTGCGTGTCTCAGCACTCTGATACTGCTGAACGTGGTTTAAAGCTGCCCGCTTCGCCTGCCCTGCTCTTCAAAGAGGACATTTCCCAAAACCTCACATGCTCCAAATGAAGGCCCTGCCAATTCTCCACCATCAGAACGCCTTTAGATGCCCCCCCTCTTTCATCCTGCACACCTCTTTTCTCTCAAAGACCCATTTCCTCTGGGCTGGGGGCGAGGAACTGCACACATTAGTGCAGATATTGATTGCTTTGTGTGTCTGTGTGCTCTGTTCTGCTTCTGTTTTTGTCTCTTTGAACTTATTGAACATGTCGTTGTGTTTATATCTGCTTATTTGTGTATCTTTGTGCGTTTCTACTCCCACAGCGACGGCAATGTTCATGGGTCCATCTCAGATGCAGTTTCCTGCGCAGCCACAAGGGAACTTCCAGGCCTTCCCAGGGATGGGAGGAGCGATGCCGCCCACCACCATGATGGGGGCAGTCATGGGCCAGGGCGGCGCTATGATGGGCCAGAATACAGGCATGATGGTTGGCATGACGATGCCTAACGGTTTCATGGGAAACGCACAGCCGGGGGTGATGGGCTTGGCTCCAGGCATGATGGGACCTCAGGGCATGGTGCCCCCTCAAAATATGTATGCCATGCAGCCGGGTCAGCAAGGACAGTGGAATATGGCACAGGTATGTTTTAAGTGGATTTATCAATATTAATGGTGCTGTAAGTAGTTTGCTAAATATAAAATAGGCAGAATTTGTAGGGGATTGTGACCTCGACTTCAGAAGCATACTATGGCTTTGCTATAAGCCTGTCATTTACAAAAAAGAACACATGAGTTTCACATTTGCAATTACATGTTAAAATCTTGTGATCATGAAATGTGTGGTTTTGAGATGTTTTCATAATTTTACACATTTAAATGTTAGAAAAATCATGCTTCGTATGCATTTCTTATGTGTTCTAAATATTTTTTAAATATTTCACGTGTCATTTTAACATGATTGCACATGTGAAGCTTGTGAGGGTTTTTTGGCTACATTTTTGCTCTGGTGACAGTTTATCAGTTTATTTAATATTTGATAATCTTATAAATTTTCATATAATATTTTATTATGTAGTTTTAAAATGCAAGTTAAATATTTTTTTAGTTTATATTGTTTTCAACCTTGACGATAAGAAATTTAATCAAAATCAGCCAAATAGAATGATTTATAAAGGATCATGTTAAACTGTAGACTGGATTAAGGATGGTTCAATCACAGAAATAAATTACATTTTAAAAGCAATTCTTTTCATTTTTATTAACATTTCACCATATAAGTTTTTTCCCCCTGTATTTTTCTGTTTATTGCTTTTTTTAAAAAGTATTATTAAAACCAGGAACTGGATAAACACAACATGAATACACTGTGCTGAAATGAGCCAGCAGTAGCAGATTGGTCCAGTAGCATGTGTTTTGAATGCAGGTAGAATCTAGTTAAAAAGGAAAGCTGATCATTCTGGCAGCTACTGAAAGCCATTGTGGATTAAGCATTCAGAGAGCTGGCAGATGTAATCATATCATAAGATAAACAGAAGCAAAAAAAAATATGTGGCAGGTGAATAAAGCGAACCTGAAAAATGTCATAATTAAATAGCATTGATGGCAGTACTCAAGTCACCAACCTAAGGTCAAGAGCTCCAGCTTAGGTTCGTAATGTTCCTGTGGGGAATGTATTTTTACCCAAGCCTTTCAGAATCTGAGTCATTGATATAAAAGTAGACGTTCATCATTGGTGCAGCTCACTGGCTGCAGTGGATCAGCATCTGCTTTTTATAGAGAGAACATCTATATCTGAAGCTATTACCATTCATCACATCCCATTCCCACAATGCATCTTCCTTTCATTCAGATCAGATATCTCACATTTCCAAAAGCGTTTTGCGTGAAGAGCGAGGTTGTCACTTTCGGTCTCCCTCTGTCACTCTCGGCATATAATCAGAGACTCATAATAAGGGTTTTTAAAATCCTCATCTAATCTGCTGTCACCTCCCATCTGCATACGGTCCATTATAGACGAGGGCTCTGCGACTCCGACCTCTCAACTTCTATCATCTCCCTGGTGCCCATGGCCCGTGACCCCGTGTATGAGGCTGAGAGCGCAGGGAGTCCAAGATTTCAGCCTCCGCGAGGTTAATTACACATCATAAATCAATACAGCATGCTTTACACTTGCACAGCTTTAATTAAAATCCCTCCCCACAATGCAAACGTGTGTGTGTGTGCGTGTGTCCTGAGTTAAAGCATGTTTGTATTTTGAGAGATCGACTGAGGAAAGGAATGCCTTTGCTCAGTGGTTTTCTGGAGTAAGGGTAATTTTGCCGCTCAGTTCCTGGGAGAAGTGTGTTTTTTTGGGGAGGGATATGTTTTTGTTCATTATCCAACGGCTTCTCGTTTTTCCAGGAGGTCTGAGGACAGCCTAGTATAGTACTACAAGTACACCATTGTGTGTTTATTTCTTCAAAAAGCATCAAAGCATCTGCCAGTAACTCTCCAGATGGACCAATACCAAGAGTTTGTGGGTATGGCTATTGCGCTCGGCCAGTGCCCGGTCATTTGTTTTTGTCCGTTACCCAACCTCTTCTCCTTTTTCGAGGAGGTCTGAGGACAGCAACTGCACTGGGAGGAGAAGAATGATTAGCTTTGATATTCACTCCCCTGAGTAGCTGAGTACTGTTCTTGGAGTATTTACAAACACACACACCCACTTGTGCTCTCTCGACACACTTATTTGTCCGTGCGTAGGCAGAATTGCGTTGAGGAGGAAGCAGGTGTAATTACGAGATTGGCCAAATTTGTCCTGCTGTGCATTTGAGCACAAAATGAAGTAAAGGTCCACAGTAGATCCTCCTGAGGATTTTGGAAGGAGTTTTTCTTCTTTTTTCTTTCCTCTGACTGTCTCACTAGTCATACACTTCATGGCCTAAAGCGGTTTAGTCACCTTGTGAGACATCAGAGCACTCCAGGAGTTCACAGTGATGGATAACCTCCCTCACTGCCTCAGGAACAGGTTTAGTGCTGTGGAATTAAACACGGAATAGGAGGCCGATGAATTATGTTCGGCATGGTTTGTATTTTAAGGTTTTATGGGAAAAGGCCAGTGCTACAGTTTCTGGATACTTGAACTGGCATTTTTTTTATCATGTTTGTAGCATATTTGTAGCAATATTACCTTCCCTGTAGGGAATGCAGAAATACTTCAGAAATCATTCAGATATGCTGATTTGTTGCTCAGGAACATAGATAGATCATAGATGTCGAGCAAAGAACATTTGTATGCAATTTGCATTTTAAAGGAACACTTCTCTTTTTTTAATTTTTTTATTTTGAAATCAGCTCATTTTACAAGTTAAACGGTTGAATTTTACCATTATTAAATCCATTCAGTGGATTTCCTTGTCTGGCGGGAGCACAATTAACTTAGCTTAGCATAAATCATTAAATCGGATGAGACCATTAGCATCTTGCGTTAAAAATGACGAAAGAGTTTTGATAATGTTATCAAAACTACTTTTTGAATTTTTTAAGCTCGATGCTGATGGTCTCATCCGATTTAATGATTTATGCTAAGCTAAACTTAAAGGCCAGACCCAGAGATCAGCTGAAGGGATAGTAAAATGGTCAAACTCTAGAGGACTTATTTCCCCCAAAAATGTGGGATGTTTCTTTAACAAATGTTTTTCCTGTCACTTTTGATCAATTATTCCATCCTTGCTGAATTAAAAAAATACACTCCCTAAATTATTAAATGGTAGCATTGTTAGTCTAAAAGCAGTCATAATTCAGCTTTTAGGACCGTCTTACTCTTTATTTATTAAGCAAGCTGTGTTGTTCTGCAGGATCTTAAGTCTTTTAAATGTAAATAAGCTTTTTTTTATTCTACGATTGGCTAACCTCTGTGTGCTGACACACTTCAGCGTTTTCACTCAACAGATTAGCCTGAGCTGCTGAATAGTGAATAAGCAGTTAAATAAACATTAGCATAACATTGTGTAAACATTATGTAAACACCAACCCTTTAGTTAACTAGCAAGGTTGCCTTTGTTTCAGCTACTGTTTTTTTTAAAGCACTGCTACAGGGGATGAATTTTAGAGACTTCACCAAGACGTTTTTAGCATGCTGACAGTGGATTAGTTGGCTGTTAAACTGTCATGCAAGGCGAAGTCACGTCTCACCAGCACCACAGCCGCCAAATCACCGCCTGTGTCACAAATCCACCACACTCAACAATGTCTTTCAAGAAAATTACTCTCGAACTTGTTGAACCGATCATGTGCTGTGAACATTGTTACCGTTGCCTTTCACATTATTCATCGAACAGACTATTTTGTGTAATAAAAATGGTCATTTATTTTAGCCTCTGTACATGCCAGACAACCCACTGACCGGCCAATTGTGTCGTTTTTGGGCACTGATTGTCAGCACGGTACTTCAAACTCTTATTTCATAGATAGAAAATCTCTGTTTTTTTCATTATACATGCCTTTTCACAGCTGGACAAAGACTGTCCACATTTAGTTCCCAGAATTCAAGTTAATAATGAAAAATGAATCCTGCTTATTTGAAACCATTAGTTTCTGCTCTCTCTGCTGGCTATGAGCTGTAGAGACAGCGGTATAAATCAGACAGACGTGTCTTATAGGACACCCCACAGCTACAAACCCCACACTGCTCTGTTCTCTGGTGAAAGTAAAGGTGTGTGGTAGACGAAGAGTAGTAAGATGGGATGAGTGAGTTAAAGGGAAGGGAAAAAAGAAAGGGTGAAATGGGAACATTGGAGGGATGGGCCATTCACCGGGTGAAATGGCTGCTCTCATCTCTGGTTTAATTGTGTAAAAAACACCACTTTTTTTTTTTTCATGCTTCTGCCGACACTGCTAAAAGCAAGTGTATTGCTCTTTTTAGTGCCAAAAGCTCTGTTTAAAACCTAGTGATCTTCATTGACAGCATCGTAACAGCTAGGTAAACTTGTAAGTGAACAATTTGAAGCAGCCTACACCACATACATAGTGCTCTGAAGAGGATTTTTTTATTTCAGAATAGTTTTGTGTTTGCATTTTAGCAAACTACAGCTGCAGTGCTTGAAGCATTCAACTGCAGAGTACAAACACATATTAGGTTTAATATGTTTAACCCTTTATAGGCCACTCATTTAAATACTTATATATATTATAATGTCAATTAAGTTAATATATATGGCTCTTCAACTGATAAAATGTTAACTCATATTATTACTTAACACTTTAATTTATTATTATTTAATATTAAATTTATTATTCAAGGTTAAGATTGATTTTAAATTTCCCTTTTTTTGTGTGTTGTGTAACTGTTTAGCATATGATGGGATTAATGGCGTATGATTAAATTACTTTTATTCAGCTAGGATGCATTAAATTGATCAAAAATAAAAGGATGCTTTTAATGTTACAAAATATTTAGAACATTCAGCTTTGCCATCATGAGAATATGTTAAATTTTTAATAAATGAAAATAGAAAACAGCAGCATGGTTGCCTCAGGTTCGAGGTCCCCAATTCGAGTCCCAGCAGGATGTGTTTCTGTGCAAAGTTTACATGTTCTGCTCATCATATTCATGTTTGTCTGGCTTTCTTCTGGGTGCTCCAGTATATACATTCAGTATAGTAAAGTAAATTGGCCATAGTGTGTGTGGGAGTTTCCCAGCACTAGGGGTTGTGGCTCTAACCAGTTAAAACTATTAACTAGATAATAAACTATTATTTTTAACTTTTCCTTATTAGTTTATTCATTTCGTTATCTATTTTACAGAGCTTGCTTTTTGCAAAGGATATCAGTTTTTTTGGTTTATAATTTGAACAAAATGGGTTATTTTTCATAGAGGATCTTAAAGGGATAATTCACCCAAAATTGAAAATTCTGCCATAATTTACTTGCCCTTCAGTTGGGTTTCTTTCCTCTGTTGACAACAAAGAACATTTTTTGAAAAATGCTGGTAGCTGGCACCCATTGACTTCTATAGTATTTTTTTTTCTTTCTTTAAAATATCATCTTTTGTGTTCACCAGAAGAAATGCATACAGGCTGGGGGAGAATAAATGATGAGGTATTTTTCATATTTTTTCATATTTGGGTGCACTCTTGACCAACGAGGGCAGCTGTATGAACATAAGACTTGTATAAAGCACGTTAAAATTCTGCGTTGTGAAAACAGTTTTTTTTGTAACAAAGCAAACAATCTACATGTTTAAAATATAACCCCGAAGATGCCGACAAACTCCAGCTACCCTTTATCATACCTTTTGGCATTGTCCAGAGTTAATCTCCTTTTGGACATCAATTTTTAAATCAATCTCTGATATTTTTCTTCTAAAAATTGAACCATGTCCTTTAGTGGCACTGTTTGGACTTAATCCTGCAAATGTATCGCTGTCATCTTTGCAGTCAAATGTATTAGCCTTTTGCTTAATAATTGCTAAGAAAATTATACTACTGAACTGGAAAAACCCTTCTCCGCCCAATTACTTTCATTGGATGTATGACCTGTTGCAGTTTATTCAAATAAAGACAATTAGATGTACAATTAATGGCAAAACAGAAGATTTCTATACAGCTTGGCAACCTTTTGTTGTATTTAAAAAAATAGCTTTATATATATATATTATATGTGTATGTATATATTATATGTGTATATCTAACCCTGTCTGGTTCGGTCTTTTTTTTTCTTCTTCTTCTTCATGCTTTTAAATGATACAAACTTATCCAAGAGTGCATTAGGAAAAGAAATTGTATGATATCTCACATTTAATAGTAATGGCTTACTTAGGTGTCATTTGTTAATTTATTATTATTTATGTATATGTGTATATGTATATGTGTGTATGTATATGTGTGTGTGTATATATATATATATATATGTATATGTGTATATATATGTATTTTGTTTGTTATTGTTTTGTTTGTTTTCTTTTTTGTTGTTGTTGTTGTTGTTGTTTACTTTCTTTATTTTCCTCTGAATATGGTTCAGAGAGCAAGGAATGTTGAATTACCACCCAATATTTCTTTCTTCAATATTGTGAAATTATTGTATTATGGTTTTTCATTCCCTCACTTGTAATAACTCTCTGATTGAGAATTGCCAATAAAAAGAGTTTGTAGGAGGTGTGTAGGAGTTCAGACCAGAGCTAATGGTCCTTACCGGTCTTGTTTCACACTTCTCTTTCAACCCTTTGTCTATTTCAGATTAACCAACAGATGTCTGGAATGAACCTGAACGGTTCTGGTGCTCCTATGGCATTTGGGCAGCCCGGTGCCCCTATGGGCGGCTGGGTGGCTCCCCCCTCCGGTCAGACCCTCAGCACCCAGCTCTGGAAGTAAACCAATGAGGGACGATGGAGGACAAGAGGCACCGCATCCCTCTATCTCTCCTCTCCTCCACCACCACAACTGGCACCCAGAGTTTTATTCATGTACTGTCAAAATTTCTCCCCCTTTCTCTTTCCAACCATTACTACTCTGGAGAGCATCGATTCAACCTGCCCTCTGTGTATTGATCAAGTGAGTGAGAGTACGGTGTGCAAGAGACTGGCAGATTTGACCATCTTATTTGCAATTATTATTTTTTTCTTCTATTATATATATAAATATAAATATATTTTTGGGGGGTTACAGAACACATATCAGCTACAAGAAAGCTGCTGGACCAATTATACAGGCTTCTAATATATCTTTACCAAATCAATAGTGAGTCATAGTATTTAAAAGACAAGAGGTATGGCTATCATATTTGTGACTTTCCCCTCCTTTTCCTAACTTCTGTAGCCCGACGTCCCATAACCCCGTAGCAGATATTGTATAGAGCCATGTAATGTATGTAATCATATGATAGACAACCCCCTTGGCCCCTTCTCTCCGGCCTCTCAGCCCACCGCATCTGTGTAGCTCCATGACAAACTCCATCTTTACTGTGATGTTTTAATGTGTGCGTTACAGAGAAGCACAGTGAGTGAAAGACAAATAAACCTGGACGACTGTACAGCTGCGATGGCTTTTGGGGGTCAAAAGAAAGGAGGGGGCTCGGAGAGAGAACGGTCGCTGGTTTTAACCGAACAAAAGCGCGCAGTCAAACACGTCAGTCCCGCCGCTGTAGCAGAGCTTCTATCCTCTCAGACAGGGTCTCTCTGCTGTGCAATAATTTCAACATCCCCACCGTGTCATCCAGGTTTATTTCTATAATGTGTTTACATTTTTTCTGGTGCCTAGTACAGAGACAGAATATTGTTATTTCCGTGCATTAAACAGTGAATAGCCATGAACTATTGTGTGATCATTTTTTCTAAAGACGCATTTATTGTAAAGTTATCTTTTTCTTTTTTTCCTTTTTTTTTTCTTTTGCTTTTAAAGAGGGTCGTTTGGAATAAAGACAGTTGTAATCCAAAAGTTCTGTCCCTGTAATGGTCTCTCACGCTTTTGATGTTATGTTCATCCACTATTTCTTTTTATAATTTTTTTAAATAATTTTTTGTAGGCAGTTAGTTTTATTTTCAGCACCACACAGGCTCTCTTTACATTATTCAAGCAGCCAGTCCTTTTCCTCCATGTTCAGAGGCATTGATCTGATTCTCCAAACATCCCGAGTCCACAAAATGGTCTGTTGACCTCCACATTGGGAATAAGATCAAGTTTTTCACATACAGTTTTCATTTATCCATGGTTTCGCCTCCACTACGTTACAGGTAATCCAGTGTGACGCTGCAGTGTGCAGCTCCAGCAGATACAGTGCATGTCAGTAGAGAATTTATTCCAGCATCCCGAGACAGCTTGGCATGTGTCCTATACGCCACAGCAGGTATCCTAAAGTTCAGAGGTGGCCATCGTTTTTTTGGAAAGTGCCATTGATGGCGGGCCTCCGTCCAGTGTTGAATGACTAGTGCAGTGTCGATTCCTAGACTTCTATAAACACTGAATCCTGTTGCCGCTTTGGTTCATTACCCAGGTTGACTTTCTCAGTGCGGGTATGCCAGACCAAGACCTGAAAGAAACCAACTGGAATCAGTTATTTCAGAATTTAGAAACCAAGCATGTGCACAGAAACAAAGACTATATCTATATATAGTATATATATATATTATTATTATATTTTATATGACCTTTAATGCTTTTGTTGAGACACAATTTGATATAAATATCAGATTTTCATTAGTTTATTTTCACAATTTTTTTATTAAAAGTAAAATAAACTTCAATGGAAGTGTACCAACATTTTTGTCCAGATAGATAGATGGATGGATGGATGGATGGATGGATGGATGGATGGATGGATGGAT
>CAIGQV010003909.1:17985308-18047885 GCA_903798115.1 Danio jaintianensis
ACACAATCATGACCTCACATAAAATATTACTTTGGGAAAAAGTATTTATTTGTAAACAGTTGATTACTATAAATTAATAACATGATTACTTTAAAACATGAGGACTTTAAAACGGTTTTCCATAGTTTGTTTTCAGGCCAGTTTTTAAGGCAACTTTTATCAAAATATTATTAAAACACCCTTTGCTGCCTTCTGAGTCTTTCTCATATGATGTAGCAGCTTCCACTTTTTTCCCCCTCAATGGTTTAGGCTACATAAATAGGCATAAAAATGTATTTAGTAATACATAAACTGCAATCCATGCTGTTGTTTACATCTAATTATGGCCACACTCTAAAAAATGCTGGGTTGTTTTAAGCCAGTGTTAGATCAAATATGGACAAACTCGTTCAGTCATTCAGCATTCAATTAAATTTAAATTACACTTTATAACCCAAAAGTTGGATTAGTCCATATTTGACCCAACATTGGGTTAGGACAACCCAGCATTTTGAAGCCGCGGTGTTTGAGTATGTGGAATTCTGTCGAATGGTGCCGCAAAAAGGGAAAGGATTTTGTTGATGTTACGTTGTTAAAACTAGCGACTAACGAAATTTTAGTACAGAGTGATCATGTTTTGATCTCCTATTGGTCTCATGCATTCATGTGATGCAAATTCACAGGTCAAGCTTGAACTTTGGAATGTAGCGACATGCAAGCATTTCTAGTCTGGCACATTCGCAAGTGTATGAATGGGTGTATGAAGTCAATGGGGCGAAAAGTGCAGTGTGACCACGGATTTAAAGTGCACTATGGCCGAGCATACAGGTAACTGACCAAATGTTGACACAAGTTCAAACCCTCTATTTGTTTACATGGAGAGGGCAGGTTTATGACCCATACTGCAGCCAGCCACCAGGGGGCGATCAAAAGATTTTGGCTTCACTATTCAGGACGTATAAAGCTATGACCATCAAGAGAAATGACTTTCTTTGACTTCAGAGGACACAAAAAACACACATTTGATCTCCCTGTGGAAATGTTCTAGACTGCTGGTGCATGAAGGGTGCCGGATTGGGATCTCGGACTAGTTTAATGTCTTAATTACATCAGATTGAGGCAGTGCAGGGAATGAGCACAGTTAAACAGCCTCACCCAGGTGTGACGCGTCCGCTCCCAAACACATGGCACTGCAAATTGGCTTGTTTTGCATAACAAGGCTAATTTAGCAGAACCATAAAGAGATAAATAAGGTTCATCATGGAGCCGCAGCTGAAAAAAGTAACCCAAAGGATGCTGTAGAAGCTGACCTGATAAGAAGATGCATCCCTCTTGTAGATTCAGTAATAGTGCTCCTTATGTAGGTGTCGGATGCTCTACTTTTCCTACTAATGCCGTTGTTCCCTTGATAAATATTACCAGGGCTCAGTAAGTTGTAGGATGGAGCTTTAATATGTGTCTAAAAAGTTTTTACACAAACTCTGAAGGAGGGAAATCCTAAATTGTGAACTTCCTGAAGTGTAACGTAATTGGTTTGTGGGTGGTTAAACTTCAGTAGTTGTGTTTGTGTGCAGCTGTCGAAGACATTTACGGCCCACAGTGATTCTAATTTTAATAGTTGGAAAGTAATAATGCATAAAGAACTAAACGTACGCGCTTGTGCTTTCATATGTAATAAATCCTTGAATTTTTAATGTCGATAATGTAATGGCTACAACTCAACGCGCAAAGGTTGAAAGAAGTGATGTAACAGCATTGCAGAGGTGTGAAGCCAGCAGTCCCTATAGGCTCTAGTAACTGTAAATGGGTTTCAAGAAAAGCTCATTAAAATTTAAAGCCTTCATACTTTTTGGACTAATCTTGGAGCAGTCTTATTGTATCCATGACAATATTGTAAGACAAGGGCAGATGTCGTTATGATTATTACAGCGTGTGCCGAACTATCTTGTTTAATACGCTGATAGATGGATTTCAATTTAAGGTGAGAGAAAGCCCATTTCGAATTATTCTTGATGAGAAAATGCAACCAATCTCTGACTTTTAAAAAGCTGCTCTTTGCTTGCATGTGCAACACACCAAAAAATCACTCTCTGTTCTATAATGAGCCGCTCACATAATCTGGTCAGAAACACAGAGATGACAATAGTGATACCTTGTCTGGCTTATAAATGGGCATTTATATCAGAAAATATATGTTGTTTACGCACATAAAAGTGGCCTTTTGGAGGCCTGAAAAAAAAAAAATGGAAAACCAGTTTAAAGTCCTCATGTTTTAAAGTGATGCTGTTATTTACATTTATTGATTTAGCAGATGCATTTATCCAAAGCAACTAACAAATCAGGATAAAAGAAGCACTACAAATCAACAGAAAGCAGCAATATATAGATGCCATGACAAATCAAAGTTAGTTTAGCATATATATTTTTTAATTTGACATATTTGTTGTGTATTTGTTTTTTAATTGACATATTTGTTGTATAAACATGCCCCAAAAGAATAGCTAAAATAATTAATGTGATCTAAAAGACATTAAATAACATTGACATAAGGCTCAATGCCATTACTTGACTATTCTGTAGTTTGGGTTCAGTAAGATTTTTCTTTAAAATTGTAACTGTTAATGATATAAGTTCTGGATAAAAAATGTATCAAATTTCACAGGAATACATTTTAAACTGCAGTGTTTTACTGACTTTGATTTATGTGTGTAGAAAATAATAACAAAGACTAAAAATGCTTCAAATGTAACGTTCATGTTAGCTATTGCATCACTGTTCATGTATAACCACCTTGTAAAATGTTATCCATAAAACATTATTCAATTATTTTTACATAATTTTGCACAGCATTAGGACTAACTGTTCTATAATGAATTATTTTACCGAATTTGTTCAGCTGCCCCTTTGGAAAAAAAAAACTGCATGTGTTGGCAGGTAATTTTTGACCCATAACCAGCTTAAACCAGCAGCCATCAGTCAAAACCTAAACTTAGCAGCATATCTTGTTTTTTTCAAGTCCATTGTGGGGAAATGTGTGGATGCCAATTGTCCTGTCCTATTCAAAAATAAATTCTCTCAAATGATTATTGTCCGGAAGATATTTTCTAAGGGTTTGAGTTGAATCTAAACAAGATGAGCATCTGAAGCCTTGAGAGAGAATAATAATTCGAGAGATTGTGTTGTGGGCAGAACCAAGCATGCTGGCACGCTGACAGCAGTCTGGCAGGAGTGCGATTGAGAT
Organism: Danio jaintianensis; assembly: GCA_903798115.1. Classification (NCBI taxonomy): domain Eukaryota; kingdom Metazoa; phylum Chordata; class Actinopteri; order Cypriniformes; family Danionidae; genus Danio; species Danio jaintianensis. The sequence goes on from CAIGQV010003909.1 coordinate 17,988,529, forward strand.
TGACATTAATAAATAGGAGAGTCTATGCACTGACTTCTGTAAATATGCCTGTGAATCTCTCTCTCTCTCTCTCTCTCTCTCTCTCTCTCTCGTGTCACCTCTCCATCTATATGGCATGTTTGCCATCTCTCTGCCAGTCTTAAACAGATTCCCTTTGCCCTCTCCTTCCTTGTCCTCCTTCCTTGTCCTCCTTGTCACATCGGTTCAGTCTGTTTACTCAGAGTTGGATGACCCCCTCAATCCTCCCCAGCCCTTAATTTTGAAGTGCATGCTGGGAGTTAGCGATATCGCACTGCCCGCAGGCTTAGTCCCAGTCATCCGCCAGGGACCCTCAAGAACTTTCTACAAATGTGACCTTTCCAAAAGACGTCGCTGGCAGTGCTCCATTTGGACAGACGCCCGCTGACGCCCATCACGGGGCATACACACACACTTTCCTTTTGTTTACTTCCATAATGCCATCCTCATATAATTGGAATACAGCCACACATTTAAGTATATTAAACTCCCACTTTGTCCAAGTAGAGACTCGCACTTCTTTATAACTGTCAGTGGCCTTTCTGTTCTGTTTACAGGTGATATATACACACCCCAGCGATGAGGCCAGAAATATTCATTTAAGAGGACCTTGGTGAAATTGGGTGGACTTTGGTGTGGTTTTTTTCCCAAACTAAAGCTATAGAATAAAAAAAACAGCATAACCAGGTGGGTTTTTTTTCTAAAAGATAAAAAGAATTTTGATAATTCAATTATTCAGAGAGACACCAAACATTGAGTTTTTTAACACTGGGTAGTCATAAGAGCTCAGTTATATGAACTAAATTTTTCCCTCGTGCCATGTCTCAGCAGGGACTCTGAAGTGACAGTGAAGTGATCAGCCAACAGCAACATCAAGCAAGCTATAAAAAAAAATCAACAATTGGAGGATGAAGGACACTGATTGAAGCTGCGTTTTCTTTGTTTTTTGTGGGTTTTGTTATAATGGAGATGAAATTTAGACACGCTGTGACTAAATGACCTACGATTGAGGAAAGAATGCCACAGACAAACTGACAGGTACTGTTAATGCTCCTATAAAGCTCTCTTTATCTGTATGTCTTGTAACACTTTAAAATAATGTGCTGGTGCTTGATATGGCATGCTTTCACCCAATCAGTGAACACTTGCATCACTGTAGCTTCTGTGATGCTGGTTAAACCCTACTCTGAAGTAGAAGCTAGTTTATTTTCCCCAAAATTATTTCCTTTAACTGAGTCCTAGTTTCTGTTGTGTGAACATGCTAAAAAGTGAGTACTCTGCCAATAATTTAAACAACTAGGAAAACATTCCCCCTGACGAAAAACACTGTTTTCAATGCATTTGGCAGATTTTATCCAACAACAACAAAAAAAGCTATACTCATTTTATCAGTTTTTACTTTTCCTGCGAATCGAATTGATCCACCAACTTTAGTGTTGCTAGCACCATGCTCTAATAGTTGGTCTATATGAAGGCTTATTACTACTGTACATAAAAGTATACAAAGTACTGTATACACATGCAGCTTTTTTGTTAGTAGCTTCAACAAACATTAGTAAACCATAGTATATCACATATATTTAAGTGATAATATAAAAGGCAACAGAATCAACAGCCAAATCAACAAGTCACTATGGAAACAGACGCCAAAAAGCAGGATGCCACACATTCACACATGCTTTTCTGTTTAATTGCTAGTTACATTCATTATTGGAGTTACATAAGCTTCGATAAATAACAAATAGCAAATCAACTTATTGTATGGAATACCCCTTTGGTGTTCTCAATTCAAACACTTGATATAATCCACTTATAATGGCATTACATCCAGGATCAATCATGTTAAAATGACAGTAAAGCTGTGTTTTCCAATGTCCTTTGAAATTTTAACCAATAGAATGTGGACATTGGGTGTAGTGGGTAGAGAAGATGAGTACAGACCAATCAGGGATTGTTTTACAGTATGAATATACTTAAAGAGATAGTTCACCCAAAAAATGAAAATTCTGTCATCATTTACTCACCCTCCACTTATTCCAAACCTGTTTGAGTTTCTTTCTTCTATTAAACGCAAAGGAAGATAGACTGAAAAATGTTGGGAAAAGCAGCCATTGACTTCCATAGCACTTTCGTTCCTACTATGGATGTCAGTGGCAGTTTTTTCCCAACATTCTTCAGAATATGTTGGTTTGTGTTCAACAGAAGAAATCCACAAAAAATTGCAACCACTGAAGTGTGGGTAAATGGTGACGAAATATTTTTTTGTGGCGTGAAATATCCCTTCAAATTGGATTGATCATTCAGATTGCAGCATTTAGCATTCCCTACTGAAACCACAGCTGGAAGATCAGCGCTCATCCACCTGAATCTTATTCCTCATGACTTATTCTTTACATGATCCTAAGCAGAAGCTTTCTTCTTTCCATAAAAATAAAATGTCTCTTATTTGATAGGGTGGACCATCCATTCACTGTAAAAAAATGATGGTAAGAATCTTTTCTGCATGGAACCAGTGTTGCCAATAAAGAGCATTTATATTTAAAGCAAAAGTTCATTCAAAATTTCAATCATTTACTCACCCTTTACTTGTTCTTATTTCTTGGTTTATTATGTTCAGCACAAAATAAGTTATATTAAAGAATGATGAAACCTGATGAAAGCTTATAACCATTGACTTCCATAGTATTTTTTTTTCCTACTATGGAAGGCAATGCTTACAGGTTTCTAACATTCTTCAATATATAAAAAGTTCAGATGCAAAGCCTCTAAGTGCCATCTGAAATGTTCTTCTAAAAAGAATTTTTTTCTCAGCCATCTCTGTGTAGGTTCAGTAATTTCACTTTTATGCCTAAGAATAGTTTCTTTTGTATTGTCTTTAAAGAGAAATAACTGAACATACACACAGGGGACTTTGAAAAATGCTTACAGTAGTTTAGAAGAATATTTCAGCTGGCACTTAGAGGTTTTTGCATCTGAACTCTTCATATCTTCTTTTGTGCTCAGCAGAACAAAAAAAAAACTCAAACTGGTGTAGCATACAGGCCGTAGCTGATAAGCGGGATTACCCCTAAATACCATATAGGTGGTGTGACTTTTATGAGTCCCAGCTCCAGAAGTCTGGAGCCAAAAGATCCTGTGCTTGACACCTTGTTTACCCAGGAGGCTTAATCGCCACTGGGGATCTATCGCTGGTGTTAATCTATGATGCAGGTGGCGAAAGGGGGAATACGGAGTAAATTCCCTCCTGCCAGCCTTCGCAACCCAATCACATTCCAAAACTCCCTCCAGATTTAATGAAAGAACTATTAGAACTCAAAACCCACTACAAATGGTATATATTGTGTTTGTTTGCAGTCTATATGCTCTGCTCTATAGCAAAAGTAGTTAAAATATTATATGAATGTACCAATCCCCTTTTTTGTATCATATAGTATAGAAATGCGTAGATGCTGTTTATTGTGTGTTTAGAGTGTCGTGTTTAGTACCGTTACGTTTCTCCTGCTACTTTACACATGATGCAGAGTGTATGATAAAAACTTGTACGGCTTGCATTCTTTAATGCTCTGAATTAAAGTTCGTCCGTCTCTTCAGGGTGGATTCTTATTATGCATGTGAGTGACCCAGAGACAAAGGAAATCTCCCGCTCAAACTTTGCTCTGAAACCATTGGTAAGTCAGTAGAGAATGGGTGTGACTTGACCCATAGTTAAAACCCATCTAATCCCCAACATCTGGGCAGAAAGGCCTCGGAACAACATCTCCGTAGAAGTGTCCCTGACACTAAAGGTGCAGACCGCGTTTCTGTACCCACGTGACTCACCTGAGTCCACGTTTCTTATTTTCCGGCAAATTAAACTCAGTTTAAAGTTTGCGTCTCGTGTATCCTCCGATCTGCGTTGCAAACTCCACGCCAACGAAAGGACTTCTTAAAAGACTTCATCTTCCAAGCATCAGAAAAACTCGCACCACAAGAGAGAGAAAGACCTAGGGCCTACTAAATTCAGGTATTTAGTCATGCGTTTATGCTGTGCCCCTTTATCAAAAGGTGTTTTTATAGTCTTGGTGGTTCTTTATAGTTGTGTGGAACTGAGTTAGATTTGCCATTCTGTATCTAGTTTCTTTATTTCCTCGCTTTCCTTCTTTTCTATGTTTTTGTTGTTATGTTGTGTACGTTTGTTTGTTATATGTTAGACTAGTCAATAAATTACGCTATATAACCATATTGGATTGTCTTGGTTTTGCCTCACAGAAAAGGTCACTTTAACGATAGACCCTTGCTACAGCTTATTAAAGTTTGATAAAACTTCTAAACTATTTATCTACTTCACATGAAGTAGTTATAATTCCCTTTCTAAATAAATAAATAATTACAGAGTCCGCTCAGACGAGCGGGCGAAGTCATTGTTATATTTATTTAATTTTCTTAATTAACTAAGTTAGTTCTGAATATTCATAATTGATAATAACTTGTTATTATTAATTATTAATATTCATAAACTGAGCTAATTTCGCTACACTGGTATGAAACAAGTAAAGCGTGAGTAAATGATGACAGAATTTTTGGGTGAACTATCCCTTTAAGGGTGCTTGGTGCCACCCTGGCCCTTATGCAGCCTTGTCACTTGCCACAGCATTGTACCGCTAGAATAAACCTTGTGTTTACAATGCAGACATTATGCTGCATCCGCCAAAATGACGCATAGCTGATTGGCTGACGGTGGAAAAGTGTCCTGCTCTTGCTGGTGTTGGTGATTAGTGGAATTGTCAGCCCTGCTAATAGTCACTATTAATAACCCAGTGCGGCTACCATTAGGGTAATTGGGTGATAATGATGATGGCAGTAGCCATGACGTGTGGTTCTGAAGGAAGAGAGTATTTTGACACGTAAGGTGAGCTGACTGAAGAGGTTTGAGCTTGAGATTTTGGCTCCTGAGATAATGGGCTACGGATGAATGAAAGAGCTTTTAGATGCAGACAAGTCAAATGCATAGGAATGCGGCTTTCATTTTCAAATTCTCCTTGTCACTTCTTTTCACTATTGTCACTGAATGAAGAATATAGACGAAGGAGCATTTTCAAAATGATACTTTCACATGTCCCGTAGCAATCACATGTTGGTCAATAGGTGGCCTTTCGTGTCATTCAAGCACATTTACACTACGAAAGCAATCCGATTAATGTGATTTGCACTACAGAAGTGGTCAAAGGTGGAAAAGCTCAAAACACTTCACTCTCCAGACCCGTAGCCAGCCTGGTGAAAGGGGTGGTTCTTTTTTCTCAAAAAGTGGACTTTTTTTGCAGTTGTTTGCCTCATATTCAAATTTAACTATGAGGTATAAATATTCCATTTATTGACATTTTAAGCATTTTAGCTGGATTAACTTGTCAGGTGGTTACCATAACCACACTTTTTGATGTACCAAAAGTATTTCCTAAAGACTTAGAATAAAGAAATATGAAAAAAAAAAATGTAATACATATTTATTACATCATATATCATTAGGGAAAAAATGGTAGCCTATTGTCAATTCTTAGGGAAATAACAAACTGGCCAACACATTCAACTTTCCTCAGTCAGAATTTGGCCATTGAATAATAAAGAATTAAAACATAATAATAATAATAATATTAATAATAATAATAGAGCTTCGTGTTTTTTCTAGCCTCTTTTGTAAAAAAGTACATTTGATAATTCATGGATGACAACAGCCTAATTAAAATTAACTTTAATATGGGCTGCTTTTGGTGCTTCGCACTTTTTCATTGGTCATTTTTGTTTCAAGAATAAGGTCCAAGATTAAGAATAAAAGTTACTTGTAAAATGTTTTCTCTATTTAACAACAATACAGTAGGTCAATAGTGAAAGTTGACTTCACTTACATCAGATTCTGCATGGTCTTAAAGCCTTTGATGGGTTATTTCCACAATTTATGATGGCGTAGCAGTCAAAATAGAACAAATGAGCTCATGTATGGGGCAAATTTTGGACCTTTGTCCCCCTGGCTATGGGCCTGCTCTCTCTACCACATCAGTTGAAAAGAATGCTAACAAGACATCTACTATTTGTTAAAATATTTTTTTGACAAATGAGGTTTTGAGTACATGATGCAGATGGTGTATCTTATGCACTCAAACAAGCTGCAGAGAGTCAGAGCACTATTCCAAATTGGCCAAAACTGAGTTTTTCATTCTAGGTTATAAATGAGCATATAAAACTATTCTTGCACATATTTTTAAACTTACCTAAGCCACATACCTATTACATAGATGTCAGAGAACAATTTAGTACATTGAATCAATGCACTCTGTCACAGCATTAAAACCAAATGTAAAAAGATGTAATGCCCAAACAAATATCTCAGAGATTAGAAACTAATAGAGGAATATCAAAAGCTGGATACAGGATTTAGTATGCCTGATATTTATCACAAAGGATGTAAATGCAGGCTCCTCCACTGACCTGGGTACAGTTATTTGCCTTTGGCTCCAAGTCTTCTACCTTTGTGATCTGTTTGAGGAAATCAGACTCTTGCATTCCTGGTTTAGCTCCTCTTCTCTTGAACAGGGCACGAGGGTTTGACAGGATCACCTGCAGGTTCACTGCAAAGCCTGCCAATGACAAAAGGTATAAAGGAAATAGTGTTTCAGTTCATACATAGTGGTTTCAGCTGAGGTAAGATGAATTGTAGAATGCTCAGATATTTAGTAGCACAATGGTAATGTTGTAATTTAGCTTTTTTTTTTTAAATCATAGAAAATACCAAGTATGTATCAGACTCTTGTAATCCTGGTAACGGGTATATCCTGGTATCAGGCTCTTGTAACTCGTCTCATCATGGGATAATTTTATATTATTTCAACATAAAATACAATTATGCAGATTTTCCCCAAAATCTCAAAACAAATTTATATATATTTATGGGTAAAAGTCAAGATATCTGCATCAAATAAAATGTACTAGTGATTTTATAAAGAGAAAGCATTTTAAGTTCAAGTAAAGTCTTTAATATTTTAAATAACCTTTGTAAAAAAGAAAATATGGGTAAATATTGTTCATAAAATAATGTCATTCAGCATAACAAACAGTATTTATAAAAATGAAGCAACATTGTTAAACTGACCTGTACTTAAATACAGTATATAAAGGATTAAGTGATCATACTAAATGTAATATTTTCAATGATTAAAAGCTTGCTGACAAATGGGTTGTTTGAGCCACACATTTTTTTACTGTCATCAAATGATTCCTTTTTTTAAATGCCTAAATTTTCACAATAATTCACAATAACCGCTAACAGTAACAAAATACCATGTTTTGGAAGGACAGTATTCATCATTTTCAAATGAAATTTCATTCATTTATATATTGAGCTATTTCTCTCTGCTGCTTTTGACGTCAAAGCTCCTGATAGTCATCAGTGAAAGGCCTGGATCTGTGTGTGCTCTTGCAGTGTCATCAGTCAATCAGCTTTGTCATGATGTCATTTCCCTGTGGCTTCAAGGTGATTAGTCACATACGGCTCAAACCTGGCTACAGAAGTGAGCGCCCTTAAGCATCGATGGCAGATTGCAAATCGCATACATCCAGGGGTTGAACAACTGCCATTGAGATGAATGAGAATATTAACAGATAGCTTTCTCCAGCTATTACAGACCTCAAGTGCTAGTGACAAAGTCTGAGTTTGGTGCAAGCTCCAGATATTGGAGAAAATGCACACCAAAAAGGGGTTTTGCACAAATGCCACAAATTATTACTTTTTTTTCTCAGTCCACAATTTTTTTATTTTTTCATTAATGTGAAAACATTTTGATAATCTATAGAACTCCTTTCCACTATATAGACATTTTTGTGAATTGGAAAGGTTCAATAGATGTTAAAGGTCCCGTGAAGTGCTTTGAAATGCTCATTTTTTTAATTCAATGTTTGATGTAATCTCAACTGAAAAATGAAGAGAGGGTGGGACAAAGTAGCCCCTCCCCTTTAAAAAAAAACAGCCAATAGCGTTTCGTTTTAATCACAGCTCTGCCAGTGAGAGTGGTTAAGATCAAGTGAATCAAATGAAAAGCAAATGAGAAGAAGGGGGTGGGTGGTACAGTGATAACTATTAGTTATCTTCATGTTGCCCTGTGTCACACCCTCTGCTCGTTCCCCCAGTCCCAATCACCGCTCTCACTCACCATCCACCACACACCACACCCGTGAACCCTCACCTGATTACTAATCACCCGCACCTGCACCTACAATCACCACTCACTATATATACTCACCTCACTCACTCATTCAGCGGCTGGAATCATAGACGCATGGATCTCCTCGTCTTCTCCCCTGTATCCTCCTGTGCTCTTCCATGGATGTTCTCCTCCTCCTGTGAATGCCATTACAACTATTTAAGGAAAGTGACTATTCTTATGTTGGTGATTACCATTGAACTGAACTAAACAGCTGAACTGTTTGTATGTGAGATCGCTCACCCACTACAACGCCATTCACCTGCTTCACCTTGCTACTGTTGTGCATATTGCTTGAATAAACACCCTTGAAGTTTATACTTCCTTGTGTGACCGTGACAGGATTCCAGCCCAGCAAAACACCGCGGCTTATGGAGACTAACGCCGCTCTGACCGGAGCTTTGACCGGAGTCGCTCCGGATCCATTCGCCAGCATGGTAAACTCTCTCAGGCAAACCTTACCTGCCGCCCCTCCGAACGCTGGTTCTAACTCCACTGTAAATACGAGCACGCCCCTCGCTCAGCCGATGAACTACTCCGGTGAGCCAAGTACCTGTAATGGTTTCCTTCTACAATGCTCTCTCTACATAGAGGCTAACCATCATCAATTTCCCAATGAACTTTCAAAAATTGCTTTCATGATTTCCCTTCTCACAGGACGAGCCCTCCAATGGTCCCGACGGACCAAGGAAGTCACCGTCCTCTCTCCGCTGAATCATAAAGAACAATTAGTTCTATTAGTCCTACCTAGGGTGAATGTAGACGTCATCCTCGGCAGACCCTGGCTTGCACAACACCAACCCAAAATAGAGTGGGGTACAGAAGAAATCCTTGGATGGAGCACAGCCTGCAAGAACCACAGTCATCTCACTCCCCCTGCTGGTCATGAACCTACCCTAAATTCTCTTCACATTCTCTCCACACTACCACCATTGAAAAGAGTAACAGCTCCACCTCTGTCACCATCCCGGCCATCTACACTCCCTTCCTCGATGTCTTCTGCAAAGAACGAGCCACCCAGTTACCCCCACATCGGTCCTGGGATTGTAGTATCGACCTGCTGCCAGATGCTAAGTTACCACATGGAAGAATTTATCCTTTCTCGTCCTGAACATGAGGCAATGGAGAATTACATCAAAGAAGCTCTCTATCAGGGGTTCATCAGACCTTCCACTTCACCGGCTGCCTCAAGTTTCTTCTTTGTTGGGAAAAAGGATGGAGGTTTACGGCCGTGTATCGATTATTGTGTACTTAACGATGCCACCGTCAAGTTCGCCTACCCACTGCCACTAGTACCAGCTGCCCTAGAAGAGCTCCGTAAAGCACGAATATTTAGTAAGTTAGACCTCCGAAGCGCTTATAATTTGATTCGTATCCGAGAAGGGGACGAATTGAAAACTGCCTTTATCCCATACTGGCCACTACGAATATCAAGTGATGCCCTATGGTCTAGCCAACAGTCCATCAATATTTCAAAACTTCATGAATGAAATGTTCCAGGACTTTCTTCACCACTTCATTATTGTCTACATTGACGACATCCTACCGAGCACCATTCCCACGTCCAACAAGTACTCCAACGCCTACGAAAAAAACATTTATTTCTAAAGACTGAAAAATGTGAATTCCACAAACCCTCTATCTCCTTCCTTGGGTACGTAATCACTGCTGAAGGGGTCAGTATGGAGACTGGTAAAGTGGACGCTGTGTCCAAATGGGAAGAACCCAAGACAGTGAAAGAGCTGCAAAGATTTCTTGGGTTCGCCAACTTCTACCGCCGCTTTATCAAAAACTACAGTCTTCTCTCGGCTCCTCTAACCTCCCTTCTAAAAGGCGGATGATGTATATCAACTTGGAATGCAGATGCCCGCCAAGCCTTCAAACAACTTAAGCAGAGGTTTACCACAGCACCCATCCTCAGACATCCAGATCCCACACAGCCCTTCACTGTAGAAGTTGATGTAGGAGTTGGTGCCATCTTATCCCAATGGTCTGGTGAACCCCGAGCTCTTCATCCGTGTGCGTACTACTCCAGAAATTTAACACCTACTGAGCGAAATTATGGTATCGGTGATCGCGAACTACTCGCCATTAAACTCCCCCTCGAAGAGTGGCGCCACTGGCTCGAGGGAGCTCAGTTCCGTTTTACCGTAATTACCAACCACAAAAACCTCCAATATCTCTGAAGTCCAAAACGCCTCAACGCCCGTCAAGCCAGCTGGTCACTGTTCTTTGCCCGCTTCAATTTCCAAATCACATACCAACCTAGCCATAAAAACCTCAAAGCCGACGCCCTCTCTCGTATGTACTCTCCAGATCCCCATGATGACATTCCTGAACCCATCCTAGCCTCATCAGTCTTCTTGGCACCCATATTATGGCAAATAGACGAAGGTATTCGCACTGCCACCTTAGAAGAACCAGTGCCCCTGAACTTCCTCCAGGCCTTTCCTTCGTACCCACCAGACATCGTCTTCAACTTCTGGATAGTACGCACACTTCCCTTTGTTCAGGACACCCTGGCAGCAGGCGAACCCTCTCACTCCCCCGACAGAGATACTGGTGGCCGAACATGACCAAGGATGTCGCCGAGGATGCTCGGTCTGTGCCATCACTACTACTCCTCACCGCCTACCTGAAGGGAAGTTACAACCACTGCCCATACCCCGCCGACCCACATTGGAATACATTTTGCCACGGACTTACCCCCTTACAGGGCTACACTACGATCCTTGTAGTGGCGGATCGCTTTTCAAAAGCTTGCAAACTAATCCCTCTTAAAGGTCTTCCCATGGCTCTCGATACAGCCGAAGCCCTGTTTACCCACATCTTCGGTAATTTTGGACTTCCCGAAGACATTGTGTCCAACAGAGGACTGCAATTTATCTCCAGGGTCTGGCGGGCGTTCTTCCAACTCCTGGGCACAACCATCAGTTTATCATCTGGTTACCACCCTCAAACCAATGGACAGACCGAGCGGAAAATTCAAGAAATCTCCCGTTACCTCCGGACGTACTGTACCCACCACCAGGACACCTGGAGCCAGTATCTACCGTGGGCTGAGTATGCACAAAATTCCCTTCGCCAGACTTCCACTGGTCTAACTCCTTTCCAATGTATCCTAGGTTACCAACCATGCTTGTTTCCATGGACTGGCAAAACCTCCAAAGTGCCCGCGGTAGATCACTGGTTCCGAGAGAGTGAGAGGGTGTGGGACTCAGCACATAACCACCTTAAGCAGGCAGTACGGAGGTATATGGACGCCGCCAATTGCCACAGGTTACCTAATCCCAAATACCACCCAGGAGATAAGGTATGGCTCTCCACCAGGGACATCTGCCTCCGTCTGCCCTGCCGCAAGCTGAGTCCCCGCTACATTGGTTCACCATTCACTCCCAAATCAACCCTGTCACCTACCGTCTCAACTTACCTCCTTCTTATCGGATCTCCCCCACATTCCATGTATCTCTTCCCAAACCTCACACTGACCCAGTTCTCCCTCCTTCCACAGAACCGGAACTGCCTCTCCCTTCAGAACAAACCGAAGTCCTCTGCGACATCATCTTCCGAGTCCAGGAAGTTCTCGACTCCCGCCGGCGGAACGGCCAGCTCCAGTACCTCATAGACTGGGAAGGATTCGGCCCCGAGGAGAGATCATGGACACCCCGTAACGACATTCTGGATCCAACCCTCCTCAAAGAATTCCACCACCGACACCCAGACCGTCCAGCTCCCCGAGGTCGAGGCCGTCCCCGCCGCCGGTCTAGGGTGCCTGGAGTCACCCATGGAGGGGGGGGGGTACTGTCACACCCGCTGCTCGTTCCCCCAATCACCACTCACTATATATACTCACTCATTTAGCGGCTGTAATCATAGACGCATGGATCTCCTCGTCTTCTCCCCTGTATCTTCCTGTGCTCTTCCATGGATGTTCTCCTCCTCCTGTGAAAGCCATTACAACTACTTAAGTGAAGTGACTATTCTTATGTTGGTGATTACCATTGAACTGAACTAAACAGCTGAACTGTTTGTATGTGAGATCACTCACCCACTACAACGCCATTCACCTGCTTCACCTTGCTACTTTTGTGCATTTTGCTTGAATAAACACCCTTGAAGTTTATACTTCCTTGTGTGACCGTGACACCCTGAGAGTGTATATCAAAAACTATATTATTATTATTATTATTATTATTATTGTAAAAAGCCTAAAGCTAATTCTCCTCTAAATAATCTCACTTCATATTCAAACACACCCTGTAATAAAACCACAAATGCACATCTCTACAGTTCTCTCTTGCACTCGTGCATTTCTCATGGGAGCAGACTGAACCGTCCCGCTGCTGCATGTGGGTCAGGAGGAGTTTTTCACCTCCTCGGCTCCATTCCTCTCCATGACACAGTCTCAGCTCCAAAACAGGAGGACTTTTCAAAATGTTACTACAGGGAATTTCACCCTCTGTTGTGGGCTCTTTATCCTGGGCACAGGCTGTTTTCTAGGACGCCTGCGCTCCAGTTAAAACCACCTGGGCTTCCCTCAAATCCGCCGAGATGAGCTCACGACAGCAATGCAATGTTCATCTGAGCCCTGGCTAACTGTGTCCTTGTGTAGTTACAAGGTTTCTCTTGCTCAGATCGACATGCATACTGTCAAGTTTATTAATAGTTGAATGCCAGCCAGCTCCTTTCTTTTGATCTCTCTTTTTTTCTTTTTTTAATGACTTTATTGCCTTTTGATGTCCCTGGATGAGTATTGGGGGAATGATGTAAGAGAGATCCAGACACAGAGCTTTGATAGAGCTGAAAAGACGGACATGTTTCTACTGTTGCTCCAACAGCCCTTCAGGGACCGTCTATCTAAACGCACTGCTGAGGTAAATGCATAAACAGTATAGTTAACCTCAGCTTGAATATAATCCTGATTTTTTTTCATTATGGCCTGTATTGAGCTTTTTAATTAGGATGGCCTTCAACTTTGTATAAATAAGTAGAGCTAAAATCAAAACTTCACCTGTCAAAGCCGTCAAAAGTAATTAAATTTTCTGGGATAATTCTGTGATAATTTGTATATGTAAACCACACTCAGGAACAGTCTAAATTGAATCAGGGACAATATGAATAGAAACAATAACTAATTAGTACATAAATGGGTGCATTTAAATCTCCAAAATGAAAATAAACTTCAAATACATTACATACAATATGTACAATATATAAAAATACCCAAAGAGATACCAAAAGTCCCCTCATTAAAAAAACACTGACTATATATAAAAAAGAAACAAGAATTGTGAACCAGAATTCATCATGTTCAGACTGTGTGCAAATTAGCCCATATTTAAATAAATAATACTCCGTTTGCATATTCAAACACAACATTTTCGAAAACATGTAATACAAATAAGTCTGCAGTTAATGTTTAATCAGGCACAATATTTTAGGGCTACACTGTTTTAAGCTGTCCTTGTTACAGTGCAAAACATACAGTATACGTACTTTGCAGTATGGTTAGGGTTAGAATGCAGGTTAGGTTTAAGGTTTGTTGCATGTAATTATGCAAAATTATATTACTATAGTAAGTACACAGAACATTTGTAACAAGGACACCTTAAAATAAAGTGCTACCAAAGAAAAGAAATATATTCAATTATACATAAAGTGCATAAATATAATGTTCACTGAAAAAAAGATTAATAAGTAGGAGTCTATGAATGGAATCATTAATATTTTTTCTGGCTTGTTATATTTTTGGCAACAATTATTTTAATCCTAACCAAAGCAGTGTGTAGCATTTCATTTTGTTAATAGCAATGATATCACAAGGCATTTTTCAATGCATATTCATTAGTCTAAAAAAAGAAGTCTTAATATTCACATGTGAATTGATCATCAGTTGACCTGACCCACTGAATATCTTTGAGATGTCATCATGCTATTGTTTCGGCATCCTTAATGTCAAAAATATTTACATTTATGCTTTTAGCAGACGCATTTATCAAAAGTGACTTACACCTGTGAACACACAACCGGGGAGCAGATGGGGGTTTGGTGCCTTGCTCAAGGGAATCACCTCAGCCGTGCTATTGATATTGGTATGGATATTCCCACCAATAATCTCTGCTGGTACCGGGACCTTTCTAGAGAGTCCAACTCTCTAACCATTAGATTAACATCATGCACAAAAAATAGAAGCGCTTGCAGCAACTTCACACATACACCGTCTACTCCCTCTCAAAGAATTTCAAAGGAGGTTCGGGTCAACTGGAGGTCAATTTAGGTGTGAAAATTAATGTGGCCATGCAAGCATACTATGCATCTCCACATTTGGTTAAGAAATAAAAAAAAGCTATGCATTGTATCACTTAAAGGAATGTTGCCACACAAACGTGACACTGGACCATAAAATCAGTCACAATTGTCAATTGAAATTTTGAAAATGGTGAATAAATAAGATGTCCATTGTTGTACAGTTTGTTGGGATATGACAATATTTGGTAGAGATACAGGTATTTTCAAAATGTGGAATCAAAATCAAACTTTTGAGTAAATTGCCTTTATAGTTGTCCAAATTAAGTTGTTAGCAATGCAGATTACCAATCAAGTTTTGATATATTTACAGTAGGAAACTTACAAAATATTGTCATGGAACATGGTATTTACTGATTTGTGGCATTAAAAAAATCAATAATTTTGACCCAAACAATGTATTTATGGCTATTTCCAAAAAAAGGATCACATATAAGAACTGCATAATGTATTTCGAACCAAAAAAATGCAGTCTTGGTGGCCAAAAAATCGAGTGATGATTTTCCAGCCAAATTTGAACAATGCGATTCTCAAATGCGAATGCAACATATAATGTTCGCTACAACTAAGCCATTGTTATCAATGCATTCTAAGTAAATGAAATGCCACAGACCGTGTAAAGGCCTAATGTGACTCACACATGCTTTAATCACTGTGTACACTACAGATGCAGCTTTTTGTTTCCGTTTATTCTCATGCATAATCTTCTCCGCCTAATGTGCAAAACGTTGCTATTGTGTGTTAAAAAGGTTTCCATGTTAAGACGAGCACTTGAGCTCCTCTTCAGGTGCGAGCAGTGCTTGAAAGCAATAAGAGAGGCGGTTCAGGACCTTTTCTCTGCTATTGTGTTTGCTCTCGGAAGAAGCCGTACGGCAGGAATACTAAATAACCTCATTGTTCTGAGCTTTTGTTCAGGGAGAAGTGTAGTAGAGCCGGCGGATTTATGAACCTTAAACAGCTTGCAGGACGTGCGTTTAGCATTGTGTGAAGTGTTTGTGAAGCGAGATGTGCTCACCGTCAGGGAGGGCTTGACAATGAATACATTATTTCTGATAGCGATGATGATGATGATATTATGAGTGAGTGAACATGTGAGGAGAATATGGAAGAGGAGCAGTGCTGGTAGTAATGGAGATCATATGAAAAAAAGAGAGAGATGATACGTATCTCTTGTTATTAGAGTTTCATGAACAGCATAATATCCAGGGGCGGCACAGGAGTCTGGGGAATTAAGGATTGCTTGAACGGTGCACTGCTATCTGTGACGTCGCACTCATTCCCTGGAGCGGCGTATGAGCCCTGCCTCTCTCCATTAGGATGTTTCCAACCTGTCAGCATCTTCTCACTCCATCCTCTTAATGCACTGCCTGAGAGCTCACGTTTGCTAAAAATGCACAGAGAAACTGCTGAATTTAGCTCCAGTTAAAGTGCTTTTTGCCAATTATAGGGGGCAGAGTGTGAGAGGGGGTGCCCCGTCACCTCACTTCTTGCTATAATTACAGGATATATGCAGCCTGCTCTCATTGTTCTATCAGTTTGTAACATTCACAGGTATAAAACACACATTTTTTGTATTTATTGACGCTGAAACATACAATTTGGATGTATTGGAACAGATTAACATTAAGGCAATCATTAAATATTATTAAATATTTTTGAATCTTTTATATCATGAAGGTATTATTTAGATTTTTAGATCCCATCATCCAAACCCTAAAACCAAAAATAACAATTTACTTAATACGGGCAAAAATTCACCAAAAAAAGTGTTTACCAGAAATAGAAAACCCCTTCTAAGTTGTTTGTATAGGCTTGTATTTTACAATACTGTAAAAATACTCCAAAATGTCTCTTGTCAGCTGTTGTGGAAAAAAAAATCATTCTAGTTATTACTAAAAACATTTATTTCTACAAAACTTCTCTTTCTTACTAGAAACCATATTGGCAGATCCGTCTTTGTGGGATAGCAGTGATTACAGATCTAGATGGGATATTTGTTTTGGGCACAATTTCCTAGGAAGGATAGGGAAACGCTGGAGTCCAGGAGGTCACGCTTGTCAACAACTAGACACAAGATTGGAATCATTGGCTAGCTAACTGGGTAGAGACTGGGTTTTACTTTCCGATATGGGAAATCGCGGTGGTTAGGACTTTGCAGTGTTAAATGGGGTCACGAAGCAGACGTTAAGTGCCTGCTTAAGTAACAAGGGAGTTTGCAAAAGGGCAAGGTGTATTATTATTATTTATTTATTTATTTATTTATTTATTTATTATTATATAATAGCGTTTTCAAAATTTTTATTTGATTTTCCAATGTCACAAGTGTGAAATTCAATGAAACTTTTTCCTCATAAATGCAAAAATGTAAAATAAAATAAATATTTTTTGTTCTATAGATAGTCAACTCCTATCCTTTTGATTAGTATTATTTATTTTGGGTTGTGCGGTGTAATTCACAGAATTACTATTTTAATACTTTTTTTGGTCACATCCATAATGTGTGTTTATTTCCCTCATTAAAACATGTTTAGAGATTGATATTTTTCTAATCCCTTAACTCTGTGGTTAATTGTTTACAGCTGTTTTAATATACTGTTAACATATACATTCTCTCTGAATTTATGTTTTAAGTTTTTACTGCAAATGTCACATCCATAAGGCTGGAATTGCTCTAATCCCACTCCCACTTATATGCCTAGGTTAACAATTTCTTAAAAATATATACAATTTTATAACAATTGTTATGTTACAAGATATAGCAATATAAAGAAACAAATGTTACAGACAAGTGCAATCTCAATATTTTATAGCAAAAATGCCAAAGTGGCAACAAAAGTAGTTCATATGATGATATATTGCAGTCCCAGTGCAATATGGCAGAAACAATAGTTTACTGTGAGGTACAGAGCAGAATTTACATTAATCGCCTAAAATATGATCCCAATCAACTTGTGAACTGAAGACCCACGTTTCTCTTCATTTCACAAACATTTAAGCCAGAAGTTGTGGCTCATTGACCATTTAATTAAAGCGTCAAATGCTTAGTATCTGATGCTTGTCATTTCACACTAACTAAGGAAAACAGATAAAAATCTACAAAAGATCACACCATCCAATGTGTGAACTTTAATTGCAAAAATCAGTATGATGACCCTATTTTTGGGCACAGTTTCTTAAAACCATGCATTAGAAAATGCAATTTCTTAATTAAATTTGCTACAACCTTAGGACACGCTGTAAAAAGTAACAATTACCTTAAATTTAAATTTAGTCAAATTAACCTTAAGTCATTTTAACTTTCATTACGTTACACTGAATAAAGTTTAAACAGGGCTAACTTCATTCATTCATTCATTTTCTTTTCGGCTTAGTCCCTTTATTAATCTGGGGTCGCCACAGCGGGATGAACCGCCAACTTATCCAGCATATGTTTTACGCAGCGGATGCCCTTCCAGCCGCAACCCATCTCTGGGAAACATCCATACACACCCATTCACACACATACACTACGGACAATTTTAGCTTACCCAATTCACCTATACCGCATGTCTTTGGACTTGTGGGGGAAACCGGAGCACCCGGAGGAAACCCACACGAACACGGGGAGAACATGCAAACTCCACACAGAAATGCCAACTGACCCAGCCGAGGCTCGAACCAGCGACCTTCTTGCTGTGAGGCGAACGTGCTACCCACTGCGCCACTGCGTCGCCCCAGGGCTAACTTATTTTAATAAATTAACATGAAAACAGGTGGTTCATTCCACTGTGGCGACCCCAGACTAATAAAGGGACTAAGCCGAAAAGAAAATGAATGAATGAATGAACATGAAAACATATATTCTCATGACTTACTGATAATATATTTTTTACAGAGTATGATACAGCCACCCTAAATGTATAAGAAACAAAGTTGCTTCCCAGATTTTCTCAAAGAACAACTAGTGATTTTGTTAATGCAACTTAACGAAAAAGTAGTCTAAAGTCACATATGATAAGCCGACTTGGCAACTCAGCACAGAGCTTCCAACTTAAATGTTGTCATTTAGCAGACACATATCTAAAGCTTCTTACACATGAGAAATATCACAAGTAATTTATCAGAAGAGCCAACGATATCCGCAGTACACAGTGCCAAGTGACAGGAGTTATTACAGAGAGTGCCTTTGTTTATGATTATTTTTAGTTAAGTGCTTGCTGGAGAAGTGTGTTTTAAGCTTTTTGTTGAAGGTTTGATGAGCTCAGCAGAGAGGTTGAAGCTTTGCAGCTCATTTCACCAGAGAAAAACAGAGAGGGTGAAGTTTCTGGAAAGCAACTTCATATACTGTAAAAAACTGAAAAGCGATTATAGGGGGATTTTGTGCCGAAACGAGTGATAAACCAATGGCGTGAGTTTGGGGCGGGGCTATCTGTTTGACAAACCAATGGTGGGTCACATAAAATAAGTTAAATAAGTCATCATGTTTGGTACTATATACTACTGTCTCTAATAGTAGACAGTTCTTCAGTTTTTCCTAGGATATCATGTCTTTGGTTGCTTGCGCTATGCTCTACTTTCATTAACAAGTTTCATTTTTAGCATTTTTAATAAATAATTAATTAGTTTAATACGAATATTTGATTTTTAGATTTGTCATTTAGGTATTTATTTTTAAAACTTTTAATTAAATATTTAAATTGTATGATTTGACCTGTGACTAAAGCATTATTTCATGTTATTTTAGTATTGTTTACTATATGCTTTTGTGATTTGTATTATTCGTTATATTAGTATATATACATATATTAACTTTAATTAATTGCTTAATTTATTTGTATTTTATTTCCAAGTATACAATTTAAACTAATATTTTATTTCAGCTAACATTTAAAGTTATTTATGGGGATAGTTTACCCAAAAATGATCATTTCCTCATTATGTACTCGCACTCAAGTTATTCTAAACTTTCATCAATTTCTTTCTTGTGTGGAACACAAAACATGATATTCTGAAGGAATGCCAATGACATCCATAGTAGGAATAATAAAATATTATGCAAGTGAAGTGTTTTTTCCAACATTCTACAATCGGTACATCTTCCTTTGTTTTCAACAGAAGAAAGAAACTCAACTTAAACAAAGGTTTGGAACAAGATGAGTAAATGGTGACAGAATTGTAATTTTTGGGGTGAACTATCCTTTTAACAGTGAACATTTTTAATAGTTGTACTTTTCATTAACAATAACAACCCTGGTACAACTCACTTATCTGCGAAACACTTCAAAAGCACCTTCTTTTTTAAACACTGACACTGTGTTATAACAAATATAGTATAGAATAAAAACTCTGGTGTTTCACAGATTTTTTTTTTCTCAGATCAGAGCGTTCAGTTTGCACGGTCTCTCTATATAGGAAGCACTTTGCTTTGGGCCAATTTTACATGCCTGTTTGAAAGGACTTCAGTGAAGGGCAGTCTGGAAAGTATCAACACGACCAAACTGCAAAGAAGTCCCATCTGCTTATCTGAGCTGGCAAGCTGCTCCTCGAACAGCTGATGTTACGATTATGGGCAGCACATGCTATAACGTGGCCTGAATATCCTCTAGAAGCAGTGAAGATGGAGTTATGGATGGAGGCCATTCAATACCTTAACAACGTTAAATAAAAATGAGATAGCTTGTGGTGAAACTGGAAGACGTAATGCTCCGGCTAATGCTTCTGCAATACTTTTAAGTCATTTACAGTAATGGGTCTGAACTTTAAAAATGTCTTTTATCAAGTCCGTTGATGGATGTTTAATTGGTCACAGTAGCTCACCTGCAATGCCACGGGTCGTGGGTTTGATTCCCAGACGCATTGATAAAAATGTATCAATTTAATGCACTGTAAATCACTTTGGATAAAAGCATCTGCCTAATGAATAAATGTAGCTCAAATGGAGGCTTTCAGGTGGATGGTGAAAAAAAAAAACTCTTGGGTTTTTATTTGTCACTTTAGCGAATAAGTTCTGGAATTTAAAACCCGCCGTGTGACAGAAAACTAGAAGGCAGAAACTTGTTTTTTAACAGTGGAATATTGTCAAAAATATTTCTGTTACACAAGGCTAGTGAGACAGGTAATGTTAAGGGGTCTTTATGTTTTTTTCATAACTAGCTAGACTTTTTATAAAGCAGGTATCAGTGAGATTTCAGCATTTTTTCCTGCAGGTCAAAGACATAAAATACATGGGAATAAATCACTGGTTTATCAATGTGCTAATACTGTGTTTTATAAGGCAACATAATGTAATAATTAGTTTGGAAGAGTTTCAAAGTCATCATCTGATTGGATGAGTGTTTGTTTCATTTTGTAACTGTCTGCCTGGAAACAAAAGATATCATGATTACAAATCAAGTCATACTAAAGAAGGCCATTGTGTTTACAGCTTTGACAATTAGTGCTTATCATGATCAGTATACATAGTTTACATAGTCTATGGCACAAATACTTAAAAATCTCAAAGAGTTATGCCAGGGATATACACAATACACATAGCAAAACGCACGATGCTGCTCAAAATCAAGAGTGATTGGTTGATTCTTGTTCTGAGGTCTTCATTCATTTATTCATTCATTCATTCATTCATTCATTCATTCATTCATTCATTCATTTTCCTTTGGCTTAGTCTCTATTTCAGAGGTCGCCACAGTGGAATGAACCACCAACTTTTCCAGCATATGTTTTACGCTGCGGATGCCCTTCCAGCCGCAACCCAGTACTGGAAAACTATTAAGGTCTTTGATCAGTGAAATATGTGATCAGATTCAGATTCATACTTTTGACTATGAGTTTGAAGGTCTGACTACATGAGACAAGCATATATCTTGTGTTTGCAACTGTGGGGTCCAGGGTTTGCTGTCTTTCTAGACCTTAGACCTTAATTTTTATAGTAATGAATAAAATCATGAATAAAAAAAAAATTATGTATAGAAATGTTTTAATATTTAATATTTTATATTTAACTGTAATGTTTTTATACATTTTATACACATAAACATGGTCATTGTCAGTCATTCAATTATATGTTTTTTACCTGTCGCCGGTCATTTTGAGAACACCTTTGTAAGTGGACATGTAGTTGTCTAATCAGTAAAATGTCTTTTACATTCTACTGACTAGAAACAACTACATGTTCACTTACAATTGAAGAGTTCAAATGCGAAAGCCTCTAAGTGCCATCTGAAATTTTCTTCTAAAATAAGCATTTTTCTCAGCCTGAGATAAAATGGGTTCAGTAATTTCCCTTTTATGGCAAAGAATAGGTCCTTTTCTTTCCCTTTAAAGTGAAATAACTGAACATAAACATAAGAGGCTGAGAAAAATGCTAATTTTAATTAACATACAACAGTTAAATTATACTCTGATTACTGTGTTTTGAAAATTTACAATAGAGGGAAAAATTAGTGCCAGAAAAGCAGCAATTAAAGATATCTTAGTGCTGTCTTACCAGCCATGTCAATTGCAAATGGTCTGTCAGCCTTCCAGCCTGTGTACCAGCCGACTACTTTCCCCTTCTCCACCAGTGGACGCTCGTACCTCCGGCCTCCGACCAGTCCCACGGGCCACACTGACACTCTCCTGGTTGAGCGCATCTGCAAAAGACAGAGTAACTGTAAATTTCACAATAAAATGCCAAATAACTAGACAACTTGGCGTGTTACTGTACATGTATGTATCCTTGGCCTTTTACTGTTCACTTAGGCTTCTTTTGGTGGTTTATGTAATATGTGCAGATTATTGTAGGTGCACATACTCAATGTCAATTTGTATATTAAAGGGTTATCATTCATTCATTCATTTTCTTTTCGGCTTAGTCCCTTTATTAATCCGGGGTCGCCACAGCGGAATGAACCGCCAACTTATCCAGCATATGTTTTACGCAGCGGATGCCCTTCCAGCTGCAACCCATCACTGGGAAACATCCACACACACTCATTCACACACATACACTACGGACAATTTTAGCCTACCCAATTTACCTATACCACATGTTTTTGGACTTGTGGGGGAAACCGGAGCACCCGGAGGAAACCCACGCGAACACGGGGAGAACATGCAAACTCCACACAGAAACGCCAACTGACCCAGCCGAGGCTCGAACCAGCGACCTTCTTGCTGTGAGGCGAACGTGCTACCCACTGCGCCACCGTGACGCCTATTAAAGGGTTAGTTCCTCCAAAAATTTTTATTCTGTTATTAATTTCTACCCCTCATATCATTCCAACATGAGGATGAGTAATTATTAACAGAATTTTGGGGTAAACTAACCTTTAAAATACAGCTAGTAGTTCTGAATGGTCCACAAGACAAATGTGGCTGGTGAGTAAAAAAAGTCAATTTCAACACAATCCACAAAGAATCTTCATAAAAATGAAGACTGATTAAAAACATTAAAGGCATACAGCTTTCAATTAGACCTAGTGCACGATTCTTTGAACCTTTTTACTGACAACCATACAGAGTACTTGTTCTATTATTTTTAAAGGAGTGAGTCTAGTATTGCCAGACACAGCGTGGCTTATTATAAAATCCTGGCTCATTTTCAGCATAAATAAGTCAGTCCACCTGCATTCAGCTGGAGCCAGCATGCATCGCTCTTCAGTTTCATAAACACCATCACATCTGATTGAACCACCCGGCAACACTAAAACTGTCATTTCCAACAAGATCCCATCTTCCTTGAGGAATTTTAAACATCCTACTGCTGAAAGAATCCCCTTTCTCTTTCATTCCTTCATATATAATACAAAATAAAAACTATTTGCCACTGGGGGGGAATGAGTGTTGCTGCAATTCCTCAAACAAATGGTCAGAGTAGCCTTTGAATATTTAATGGCTGTGCTATTTATGTGAGTGCAGCACGCAGTCGGGTGACGTGTCTGTGGCTGCCTGCCGTATGCAATGGACAAGCTTTGAAGCCCAAACTGCCGGGCCTTTAGCTGTGTTTCTAATGCCTGTCCTCCTCCCTCGCTTCAAAGGCTCCATCTCCATAATGGTGCTCTTAAAGTATAACACAGCTCAAAGGCAAAGTCAGAGAATTCTCTATAGCAAAGAGACTGTCATCTGCAGGTGCCAAGCATCCTTTTGCATTGAGGATCACAACAAGAGCAACAGGCACAGCCATCAAATGCAATGTCACATACACAGATCTTTGAATTGAGCTCTCAGGCTACAGACAGCGATGGCAAGGCATCTGTATTTGGCAGCTTTTGTGACCCACGTGTTTTCTGCAGGGACAGGGAATAAGAAATTCTGGCCCCATTTTGACAACAGAGTGCAGACACATAAATTTGTAGGAGACGAGTGCGTTCAATATCTTTAGGGAGGCAAAATCACCTTCGATAACACAACTCTACGTGCTGCCTGACAGTTCCGGAGAGGATTCAAACAATGCAACAGCAAAATTGGATCTAGAGAGGAACTATATTTCTAGGGAAAGACAAGTTACAACTGAGAACAATAAATTTCGGATGTAGAATTTGCTGTGATGTGGCACTGAAGCTACAAGGCAGGGTAGCAGCATAAATGCGACTTTTTCTGACAGTACATGCACAGCAAAATATAACAATAAAAACTTTTTAATTAGTCTTCTTTTCTCACGCTCAAGCAAGCAACAATATCTGAACATCTTTGAAACAAGAGAAGCGGTACAGCATATACCCAATTCACCAATAGTGCATGTCTTTGGACTTGTGGGGGAAACCGGAGCACCCGGAGCAAACCCACGTGAACACGGGGAGAACATGCAAACTCCACACAGAAATGCCAACTGACCCAGCCGAGGCACGAACCAGCGACCTTCTTGCTGTGAGGCGACAGCGCGACCCACTGCGGCGCCAAAAGTATGATCACTTCATACGTTTCTTTTTATTTTATCTGGCTTCACACATCTGTCTTGTTTGTTGAGAATAATATAATTAGAGGAAACTAAAACCACACGCACACACAACTGTCTGACACATGTTTTATATGTGAGTGGGTGGAGCTAAAGGTCTCTTGCTGACTCTCTGATTGGAGCAATTTTCTCATTTCTATTGAATGGCAGTAAACAAGTTAACTACACAATATTTTGAATGTTGATTATGCATTGTTTGTGCATCAAAGTTCAATGCGTACTTGATGCTCAAACACCTGCTGGCAACGTGCAAAGAATGTGTGATATCAGACATCGGTTTTGCATATACTTTTGATCCATCTGGCTATTGAATGCAAGGAGATATACACTAGATACACATAGCCAACATGTCAATAGTGCATGAATAAGATCGATCCAAAACTGATGCTCAAACCACACAATGATGACACACAATTTTAACACAAATCTGGCCTGCTGTTTACATACTAAAATTTACATATATTGCATCTGCATCTCTGTTGTTTACAGAAAATCTAGAATATACCAGATGTGTACAGTACATAATTACTCTAGTTTAAAAAAAGAGGCATTTGTCTGCATTATAAGCATTAATTAGCCAGACGGTAGCCTCTTTACTTACTGTATAACGATTCAAGTAAGTTTCCTGTATTTTGGCAATAATCTGACCTACTTTATTGTAAAATAAGAGAATGTTGTGGTAGTACTTTGACTCTCTTTGTCTGCCTATTCATTCTCCTGGGATCCTGAACAGAAGAAAACTCCAGGGATAGCACTACTTTAACAGTCCTATTATTGGACAAGATTCAATCTAACAAGTTCAATGTTGCAGTACATTTTAAATGTGAAAACTGTTCTGGGGTGCCTTTCTACATTATTGCTTGTCAACTATGTTTGCAAGTTCAGCTATTCATTGTTCCCAAAATCAGTGGTTCCAGCGAACATTTGCAAACTTGTGTGGTTTGAACTACAGCTCTCACAATGATTAGAATCATTGTGTCCTATTAATACAACATGTAGATTTAAATGGATCATACATATTTAGCAAAATAAGCAACATGCATTACAATCTACATCTTACATTCAATAAAGACAAATTTCATTCTACTGTACATCTTATGTGAATTAAAGCACAGTCTGTGAAGTGCAAGTGCATACTTTATCTAGTATCATTGAACTTTGGAGTGAAACCCACATAATAATGCAAAAAACCCCAAAAACAAATCACAGAAGCACTATATAAATGCCGTGTTATTTACAATAACAATCTGACATTACTATCAATTAATCACTTGCATACCATCACTGACAACACTTCTAACCAACATGGAATGAACAACATATGCAGAACATGCAGTAATTTTGATTCAGATCAAATCAGATATTGATATTGATTCAGATATTGATTCTTAAAAGCCACGAATAAAAAAATCTGTAAATCTAAATCTGTACCCAAGTATAAAAAAAAATTATACAATATAAAAAAGCCATGAATAAATCTATAACTTTAAACCTGTAACCAAGTATACCAAAAATTATACATATATATTATTAAATATTATATATATTTTATATTATTGAAACAGATTATGTTTACCTCACCAAAAGACATTGTTCAGATGTTGTAATTAAAGACATTTGCCAGGATTTTGTCCTCAAACTACTGAGTTTCCATTTGTGTGTTAAACAAACAGCTTGTGACTGGAAACTTAACGTGAACCAAATAATAATAATAATGTAATAATGATTTTATTTGCATGATTAATAATGAAGCTATTTAAGCTCATTTATCGGTACAATGATCTTCCACACTCCACTGAAGCAGCTGAAGACAATTTTTCCCACAAGTACTTGATCGATGAGCATTAATGCACTGTACTAAACTCCCTTCTCTAATCTTTACCTCAACTTAAAAAAAAAACCTCTATTGTTTCACTGTTCACATCTGTCACTTGCTTGTACTTTTCTAGCCAATTTTAAGACTTTGCATCACAGCTCTTTTATGTTACTGTCGCCTTAGGATGAATCACTGGAGATGTGGCATATCTTGTTGGGGGGAAAACAGTATGTGCCAAATTACACCATTGTGTCGTTAATATTTGTCATTATGAAGCACGGGTTGTTGAGAGTGGCCAAATGACTCTCATTGTTGTGCTGTGTAATGTGTTTGTGTTGAGCGGAGCAGGGGTCATCAGCACACTGACACTGCGCTCTACCCCTCAGGGTCTCTTCCATGTGTTCATCCACATGTCCAGCTGTGT
Organism: Danio jaintianensis; assembly: GCA_903798115.1. Taxonomy (NCBI): domain Eukaryota; kingdom Metazoa; phylum Chordata; class Actinopteri; order Cypriniformes; family Danionidae; genus Danio; species Danio jaintianensis. Next base: position 18,015,234 of record CAIGQV010003909.1, read on the forward strand.
TCTGGAGAAATGGAGAGAGAGAGGGGCAGAAAGAAGCAAAGGAAGGGAGAGAGGCCTCAAAGCAAGCATTGAAGAAATGAGGAGAGAGTGATAAAGCCTGTGGCAGAGGAAAAGAGGACGGCTAAGGGAAAAAAAAAGCTGAGGTAAAAGAAGGGTAGAATAATTGATGATGAATGAGACGATGAACTGAAAGTGCAGGGTTTGAACAACAGCCAAGACAGAGGAGATTTTGGGTTACTTTAGAGAGGACAAAGAGCATAATGAAAACCTTTCCTCTCATCACTTGACTGAAATCAGCTTTTTGGTGCCATCAGTGAAATAAAAGCCAGGCATAAATTTTTAGAACTTATTCATTCATGCTTTTTAACTGCATTATGAGACGTTGATCTTTGCTCCCACAGCTTTTGATGTTAAAAAGTTTAACAAAGTGACATTTTTAACTATTTCAATTAATTTAACAATTCAATTGTTTCAATAAAAAATGTCTAAAAGACACTTTGTTAAACTGCAGAGTTACATTTTCAACACCAAAGTTGACAGATCAAGCTCCCATAATGCAATTCACAAGCATAAATAAATATAAATCACAAAACATGGAAAACTGTTAATTAATGGTTATTTTTACAGTGTTTTATTTATTAATATTTACTCTTGGCTGATATGTATTAACTCCACAATAGTCATTATACTTCTTTATAAGGAGAAATTATACCAACAAAGACCAACATCTCTTTTGTTTGTTTCAGAGAAACTTTCAGATAGCTGAAACCATGTTTACTTAAATAATTGCAGCATACAGCAGACATAATCAAAAACATATCTAAAGAAATATGTCCACATTCATCAGTGAGAAAAGAAAAAAAATGTCATCCTGTGTAAGACAAAGTGTCAAATGAAGTCTCTCATCACTTCGCAGTGTTATATGTTTCGTCTGTCGTACACAGACAACCGTTTAGACAGACAAACCTTAATTTCCTAGCTGTCAGGTCACTCTGTCGTTTCCCTGTGACTTCCACTGCCTTAAACTGGGTTAATTCACTCTGCTTGGCTACACAGTATACTGGGTCGCCTTCATTTATGTGCATGTTCAGAGACTCATAAGATATAGATGGCGAAGGCATGATAAAACACACCACATGAATGTCTATGGGGACAATTCAGTGAGCTTAACTGAGGCGTTGCAAGCCATTTAGTAATTGCCAACGTTTTTACTCTAACTGCATATATTTAAATGTAATGCAAGAACCTTTGGAGTGCAATATTTGCTTGTGCCTGTAAAACGAGAATGAACAGTTTACAATGATTCCACTGTGGCACCACTTTATTTCTATTTTAATGTTTGTTTGTTTTTTAGTGTGAGGACAGTGGGACAAGTTGTCTATTTGTAAAGCTTTATTTCCACACTTCTTATTTATATTTCCCCCCCATTTTTCTTATTAATGTTGTAGTTGCCATATAATATATTTTGCAGCATATATGTGTGAAAAAGAAAAATAGCTTGTGCCCCAGACAATCTTTTCAGTGGGTCAGATGGATTTTTGATCAAGGCCAACAAGCAGACCATAGCAACACCCTAGCAACCATATAAAAACTAGCTTACTAACTTAGATTAACGGGTTCTTATAACTCAGACCAGGTTTCTTATTTCTGTCCAGTTGGGCTATGTTATTATGTGCCACCCCTGCTGGAAAAAAAAAACTACAGAAACACTACAAATTTAATGGTTTTATTGGTTATAATGGGAATTATATTGGTTTCAGTGGAAACTGTAATGATCCCAGGGGGTCTCTACTGGTAATTTGTTGCCTTCTTTATGGCATTTAAAAACAGATACTAAACAAATATGTCCCAATCTTTACGAAAATTGGCCATGATTTTACTACAGCTAAAAGGAAAGAATTGTAGGTTATTGTAGTTAAACCATGGTAACCACAAATCAACTACACTTTTAGCCTACTACAATACAAAATGTTCACAATGTAAACAATTAAAAGGCACTGATTTTAATGTTTGTGGTTGTAATAGGCTAATGATATTTGCAGTGGAATCACAACTTTTGTGATGGTTTCTATTTAGTTTTTCAGCAATCTGTTCCTAATTTAACACTTTTGTGATTTTTTTTCTAATCAAATCTAAACTACTGTCATCATGCCTTACATCTTATTAAACAAATAATAATCTCAAGGAGTCGTAAGCTATTTACCTCTTCAAATAACTCAAGGCTGTAAGTGTTATCATCATCCGCGAAGAAAACTACTCCTTTATCTTTGGACCCGCGGTGTCCTCTGATCCAGCCGAGCGCTAAATTCCTCTGCTCGGTCGCTCGGGGCATCCCGGTCCGCTTGAACCTGCGCGGGGTGAACACGTTCAGATGAGTGTATCGCACCCCAGACCGGGCGAGAAAGCGCGAGACCAGCTCCGTGTGGGAGTTCGCGTCCTCCACAACGATCCAATGGAACTGCGGGACCTGCCGGAACGTATTTGCCAAGCGGGTGAGCTCTGCTTTCTGCACCGCTCGGCTGTAAGTGGGAGTGATGGCATAAACGACCGGGAGAGATGTGGCGTTTCTCCCGCTGCTGCTGCTGGCGGTGGTGCTGCTGCTGCTGCTGGTCCGAGTCGTTCTGACGACCTGCCGCTGCTGTACATTCCCCAACCGAGATAAATAAAAGCTGGCCGTGTTCCGAACTGATAATCTCTTCGTATCAATGTCGATCACGATGATCACTATCAAGATCCACGGAAGAAGGATGAAAAATCGAGTGTAGAAGATGGATTTCATTGTGCCCGAACAACCAGCGCTGCTTAATTTGAAGCACACACCGAGCAGTTCGTTCAGAGGCGATTAACGGATTATTGCAGATTGTTACTTTTTAAACTTCCCTTAAAGCCGATCCTCGGGTGTTTTTTAGACAGCATCCGCAGCCCACGGTCGTTTAAACTTCCCATTCCCGTTTCCTAAGCGCGCAGTTGCGATCCGTTCTGCGCTCCGCCGGAGAGTCCGTGCCCTGAGATGATGCTCCCTATACAGGGAGTCCTCAGTCGTTTAGCGCAGAGAACAGTGCCAAAAATAACAACAGGTCATTGTTTTGGTCACGTGCATGGCTTGGAGTGCAATAAAGTCATCTAGGTGTGATGATTAGCCTGCTCAAAACTGCGCCGAATGATGAGGCTGTGCTGATGGTCCGACAGACACTGCTGTAGTCCGCTGAAATGAGGAAGACTGAGACTTCAAACTGAGATTTCACCCTCCCCACCTGCGCACTGTAGAGCGAGAGATGAATCACATGCATTGTATTCAGCTTTTGCGCTGTGAGTCTCAGATTTTCATACAATATCCACATATTTGAAGATTTAAGTAGTTGTTAGAATTTAACCCAATGCTTGCAATTATGGTTTTAATTTTGTTCTCGAATTTAGTGTAATCATAATTTCCTCAATCCCTCATCTTAATTTTATTTGATTTTAAATCTGAAAATATTAAACAAAAAGAAAAACTTAAAGACAAATAATGAGATGTTTACTATTAACTTTATATTTATTGATGTTTAATTACCGTGTGCATATATTTAATATAGTCTTCATAGAAAAGTGTGCAATTCTTAATAAAAAAATCTATTTGTTACAAGAATTGTTCTGTTTAAATTTGCTGTTGCTGTTAATTTTACTCTCTGGCTATCCAATAGTTAATTGAACTTATTTTATTCAGATTTTTTTAAGCTGCAACTGTGGTCTTTTGTTATTGACAAAATACAATCCAATAGCTTTTGGCATTTTGAGAGTCAAAAAACATGTACAGGCAAAAATAAAAACATACCTGTGGCTTCTGATGATACATTGAACTCTTATGAAGCAAAACCATTGGTCTGTGCAGGAAGCAGAACATTATTTACAACATTAACTTTAATCCACAGCCTTGGCAAACAGAATTGGGAACATTCAGTCCCAAGGCAGTGGATTAAAGGTAACAATATTGTAAATAATGTTTCAAATGTTTCTCGCACACACTGATTGTCTCGCTTCATAAGACTTCAATGTATTGCCAAGAGCCATGGGTAAATTTGTTTAGCATTTTTTTAGCTCTCAATATACTAGCTGTCGACTTGCATTTTATAAATCACCAAGGACCACAGTTTAAAATAAAGATCTTTTTTGGCCCTAAAAAAAGTTCATATCTTGAGAGGTCTGGAGGTGAGTAAATGAACAGAATGTTTTCATTTTTGGGTGAACTCTTCCTTATATAAATCAACCTTTATATCATAGTTTTGACCATTTGTAACGTACAGTAAACATGCCAAATTTCCTTTGCTTTCAGTTATTATACCTACACAAAAACAGTCCGTTAATCGATGTAGAATCAATTTAGTACTCTTAAAGGTGGCGATTAATTGTTAGCTTGCATATGAAGTCTTCACAATAACATGATGATTGACTGAGAACTCAATCTGTTGATGTTGATTTGCTTCAGGCAGATTCCCATCTGCAGGTTTAGTGGATCACCTGATGTCATAAACAAAACATTCTGATGCATGACAAACATCAAGGTAAAAAACAACACAGCAACTTATTAGAGTTAACAGTCTACATTGTAATCAAAATGGCTGACACATTGCCTGCAGGCTTTTATGATGTTCATTTCAGCACTGGCATGTCTATTTGACTGTCTCGTGTCTCCATTCGCAGTGCGATGACAGCAATGGATTGTGACATCCAGCCTTGTCCTCCCATCCTCGACATGGCACCCCCTGTCAGCCCAGACAATGTCAATCACAGAAAATAGAAGCAACTGTCAGCGACGCCATCTCATTGTGGGCATCCTTTTGTTGCAAATGACTGAAATCTGACAGGTAACAGTTGCTATTGTGCATTTCTTTGCATCTAGAATGAAAGTGAAGCGGCACAATGGCCTGTTTACTCAAGAAGCCAGCTTTAGGTCTCGGATGGAATGAAATTGATCCGAAGTGAACTGTTCTATTACATGGAGCAAGTGGGTTTTTTCCCAATTTGTGAGAAGTGAGGAAATGAGGCGCGATGGAATAAGGAGGATTTATGGTGTTCAGAACTCACGACACACTTCAACGTGGAAAATGGTGCTGGTGTGCATTTTTGCAGTCAATCTAATCTGGTAATCCTCCCATCTTCCTTCATGCTGATGACGCTATGCAGGAAAGCATGGACTGAACTATTTAATGGCTTTCATGGGTGGGGGAGGTGGAAAAGGAAAGCTGTTTATTGATGGAGAAATATCCTTTCAATGCTCATGCACGCTGTAGAAGCCGGCAGAACGCAATAACAACCAATTAAAGCAGTGCCCCATGAAAATAGATCACAGCGCAACTAGATTAAACGATAATTTAAGTCTCAATTCAATAAGAGTGAGGCAAAGCAATTTAGATCTTCACAATAAGCAGGAAATATAGAATGCATTTGTCAACACCATTTGCATAGAAATGACTTTTCATCACTTTCCATTATTGTACTTGAGCCAATACATTTTCTCAGCATAACTCAATGGAATCAATTGGTCTGCAGTTAACAGCATTAGGTCTCCGTTCTCAGAGCTACAGAAACAAATTGCTGCTAGACTTGTTCTCAACTAAAAATCGAAGCATTCAAATAGTTTCACTTGTTCTGAGCCTAATCTAATTTTCAAACCAAATGCATCAACCTGATAACGTTGTGTTTTCAATTTTGCCATTTCAGCTGTACAATAAATTGAGTTTTAAGATGTATCGCAAAACTGCTCTAATAGCTTAATTGGCATAATAATTTAACTGGGATTGTTGCTCGCAATCTTTAGTGCAAGAACAACTCATTTAGCTGCAAAATGTGAGCGTGTGAATGATTTCCAGAACGAGGCCGAATGTATGCTGGTCACGCAACCAGATCTCTAAATGACAGAAGTAACTTTGCGAGCTCTTTCATTTCAAGGACACCCAAGTAAGTGCTAATCTGAGGCATCCAAGCATGCAATCAATCATTTTTTATTATTATTATTTTGATGGTTAAAGTCTCTTTTCCTTGTATATTTCATCATCTTTCTCTAACACAGCCTTGGAGATTCATGATGCTCTTTTAACCAGAATGAAACAGTCCTAGCACAGCAACAGGATGAATGTGTGTCGTAATAACCTTGAATCTGTGGCAGGGTATCATGCTGTGGGATTGATTTACATAACAAAAGACGTCTCTTGGAGCTCAATCACAAGTAAACACAGCCGAAGCACTAACATGACATTTCGCAGGCCACATATTACGAGTACATTAATAGATGATGACACTCCTCAATCCGGGACTACATCAAAGGTACGAGCGCCGGGATAAACACGTATTAGCACCTGTGATACCATGCAGCTTTCTCATGTGGGTAACTTAAGCAATTACCTGCAGGATCCACTGTGCTGAAGTTGTGTTTGTTGCCACACATGGCATATTAATTTGTCTCTTGGTGAAGTAATGACGTGTAGCAAGCGAGATCTCAGAATGACATGCTGATAGCAGTGTCTTAAAACACACATGCAGTTAAAGGTCATTTAGGTCTTTAACTAATCCACTGGGAAATTATATCTGTTAGAGAAGGAGAGATTGAACGAGAAAGTTTTCTAACCTCACAAATGATGCAGGATGTCTTTGAAATTCAGGATTGGGTTTCATGGAGTGGAATATTCTTTGGCACCATTTACATCTTGTAAAGATGTGTTTTTATCAATCCGATCAAAAATAGATGACACTGAAGGCGGTCTTAAATTACTTCTAGTAGTCGAACACACAAATCTGAGTATAAAGTGTGAGGAAAAAACAGAGATGGGTTTTTGATTAACATGTTAATCTACTGTATTTAGCAACAGGTCTAATTTGTTTATCAAATTTACATTTCAGTCTCAGATTTTTGTAACAATTTATTTTGTATTCCACTTTGGACTAACTATAGGCCTGCTTAACATATTGTTTCAGCATCAACGTAATGTGTGCATCTGACAAAATGTGCAATGTGAAAGATCATTTTATTTTACTTATATAGTGAAGACTTTATTTCATGTTTTATTATTTAATTTCTGTACCTGAACACTTTTAATTTGTACCGTTGTTCTTTTGCTTTTACTGTGGCTATGCTTGAAATGTGTTTATCATATTTTTTATGCAGATGCACTGCCTTACACAATCACCCCAGTCATTCTAAAATAAGAAATTCTTTCCAAATAGAGCTATGTAAGTTTTCATATTTAGAAAAACAATATATTGCAGTGTGACTTTTTTCCAATATCGTACAGCCCTAGACTATAATTTCTATCTTCTTATCAACTAGCACCTACTATAATAAAAATGTGAGTTAATAAAATGTTGGAAGCAAACATGATGTTGATCAAAACTATTGAATTGAGTTAGGAAGAAGTTTTCAAATCCAGTCAACATTCAGAATAGCTCAAGTTGACTAGACTAATAAACACACATCTAGCCAATGTTATGTTTTTACATTTAGGCCAGTTCAAGTTTAGGTCAGCTCAAGAAAAAAACCTAAATAGCAATTTAAGTAATATTTAGAAGAACAAGATTGAGTGAACATAAAAAATCTTTTTTGAAACTGCTTGAACTGTTCTTACAATGTATAGAACACTACCTGACAAAAGTCTTGTTGCCCTTAGGAACAACAAATAATAACTTGACTTCTAGTGATCATTTGGTATCAGAAGTGGTTTATATGAAAGGCAAAGGCATCTAGAATTTTGCTTATTTTACCTAAATAAAATATGATCATGCCTTGATTTTTAATTATTTAATTAGGACAGTAAGGTCTGACTTTTACACAAAAGTCCTGTCACTTAACAGAAATAATGTACAGTATAGAATATAAAGTCATGGTGCAGTGGAAAAAGAACTAATATTGTGTATGACTCCCGTGAGCTTGGATGACTGCATCCATACATCTCTGCAATGACTCAAATAACTTATTAATAAAGTCATATGGAGTGGCAAAGAAAGCGTTCTTGCAGGACTTCCCGAGTTCATCAAGATTTATTGGATTCATCATCAATGCCTTCTCCTTCATCTTACCCCAGACATGCTCAATAATTTTCATGTCTGGTGACTTGGCTGGCCAGTCCTGGAGCACCTTGACCTTCTCTGCTTTCAGGAACTTTGATGTGGAGGCTGAAGTATGAGAAGGAGCGCTATCCTGCTGAAGAATTTGCCCTCTTCTGTGGTTTGTAATGTAATGGGTAGTACAAATGTCTTGATACCTCAGGCTGTTGATGTTGCCATCCACTGATTGGGATGCAGTTCAACAGATGATTCATTGGAAAAATTTACCTTCTGCCACTTTTCCAAATGATCAACTAGAAGTCAAGTTATTATTTGTTGGTCTTTCAACTGGGATCGATGACAAGACTTTTGTCAGGTAGTGTATTAGCAGACTATCTTACTCTGCTAACCTTTTATATTTTGCTCCACCAATAGATATAACTAAAGTTATTTTACTAACCTATAAGGTGGTCCTTTTTTGGTTGAACTCTTTCAATCATGTGAGAAAGCTACCAATTTAATGTGTTTTTGACTACCTCTGAAAGTGGTCAAAGGTAATTTCAAAACATTAAGACACCATTTCCTCCTGTAGTGTCATCCACTTATGATCAGATTGATAAATATGCATCTAAACACCAGTTAAAAATAGGGCCATAGCTGTTAAGTAACTACTTTTAAAGTTGCTGTTACTTGTAGGCAGCCCAGTTGGTTCTTCCAATTCTATGGATGCCATTTTAGGTGTTACAGTTCTTCGCTATTCATATCTTTCAAGTGGTGCTCATCTTTTAAACTGTCAGGTCTGGCCTTGATCTTCACACAAATCCATCTTGAATGGCTGGTTTTAAAAGTGTCGGTGCTGTGTGTGTATTATTCACTGCTATTTAGTTTCAATGAAATACACAGCTGTACCAAAGTATGTCCTCTTTCTCACAGGAGAGAAATAGGTGAGGATATGAATGCAAGAAAACGCTTTCCCATTCTGTCTGAGAGGCATTTACAAATCATGAAAGATGCAGAATGGAGAATGGCGTTTTGATAGAGTGCTCCAGCAAAACCAAGAAATCACTGGTGTTCGCAATTGCATCTGGCACAGGGAACTTGGCAAGGCCTTCTAACATCACAATTAATTGGTCTCATCCGGCAACAATCTAATTTGTTACTGTGACACGAAGCCGTTAACGATAAAGAGTGGTGACAGGGTGATCAATTAGACTTGTCTCTCTCTGGCCCGTTCGGTGCTGTTTGGAAACTCTCGGGATTCTGTTGGTTCAGTCCCAAAGGGAACTGGATCTTGTGGGTGGAGTGGGGTACAAGACTAGTTCTCATTTCAACTCCGGAAGGGCACATCGTCCTGCTGCACCCAGTCAACTGATTCCTTTCTCACCTGCTGATGAATGACGGCAGGCCCTCGGTTTTCATCTCAGCAGTATTTCTCAGAGGATGCGCTTTCATAGCTCGGTAGGCTTAATGGAGGTCCCATTATATTTCATTTAAGTATCAGATGTAATCTGTGGTTAGTGTATGTGGGGCTCCAATGACAGAAGTCCTAAGGAGAAATAAAAATAGAAACAAATGAGACAGTTGCTGGCAGACAGTAGTACAGAGTGATACAATTCATGTGGAGTGAGCAGCTCGGAAAATGTTTTCTTGCTGCTGAAATTATTGAGATCTGAGTTTTAAATGTAGACTGCAAATTTGAACACTTTAAACAATATTTTTCCAGTTGATTAAAAGTTACATAGATTATGCCACAGGCCTGTTCATGCTATAAGGATGATAACTCTAAAGAAAGTTATATCATTCTAGAAATAGGTCAAGGTGTTAAAAAATAGCTAATGATCATGGCACAGAGGAGCAATATTGGTGGAATTGCTTTCAGAACAGTATTTCTCAGTTGACGAGCGATAAAAACATTTACAGCCAATCAGAATCCATTCTTCTTTAAAGAGCTTCAGCATTTAAAGTGGCAAACAACAAAAATTGCACAATGATATAATTTGCTTATGTGAACAGTTGTCTAGTTATTGCCATAGTTATCTATAGTTATTGTTATTAATTTAAACAGGATTCGTTTAAACAAGCCTGGTGCTATTTATACTCTCTTTTTTTAATTTGTATTGAAATAGTACAGAGTTTGTAATGGATCTGGCAATATATAACATGTACTGCATTTACAGTTTTGAAATGTTTTTTTTTTACATTTTTTTTTACATTTCATCAACAGCCAAATTTCTTGCAGTCTTGTGCTGGAAAAAATGAGTTTAAGTTGAAAATTTCATTTATCATTTTCACATTTAAACAAAATTCAACATAATAAATGCAAAAACATATTACATAAATATAATTTAGTGCTATAAAATATCTTAATACAAAATATTTTATAATTTTCTCAAACTAAATGATAGCAGCCTACAGTCCATATTAAAAATCTGTCATTTCTGACCATCATGCAAGTATCATGCAAGCAAGGTTTATGAAATGGCATTCATAGAAAAAAAATTTGGAAAGTTAACAGACGTCTCATTTGCTATCATTGTTTCCAAATACACCATCTTGAGCAGGGTCTGGGCAGGGTATAATTTACACTCCCTGCGCTCTAATTTAGTCAGAGAATTCAGTGCTTTAAAATCGTTTCATTACAAACACAATGCACATTCACAAGAGCTTTTTATGCTGTTTGAAATGGATATGTCCTCCAGTTGAAAATGACTACTTTCTAATATTCAGATTTTGTTTGAATGTGATGACACCACATTTCAAAGCCGCAATTAACTTCCTCTTCTTAACGACAGAAAAACTGTCAACATTTAATGATCTTGAAAAAAAAAAGAGCTAATGTGAGCAGCCACTGAAATTTATTCCTGCTGTGGACTAATCTGTTTGTGCTGTATCGCATTTTTGTATGCTATGGCAGTGCTCTTTTAAAAAAAGGTTAACTCTAGTATTCAGTGGGAGATATCAGTGTAACATAAAAAGAAGCACAGGCCCTTAGGAGGATTTCGTTTTTGCCAAGGGCGTAGGTTAGCACTGACAGACAGGACGACTTTTCAAAGTCTTCACTGAACTTTCTTAATTAAACAGCACAGACGTGCATTAGGCCATAATAATCTTGAGGGCTGTGATTAGTAAAGCGGCAGGAATGTATGCAGGGAATATAAGTAGTTTATGTGGCACACAAACAGAGAGATAACACTACTGTCACATTGCATCCATCACAAGAAGAATGAATAATGACATCACTCCCGCATACCAATAACAAACAAACAGTAATCAGATTGTCAAATATTTAAATGTCGCACATGTCATTCGGCAGTAACCTTTACTGAACAAATAACTGACAGTGTAAATGTCAGTTAAGAACAAACACACACTCATCACATTAAGGTCAGGTTAAGGAAAGGACAACAATTCAACTGTATAACTTTGTAAACAAGATGTTAATCACGTGTTAATCAGCATGCATACCACAATACAGGGCACATTTAAACTAGATTCTAAATGTCAAATTTTATTGTGCGTTTCTCTATGTGAAATATTAAGTACATAACATGTAATGATCATTGAAGGGATAGTTCATCTACAATGAAAATTTGCCTTTAATTTATTCTCCCTCAGGCCATGCAAGATTTAGGTAATTATTATTTAATTTTTTGGGCAGAACATAGAAAATTTTTAGCTGATACTCTCCAAAAAGTGATTAGTTGACTTTAAATAAAAAAGTGAGTAAACCTGTTGCCTTAAAATGCTTAAGTTAATTAACTATGTGCATAATTATAAAAATTAAGTTAAGTCAACATAACGGTCACGTAAAGGTCTGGGACAACAGAGGTGAGGATCCACGTGCAGTTTATTACAAAGAATAGTCAGGCAGGCAACGGTCAAAACAGGCAAAAAGGAGCATACAGGAAATCCAAGAGCGTAGTCAAAAGCAGGCAAATGGTCAGGTGGCAAAAGAACAGGAAGGCTAAACAAAACAAAGGTCAAAAACACAGGAAGTCAGGACAAGGATAATGCTTACATGATGCTCTAAACAGAAACAAGACTCAGCAAAGAATGTGTGAAATTGGGGTGTATATATACTCCATGTTATCATTCATTTACATTACATTTAGTCATTTAGCTGACGCTTTTATCCAAAGCGACTTACAATTGAGGTTCACAAAAGAAGCAATCAGTACAAGAGGAAACAAAGCATACATAAGTGAAATCGGACTAGTCTTGAGTAGGTGAAACACAATATACGAGCTAAGTGCAGTCAAGTTTTTTTTTTTTTTTTTTAGTGGGTCAGGTGTAGACGGAAGAGATGAGTTTTAAGGCGATTTTTAAAGATGGACACAGAGTCTGCCAAACGCGTTGTAGGAGGCAGATCGTTCCACTATCGTGGGGCCGATTCAGAGAAAGTGCGGGAGAGTGATTTCTTACCCTTTTGGGACGGCACCATGAGACGACGCTCGTTAGCAGAGCGCAGTGATCTGGAGGGTAAATATGTCTGTATTAGTGAGTGAAGGTAGGCGGGTGCTAAACCTGTGGTGGTCTTGTAGGATATGAGCAGAGCTTTGAATTCGATGCGGGCGGCTATAGGGAGCCAATGTAACTTGACAAAGAGGGGTGTTACATGTGCTCTTTTCGGTTCCTTGAAGACCACTCTTGCCGCTGCATTCTGTATCATCTGTAGAGGTTTGATAGTGCAGGCCGGGAGTCCAGCGAGTAAAGCATTGCAGTAATCCAGCCTGGACAGGACCAGAGCTTGTACCAGGATTTGTGCAGCATGCTCTGAGAGAAAAGGTCTGATCTTCCTAATGTTGTAGAGAAGGAATCTGCAGGACCTGGCAGTGTTGGCAATATGATCTGTAAAGGTTAGCTGGTCATCGATTATTACTCCCAAGTTTTTGGCTGTTCTGGAGGGGGCAATGGTCGACGATCCCAGTTGAACAGAGAGGTTGTGACGGATCTTAGGGTTGGCGGAGATGACGAGAAGTTCAGTTTTCGTAAGGTTCAGCTGTAGGTGATGGTTTCTCATCCAGAGCGAGATGTCACTCAGGCATGCCGAGACGCGTGCTGAAACCGATTGATCATCAGGATGAAACGCAAGGTGAAGCTGCGTGTCGTCCGCATAGCAGTGATAGGAAAAGCCATGCTTTCGAATGACGGATCCCAAAGATGTCATGTAGATCCAGAAAAGCAGTGGTCCGAGCACTGAGCCCTGAGGGACGCCGGTCTTGAGATGTTGCGAATCCGAGACTTCACCTTTCCACGATACCCTGAAGGACCTACCTGAGAGGTAAGACTGGAACCACTGGAAAGCTGTATCAGAGATTCCCAAGGTATTAAGGGTCGAAAGGAGTATACAATGGTTAACAGTGTCAAAAGCAGCTGAAAGATCCAGCAGGATGAGGACCGATGACTTAGAGGCTGCCCTACCCAGTCTTAGGTCTTCAACAACCGAGAGCAGTGCGGTCTCCGTGGAGTGGTTCCTCTTAAAGCCTGACTGCTTGCTGTCCAGGAGGTTGTTCTGAGTAAGGAAGGATGAGAGTTGGTCAAAGACGACACGCTCCAGAGTCTTTCCAATGAAGGGCAAGAGAGATACCGGTCTGTAGTTTTCTAGAAGTGCAGGATTAAGAGAGGGTTTCTTTAGGAGCGGGGTGATGCGAGCCTCCTTAAAGGCTGTAGGAAATGTACCAGAGTTTAGAGATGAGTTGATGATGTGTGTGAGTGCAGGGACGACCGATGGAGAGATAGCCTGAAGTAGATGTGTGGGGATAGGATCCAGCGGGCAGGTAGTCGGGTGGTTGGAGGCAATGATCTTCGCAATGTCGTCCTCCGTTAGTGCAGAGAACGAGGGGAGCGAGGTCTCAGGAGTCGGAGCGTGGTCCATCTGAGGTGGAGCAGTGAACTGACTGCTGATGGTGGTGGTCTTCTGTACAAAGAAGGAAGCAAAATCATCAGCCGTCAAGTCTGAGGAGGGAGGAGGGGTAGGAGGACAAAGAAGAGCAGAGAAGGTTTTGAAGAGAGTCCGAGAGTCAGGAGAATTGTTGATTCGAGTATGGTAGAACTGAGTCTTGGCCGCTGAGACGTCAGTAGAAAAAGAAGAGAGGAGCGACTGATAGAGAGAGAGGTCAGCAGGATTGTTAGATTTGTGCCACTTTCTCTCAGCAGACCTGAGCCTGGATCTGTGTTCACGGAGAACATCAGATAGCCACGGAGCAGAGGGGGTAGCACAAGCCGCTCGAGAGACGAGTGGACACAAACCATCTAGACAGGATGTTAGTGTGGAGCATAGAGAGTCAGTGGCACTGTCAGTGTTTAGTAGAGCGAGCTGGTCAGGTGGGGGGAGCATAGAAGAGACAGCAGAGGATAGGGTGTGAGGAGAGAGCGTGCGTAGGTTGCGTCGGAAGGTTACAAGCGAGGAAGGAGGTGTCGTGTCAGGTGCGGTGAGGTTGAGATCAAGAGTGACAAGGAAGTGATCAGATGTATGCAGCGGGGTTACCCGAGTGTGATGAGTGGAGCAGTAGCGTGTGTAGATGAGATCAAGTTGGTTACCAGATTTGTGGGTTGCAGGCGTGGCAAGTCGCTTAAGGTCAAACGATGCGGTCAGGTTGTTGAAGTTAGCAGCTAATGATTTTTCAAGGTGGATGTTGAAGTCTCCAAGTACCACTAGAGGGGTGCCATCTTCAGGAAAAGAGGACATGAGGACATCGAACTCCTCCAAGAATTGTCCGAGCTGACCTGGGGGGCGGTAGATGACTACAAAAGTAATTCTAACAGGATGAATAATATTTACCACATGCGATTCAAAGGAGGTGTTGTCACCTGAGGGTGCAAGTTGTTTGAACCTCCATTCGTTTGGGATGAGAAGACCGGTTCCCCCACCTCTGCCGGATGTACGGGAGCTGTGGGAGAAAGTGTAGTTATTGGAGAGGGCAGCCGGGTCGGCATTGTCCTCTGGTTTGATCCAGGTTTCAGTAAGTGCTAAAACAGAGAGACCAGAGTGTTTAGCCATGGCCGGAATAAAGCCTGCCTTGTTGACAGCAGATTGGCAGTTCCATAAGCCTATGGGAATAGAAAGTGCACTGGATGCAGATGTATGAATAGTAATCAAATTAGCTGTGTTGCGTCGTCTACGACGTGATCCAAAGGATTTATGAATGTTATTGACAGTAGGAATTTGAAAACACATGGTTAATGCTAAGAATAACGCGAGAGAAAGTAATTAAGAGAAATAAGGCTAGATACACAGATAAGAGCTAGATAGAACTAAATACAAATCAAAGTGCGATACTTAAGTGCCCTGTCTGTGTCCCTGTTCGGTGGAGTCGTGCAGGTAGAGTCGCAGGTCTTTACTCTCTTCGGTCTTTACGCGATGAGGGCTGCACGCGATGAAGGCTGCCGCGATCGCTGCCGCGGTGCTATTCACACTTAAATACTTCCTGATTCACTTGTCTGAATTCAGCAGGACACGCCTTCTATTCGCAGTATAATAACACAACGAAACTAACACTATAGCAAGCGTGAGTAGCGCGGATTTAACACGTGAAAACGCCGGTAGTAAACAATCAAGGCAGATACTGTATGAAACTAAACAAGGCTAGAAACAATAACACTTACTCGGATCTGTCCACTCTTGTTGCTAAGATGCTTCTACTCACAAAACCAACATCAATGATGAACTTCAGCTGTGTGTGTGCCAGTGTCCAGATGACTGTCAGCTGTGGCAGGAGTGATTTGAGCAATGACTTCTGGGAGTTGTAGTTCAGTTCAGTGGCAGAATTGTTCTCCACCGATCTGATCGCTGGTGATCGTGACAGAAACAGTATTCAGTTACAATGGGTTTCCTCACTTTTTTTTAGTTAAGTCATCTTTATGACTTCTGAGACATTTATTTCAGTATATTTATGTACTTCCAACCAAAATGGAATATTAGAATAATAAGTAGAGGTGGGGCTTTGTTTTGGTGCATCATTCCCTCATAACAAACTAATGGTAAGAGAGGAGTGGTTAAGATTATTGTGGCTTTTTTCAGTGAATTAACTTGCATGAATTAATTGTTTACCTAAACAATAACATGTGCGCTAGCAAAATAAACATGGTCAATATTGATTTCACATGAACTTTAAGGCAATGGGTTTGCTCACTTTTTTAAAATGAAGTAACTAATTACTTTTTCTGTTGTCCTTGGTGATTAATAAATTGCAAGTCAAAGGTAACCATCCATTTCAGAGTAAAAAAAAAACACACATACAAGAAAAACTTGTTCAAACCCATGGATACTGATGATAGTTTGAGGTATTTTGAAGTGTAGCAATCGGTGCAAGAAACAGAATAGTGGTTCAGTGGTTTGGAAAACTCATGGTTTACTGTTACATTGGATTCCTGTACATTACTGCAATTTCAATAATGGAACGATACTTTTGTTAATCATTTAATATATTGATGCAAAACTCTAACATAATGCCACACATCATATGTTTCCTCTGACTTCTTGTTACTTATGACATAACTGGCTGTGTTTACGTGAATACAGATATTATTAAATAATTATGTCTGTACACTCTTAACAATAAAGGTTCTTTATTGGCATTGTTGGTTTTGTGAAGATCCTTTAAAACCAAAGGAACTTTTTTATTGTATAATAGTTTACTGATAGTTTCTTGACTTCCTTATAGGTGAAAATTAGATTAAAATGTTTTTCACACTGCAAAACAAAAAATTATCTTTTAAGAAATGTTAACAAATGGTGGCTATTCAAGTACAATACACTGTTAAAGCAAACTAAATTGTGTATTGCATGCTGTCTGAGAGAGCCTGTACTGATATCTCAATTCTCTGTATGTCTCAGTCAGCTCAGATGAACATCTTTTCTGTGGTTTATTGTGCTTTAGCACTTAAACATCAAGCACACCCTGCATTTCATTTTCTCATTCATTTTTTTTCTAAACCCAAATGGAAACCTCAGACTGTTTATTCCTTTTAAAGGAAGGAAATGGCCAAAAATGTTACCTGAAGATATATACTGGGTATTAACAGAGTTTAATGCAAAAAGATTATTATATAATAAGTGTACTTTTTATACAATACAAAGTACACTAATACGCATGATATTTTTGAAAATCAAATTTATTACCCCCAGTCACAGGCTTTCTCAAGGATCAGATCTTGGACACCTCCTCTTTGTTGGGTCCCATCATTCAAAAACATGGCTTTTCTTACCACACA
This sequence comes from Danio jaintianensis, assembly GCA_903798115.1. NCBI lineage: Eukaryota > Metazoa > Chordata > Actinopteri > Cypriniformes > Danionidae > Danio > Danio jaintianensis. The sequence continues at coordinate 18,032,463 of CAIGQV010003909.1, forward strand.
CTGATGACACACAGCTCTATCTCTTATTTCATTAGGATGATCCAACAGTAACGCATCTCACACTGCCCAAAAGACATCATGGCATGGATGAAGGATCATTACCTGCACCTCAATCTGGCTAAAACAGAACTTCCTGTCCTCCCTGCAACTCTGACTGTGCATCATAACTTCATGATCAAACTGGAGTCATCCACAATTATCCCTTCCAATTTAGGAGTCTTGCAGTGTTCTTTGATCACACAGGTATGCACTATACAATATTAGAAAGCTCAGGCTCCTCCTCCCTGAACAGTCTCCACTCTGAACAGCTTCTGGTTCAAGCACACCTATAGCTGGACTTCCATCATCCACTGTGAAATCTGTCCAAATGATACAAAATGCTGCAGCTCGTCTGGTCTTCAACAAGCCCAAGAGAGCCCATGTCACGCAATCTTTCTGCACTGGCTAAAGGTTGAAGCTCAAATCAAATTCAAAACTCTGAGAACAAGCTCTGCACCCTCTTGCCTCCAGTTATTTCTACAAATCTACACCTCCAGAAGTCAGAAAGTGAGCACCGCCGTGTGGTACCATCACAAAGAGGCTCTAAATCACTTTCTAGAACCTTATCGTTTACTGTTCCTCAATGGTGGAGCGATCTCTGCGGAATCCCTGGCAACTTTCAATAGAAAACAACTTTTCTGAGTGCACCTAAATTCAAAATAAAAAAAGTACTTTTCTTAATCATTACCTGCTCTACCCAGAAAGCATTTATTTGTGTTTAAAAGAATATATAAAAGATTGACGCTTTTTTTTAGCTAAAACGTCTTAAACATCTATTCGATTTTTACTAACAGTTTAAATTTAACCTTGTTTTAACCAAGCCATCTAACACAAAATTGCTTGGTGGGTAGCTTTTTGTATTACTATAGTATGGTCTCTTTATGATGAATCACTCCATTCCTTTATTGTAAGCTGCTTTGTATAAAAAAGCATCTGCTAAATGACTAAAGGTTAAATATTCATTATATAACCACAAACTGGAAAAAGCGTTCACATTTCTTTGAAGAAATTAACATTATGATCATATCATTATAAAGCTGCTCTTTACTATATGAACATTGGGCCTATCATTTACGAACTGAGCTAATTAAGGAAAAGCTCATCCAGCTCATTGTCCAGTCCTGTGTGTTTTTAATCTCCCTGAAGCCTGCTGCATTTATAACTCCTGTAATCACCTGCACACAAACACACAGATGCATGCACACACAGACACGACGACCCAAACAGAATCAATCCTCCTTCGCAGGAGCCGTATAATTGGTCCACTCTCCCAGAGCAGGCCTGTTAAGTATGCTCCGCTGTGAATTATGGATAGCTGGCAAAATGGCTAATAAAAAATGAATGGCCAGTTTTTGTAGCTCGCGCTTCTCTGTGTGCAGATGTTGGTAGCAAAGCCTGTGTACTCCTAATAAAACACCCTGTCATCGCAGCCCTTATGAAAACTATGGGCCATCCATAACAATATATGTCATTATGGAGGAGCGTCTCATCAACATGAGTGCCTATGCCTATATATTTTACCTGCAATCAGCTGTCTGTGACACTGAACATCATTTGTCAGCGTGCCGAGTGATTTATGTGTGTGTGTGAGCTGTAAACCCCTTCTTTCTTTTTGTCACCTGCTCCAGATGCTCTCGTTTTCACTCTCATGGGAGGACTTTAAACCTTGTGCTGTTGTTGTTTTTTCTTTGTGTGTGTTTATTGCATTAAATACATCATTCGGTGCATGAATGGAACGATAAAGAAAACATAATAAGAGAGCATTATGGGCCATTCGCTTTCACATAACACATTTTTGCATGGAAAGATGCAAAAATGAGAATAGTAGAATGAATCCTATGGTAAATCATATCATTTTACTATCTTACCATTAAAGTTCTCTGTTGGAAAGAAAGGTGCTGTAAGGATGTCAAAACAAAAAAAATAATCTTGTTGGGTTGCCTCAAGATTTCCCTTTGGGTTTTTTACAATGGAGCTTTTTATTTAATAATTAAAATAAGGTCTATTGTAAGCATAGCACACACCAAACCGTTTTATCTAGTTACTTATAAGAAATATCTATGTTATAAAATGCACAAAACAGCGCCAGAATTCATTTTCAACGTGGGTGTCTAATTTATGCTGTGGAGCAAAACATTTAATGCTGTCAAGATGACTTTATCACAAACGCTATTTTACTCACAAGTACAAAACCTCATTGGTTTTTAGTATGGGGTCATAAGCCCCATATTACTCTTTTAAAACATTTTTGTACAGGTGAATTTAAAAAATATATATTTTAACAAAAGTTAATTTGGTGACTTTGTTTATGCAAATGACACTGGGTTAGAAAAGGTCTATAAGAATTTTGTGTTTGTGTGTGTGTTGCATATTTAGAACATAAAAATCAAGCATTCAATGGGGCTCTTGAATGCTTGATTCTGATTGGCTGACATTCTGTGCAATTATATTCAGGGAAACATTTCGGGTGTGCACTATTTTCTAATACTTCAGTGACACATCATCATCCCATTAGTATTATTTATTCATTATTTTTCCTTCGGCTTAGTCACTTATTTATCAGGGGTCGCCACAGCGGACTGAATCGCCAACTATTCCAGCATTTGTTTACTCCAACAAAGTAACAAATAAAACAATAAAAATATAAACACTACAACAACACACAACCTTATGTTTTTAATCTGTAATTAAGGTATTAAGTTATACAGTCTGTATTTTACTCACAAATGCAAAACCCCATTAAATAACGCCATAACCTACAATGAATTATTCTTCTGGTTTTTATGTTGTCCCCACACTACACTATTCAATTCAATTGTGCCATTGAAAATCCTTCATGGGACTGCATTAAATCCGTTAAATACACAAGCCTTCATCTTTTTGTCCAATTTTCTTTGCTTCAAATCAAAGTTTGCAATCTTGTAATACGCCTCCTGGCTGACTGGTTTGGTTTATGGCTTATAATGCTTTAATAAAGTCTTTTTTAAATTCCTTTTTGGAAACAAATACTGCCAGTGATGCTGAAAAAGTGGACGGCCACTAAATGCAATCAATAGCAGAAGGACTGTCAGAATAAGCAGAAAGATATACTATATATTTGAGGGGTCTGCAGTATCTGAGTGTCCCAGCAGCATGTGGAAGCACAGACACACACCTCTGATAAGAACTTCATTAACAGCCATGGTCAAGCTGCAGTCACTATTCCACAGACACTGGCTGACATGAGGAAAGGTATGTGCGTGTGACTGTGTGTTTGCCTAAAGGAGAGAAATATGGTAAAAATGATAAGGGCCTTTTGCCGTCAGACATAGAATTGAAATCCCTGGATGTCTGTGGCATGGTGCATGTGGATGAATGCTGATGTGCTCTGCCATAGGAACATGCATGTTTGGGTATTGACTCACAGTGAGGATGTGATTGCTATTCTCGGTAGATCCATCCAGGCTATTAAGTCAGATTGTAAAAGCAACCTTGAAATGCGCAGACACACTTGACTACAAGGTAATGACCCATATCTTTAATTAATTACAGACAATTATAAAACTGATTGACTTGCATAATCTTGGCACACTCCACTTCATAACCTGTAGATTGTACTGCGTTTCAAAGGGACCTTAGATGATAAGGCAAGTAAATGCAGGTGAAAAAGAAAATGAATGATAAAAAATTACTGAGGTATTTTTTTAAATACTACTATAAAAATCTTTAGCATGGTTAACAGTATGTTTCCTTAATATATGTGGTTAATAATCGTAAATTATATTAAAAATGTGGTAAATTGACTTTGAATTCCCTGCATGACATTTAACTTTTTATGCTCTTTTGTTGACAGTACTGTACAGTACTGTCTTATTAGTTCTTTTCCCTCATCAGTGTTGTTCATTAGAATTTTATGATACATCTAATGTAGATTAATAATGTTTATTGCATTATTATAATTTTATGTGTTACCATGATGGTGTTTAGTAGTTGTGTAAATTACACTGAGTGTCTTCTATATATTATTATGTTCCTGTGCTCCTGGGAATAGTTGTAAGTGATAAGCTTTGGTTCATCATATGACTTTTTCATCACTATATTCTTTTGGTTGTGTTTTTGTCTGTAACAAATGTATTATGTGTAGATGTTCATACTTCAAACACTGGAGTATAATACTATAAATTAATGAACTGCAGTAGTTTACTTAATTTCTACCGTATTTTTAATAGTAAAATTCTGGCAAACACAACTGCTGTAGTTTTACATATATTGTTTTACAGTGAGTTGATTGATTATATAAAAAAATTTAAAATCATCTTTTAATTAAACATTTTCTGAAATATTTTGTTTAAATATTCACAAATATGCATATATTTCTTACACAAAACTTAGATGAAGCAGGTTCAAAATTATTATTATTTGTTACATATTAAAGTCAAGGATTTTACAGAGGGGATTTTGGGAATCATTCTTTCACTTTATGATGCATAAAACATTGTGATAAACTGCAAAGAATTCATCACTTTTTTATGAAATGTTATATATAATCAAGCAAATTATGCATGAACCCCTCTGTAAAAAAGAAAAAACAGCATTCCTTTACATTTTTCCACACGCTGCATTGTAATTGTTGTTGTATGCATTTGTGTAAAAAATATTGTAACTGTATGCAAGATGTTTTTGACCTTTGCCAGTGCATTTATTTTTGTTTTTACCCTTTTACTAAATATGTGTACGTCTGTCTGACAAATTCATTCATTCATTTTCTTTTCGGCTTAGTCCCTTTATTAATCTGGGGTCGCCACAGCAGAACGAACCGCCAACTTATCCAGCATATGTTTCACGCAGCGGATGCCCTTCCAGCCGCAACCCATCACTGGGAAACATTCTCATACACTACGGACAATTTAGCTTACCCAATTCACCTATAGCGTATGTCTTTGGACCTGTGGGGGAAACCGGAGCACCCCCCTGCGTACATGGGGAGAACATGCAAACTCCACACAGAAATGCCAACTGACCCAGCCGAGGCTCGAACCAGCAACCTTCTTGCTGTGAGGCGATTGTGCTACCCACTGCGCCACCGTGACACGTCTGACAAATTAATTAATTCATACTTTGCATTAGAGTATGTTCCAATATATATATATTTTTTTGCTAGGTCTTTTTCTTTTTATTAAGTACAATTTAAACCTGTGCTTTTTACTTATATTTCAGCTACTTTTAATTGAGAACAATTTTGATTCTGTATCTCTGATTTCACTTGAGTAGTCTTTCATTTTTTTATCAGTTTTTAACACCCCTGGATCTGCTGAAGTGGAGATTTATGGCTCAGTGCAGGTGAAAACAAAACATGTTTTGCTAAAAACAAATAAAAAGAAAGAATGAGAAAGGCAAAAAAAAAACACTTAAAAGTGTATTTTGGATGTTTCCTTTACCTTATACTTAAAAAAAAAAAACTCAAAGCCAAAATATATATATGTATTGCCTGCCGTATTTTGAGGTTTCTGATGCTTTCTTTAATTCTTCCTGCAGTATAGAAGTATAGAAAGAAGAGTGAAATCTCCAGTTAGTGATGTGCAGTCTTCATTATGACCTCTTGACGGAGCGTGTCTGAATTGGGTCTGCTCTGGCTGATGAACAGCCCGTCGTCTCATTAAGCTCTCAGTAGAAGCTAAGGGCTGATAAAATGTCATACCCGATGGGACACAAGACATGGAGGTTGAGAAGAAAAGTAAGTGTGCGGTGAACTTGTCATGTCGATGTGTCTTGCTTTTTTTCAGAGAGCACGGCAACAAACAGACAAGAGCAAGTTATTTTAAGGTGTCATTAACCATGGTGTCATTAACAAGATGTAATTATGTTTTGAATAAGCAGCCTGAGGAGTGTCGATCTGCCTGGATGAGAAATCACATGCAAACTAAACTCCAACTCAGAATGTTCAGCGGTTATTTCATTATAGGTACTGTATGTGTGGGTGTGCTAGAGGCAGTAAAAGTCTTCATGTGGAAAACAACAAACATTAATGTCCACATGAAAATGTAAAAAACAAAACAAAAAACTAAAATGAAAACATAAATGTGCATTTTAGAGTGACAGCACAGAATCAATGTTTGAATAAAAACAAAAGTATTATGTGACCCTGGTCATGTTGCACAGGTTGGGTGTGATTTTCCCAAGTATGATGCGATTCTGGAGTATCATCGATGTTGATCCTGGAACGTAATTTTTATTCAAAAATGTAATCCATATCTAATCCCTAGCCCTAATCCCAACCCTAATTGCAAATTATTGCCAAAATCAGAGGGAAATAATAGTTGGATAAAAAGTACATAACCCTAACTGTAAGCTTAAAATTAACATAAAGTGCAAACTCATCCCTTAATTCTGATTGGCTGATTGGAATGTTGTTCAACATGATCATCAGGTCCTACTTGGTCCTACATGTCCTACTTGGTGAAATCACACTAACATGTTGCACAGATATATGTTCTGGTAATAGCCAACAAAAAAACTAAATGGGTCAAAAAAAAAATTCCTTTTATGCCCAAAAAACTTCCTACACTAAAAAAAAGATCAAACCTCAATATTTAATTAGTAATATGCATTGCTAAGCACTTCATTTTTACTTATTTTAATTTAAACTTTAAAGACAATTTTCTCAGTATTTACATTTTTTGAGCCCTCGCATTCAGTATTTTGCAATGAGTCAAATGAATACAAATATATCACAAAAATACGTAACATTTTATTAATAACCTCAGTGATGACATTAATGATAATAATAATGATATTGTACATGTTGATTTGATAATAATGAGGATGAAGATGATAATTGTAGTTCTAATGTTTACCATTATATATAGAAGCTTTTATTAATAACACTAATAATTATACAGTATTAATATTGTATACGCTTGTTCATAATAATGATAAGGGTGATAATGATCATTGTAGTTGTGATGTTTATTATTGCACCATTATCTTATTGTCAATTATCACAAATACATTTTTATTAACAACAACAACAACAACAACAACAACAACAACAACAACAACAATAATAATAATAATAATAACAACAATAACAATATGTTTTGTCTTTAAAGTGGTAGCATCAAAGAAACAGTAATGGGATAAAGAAAAAAAATATTTTTCCTATAACTTTATTATTGATAAATTGTCATCAACAAAAATGAGTATGATGATGATGATGATTAGTAGTGGTAGTAATAGTAGCTGTTGTAGTAGTAATTGCAGCTGTCAAAAATCTGATAATTAAAATTATATAGCCATAATGTAAATCATCACAATAATAACCTCATTATTCAGATTGTTTGTGTTAATAGTTTTATAATGCACTCTGTAACTCTGTGTATTGGCTGTGAACGCATTAGAAAGAGAGAGAGAAATTCAGCAGCATTATTGTTTGAGAGACTGTATGTATGCGAGCTTCAGTCTAAGCGGAGGGATTTCTTCGGCACAGTGATATTTTGTTTGAGTAATGGTGTGTTGTATCTAGCACAGGCCTGGCTCTCCATCACTCCTGCACAGATCCAGATAATAGCCCATCTGCTGCCCCAGCACCCACAACTGCCTGTCTCACTCATAATGCATAGTAAGAGTTATTATAACCCGCAAACTGAAAATATCCTCTATAGACACATAAAGACTTTGCTTTCATTACAGAGGAACTGCTGCTCTCTAGTGCTGGAGTTGGAGCATTACAAAGTTGCAATTCATTGCATAAACTATAGTGACTTGACGTGCTGGTATTTAATGTCAATGTCAATGTCAATTTTATTTATATAGCACTATTAAACACAACCAAAGGTTGACCAATGTGCTGCACAATACACATCACAACAACAACAAAAAAAAATTATAGCTAAAACGGACAATTTTCATTGATAAAATGCCAAATAAAAGAGGTAAGTTTTCAACTTAGATTTAAAAACAGACAGAAATGAAACAGATCTAATACAGAGGGGCAGAGCATTCCACAACCTAGGACCAGCTACTGCGAAAGCACGGTCACCTCTGCATTTCAGCCTCGACTTAGGGATACATAACGATCTCTGGTTAGATGACCGAAGAGACCGACCAGGCTGATGCTCAATCAACATGTCTGACAGATAAGAAGGTGCCAGGCCATTTAGAGATTTAAAAACCAAGAGAAGAATTTTAAAAGTGACTCGATAGTGCACAGGCAACCAGTGCAAAGAGCTTAAAACTGGTGTAATGTGGTCATGTTTTTTGGTACCAGTTAAAAGCCTTGCAGAAGCATTTTGAAATAGTTGTATTAATAATAATACATTATTTTGTGATAATGAATATGCATGATATTGTTAAATTATATGTTAATTATTTGAAATTTAAAGTAATTTATTTGAATATATAATCCCTGAGATTTTTATTGAAAATCTTCGGATTCAGCCCTATTGTTGGTTAAAACTTTACAACAAGGCTCCATTTGGTAACATTAAACTGATAATGAAAACAACTTGTAATATGTTGATTAATACTATTTATTAATCTTAGGTGATGTTAATTTCAAAAGAAATTAATCTTTTTAAAAAATCTTAATCTTAGAAATAAAAAATAACAACACTAACGCAAAAGTATGTTTTATGTTATGTTTTAAGATTAAGTAGACTTTGATATATATTAGTTTTGATAATAGTAGTTTGTTTACTCAACACTGCTAATGAGACCTTATTCTATTGTACTGTACTACTGTAAAAATTTAGCAGTTTAAATTGTTTGAAATATTTGTTTGCTTTGAACATTTACATACAATAAAGCAAAACACAAAAATGCACTAGTTATTTTTGTTATTATGCCTGTTAAAGTATGTCATATTGTGAACTGCATATTAATAAAATAACTGGGTAAAATAAGCAAATTAATCCTGATTATACTATAAAGTAAAATGTAATTTCATGTTTCTTTCATCGGATCCCAAACTCACCACGTTTAATAACGGCCACCGTTTTGCATTTCGTCCAGTTTTATTTTGCTTTTGCTTTTCTTTGAGTATTGATCTTAGTGGATGTTTTAGGATTGGTAGGTATACCTTTCGGAGTAAGCTAAACATAATTTTATAACAAGCATGCACTACATAAACTGTGATTTTTCTCTCCAAAGGTTACGATCGATTAGAGTGTCTTTATTGCATCATTTAACAAGAGTTGTGGATACCTATTTATCCCTTTACATGCAGCCTTCAACAGGAGCATCTGCTGATTTTTGTCAACTCTCCAATAGTTTGTTGTTTTGTTCTTCTGTTTCCTCCATTTCTTTTCTGTTAAAAAAATCAGTTTAGTGTGGACACCTTGTGATCAAGTTGAGTAGTACAAAAATAATTCAACGCACGTTCAAATTATTATCTTTGCAAATTGCAGTTGTGTGTTTATATGGTGTCTTTTTTTTTTTTTTTGCAATTAGGTGAAATCTCACAACTTTAACTTTTTTAACTAAAAGTTTTTATTGCTATTTTAAGTTTTATTTTATAGGTCTCAAAACCTTTTATTTATAAGTCTCAGAACTGCAGAGAAAAGTTGAGAATAGAAAAGTTCAAATATAAAGAGAGCTCTAAACTGAAATAATGTGAGGGGAAAAAGGCAGAATTGTGAGAGTATAAATTCTAAATTTTTATAGACAGAGATATAAACTCATAATTCTGTCCTTTTTTTCTCACACTTTCATAAGCACTTGAAACAAGCTCTTAAATAACAACTTAAGTTCATAAGTGGGAACAAGGATATTTCTGATAAAATGTCAAGACAGAAGTATCTGATTGTATCTATTTTTCGAAAATATGACAGGTTATGTCAGCTTAAATTTGTTATTATTTTTAATCCTATTGTGGAAACAAGCTTATATGTTGTACAAAATGACACAAATCCTCTTTATTCCACTATTATTCACTTTCATTCTATCTTCATATCATCATGAAATCTAAATCACACACACTCAAAAATGACGTTTGCTGTTTATTCAAACAATTTATTTAAATGAGCTGCAACATCATAATTCTTGAGGTTTCTTTTGGGGCACAACTTAATTGTTTTATGTTCAATCCACTTACATTTGTAAAGTTACCTTAATTTCTTCATGTTCCACCAACACAAATCAATTGTGTGCAACCCAGCATTTATTTTCAAGTGCATTTAACCAACTACTGAGCCTTACATTAACATAAGTTCAACAATCCCCTGTTCCTGAGAGATTGACTCAGTGTCTGAAGCTTCTGTCACTCACAGCGTTTGGTGATGCAGGCAATAATTGCCATCTGACCCATTTAAATTAGCTCTGGATGTCCACCAGGAGATTTAAGCCCATTCAGCAGGTCCTGAATGCTGACTCAGGTCCATGCGTGCTCCTTGCGGTTCTATTAACAGATGGGATGGCTAAGTCATTATTATTTTTGCCTCCTCTTTAAACTTCACCGCCCACCTCTCCTTATTCTGCTTGTTACATTGTTGTTATCCTCTCATAGCCTGGCACAAATCGCTTTTGTAATGAGAAAAGAGCTATAAAATGCACGATGGCTCCCAAAAGTGGCAGGCAAGCAGTTTGCTAAGTATGATTGTCAAACTGTTTAGAAATGCCTCAGGATTTCTTTAGACTAGCTAGACACAGATAGTTCCCTTTAGCAGTTTGGCACACCAGTGTTATTTTAGTATAATTAAGATATATTTTATATTGTATGAATTAGTTTATAAATTTTGTTTCATATATTTCATTTTATTTTCATGTAGCAAAAATGGTTTTATCACCATAAAACATCTTTTTAACATCTTTTTGACATTCACCCAAAAATGACAATTAATAATTATTAATTACTCACCCTCTAAACCTCGTTCATCTTCAAAGCATAAATTAAGATATTTTGGATGAAAGCAGAGAGCTCCCTCATCTATCATAGACAGCAATTGCCACGACTTGTTCAAAACCAAGAAAAATACCAAATAACAATCCATGTGTCTTCAGTTGTTCAATGGGAATATTATGCGTGCACATAAAACAAAAATATCCTCTTTATTCAACAGTTTCTTCTCCTCAGTGTCAGTACTGATGTATACCTATGCACAACTTCCTCTGTTTGAACCAAAGCACAAGCACACACAAGGTACGTCAGCAGCGTGACTGAGCACAGCATGCATAAAGAGCACATGGCTCTCGTGAATGTGGGCCTTATACTTACACTGAGGAGAAGAAACTGTTGAAAAAAGTTATTTTTGTTTTATATGCATACAATTGTATTCTTGTAGCTTGATAATATTATGATTTAACTACTGAAGGCAAGTGGTCTATTTTGACAATTTGTTTTGGTATTTTTCGGGATTTTTTTATGAGTCTGAACAGCTGCTGTCTATGGAGGATGAGAGAGCTCTGGGATTTAATGTGTCTTAAAATCTATCTTAATTTGTATTCTGAAGATGAACAAAGGTCTCAGGGGGTTGGAACAACGTGAGGGTGAGTAATTAATAACAAACATTTCATTTTAGGGAGAACTAACCCTTTAACATATTTAATCACACTGCAGAAGCTCAATGCATTTAGCCACATTGATGCGGTCAAGACAAGAGGATCTGCTAGATCTCAAACTGAGCATCAGAATGGGAAAGAAATGTGATTTGGGTCACTTTGAATGTAGCTTGGTTGTTGATGCCAGTCTGTCTGGTTTGTATATTTCAGAAACTGCAGATTAAGATTTCAACATATACCAATTTACAGGGTTTAGAAGAACAACATGAAAACATGAAAACATGCATTCATCCTCACTTCAATGGTTCAGGCTGGTGGTGGTGGTGTAATGATGTAGGGAATGTTTTCTTGGCACACTTTGTACCAACTGAGCATCAATTAAGCTGGCCAATATAGCTGGTTCTGTCATTCTTAAAGGAGTATAAAAGCTTCAGCAGACATATTGATATTACACAGCACCTGAAAAAAGTTCCCAGCTAGGTTAGGTTACAGCACTGCGTATTATCATCGTGCCCGTTGCAGCCATGGTACACTAGCAAAGTTCTTTGATTATTATGCTTGAATGGGAGTAGTTCCTAGCCATATCGGCCTAGAAAAAAACATTTCATTTTCTGTCTGTCTTAGTACTTGAAGTAACTACAGAAGAGTCAAGCTTTTTAAACTCTTGCTAGATGTGAGATGCTAATGGTCTAATCCAATTCAATGATTTATGCTAAGCTAAGCTAGGCTAAGCTAAGCTAAGCTAAAAGTGCTCACACCAGACCTGGAGATCAGCTGAATAGATTCAAAAATGATTGAACTCAAACTTCCAAAAAAAAGTGGAGTGTTCCTTTAAATGGGCCTTATCACACTTTCAAGTAAAGAGTAATATCCTGCATTTTTAACACAGAACTCGAAGCTGAATGGATGAGTGAGTGAATTAGATTGAAAGAGAGAGACAGAATGTCGACTTGGTATGTCGACAAGCTTTCTGTAATCTCAAATCCCCTCTTGTACAGGCCTCACTGATGGGCCTGTGTCTTCCAAACCCCAGCCGGCAGGACGCAGCAGAGCATGACTTGTGATGAAGGATAATTACCCCACAGTCACTAGAGAGCCTAAACTCTCTCTCTATCACACACACGCAGGAAAGGAGAACAGAAGGCAATGGGAGAGATAGAGAGCAAAACTAGATGGAAAGAGACAGGAAGAAGCAATGTGATAAATTAATAATAAATGCACTATAGCATTTAACAATAGGTAGTGTGAACTGGTAAGTCCATTATTTAGGATTGTGACCAACATAAAAAGAGAAAGAGAAAAGAGAACGAGCTGAAAGAAAAGAATTAAGATGTAGCTCTCAGTCATCTTCAGATCTTCAGTCATAATTGTTCTTCCAATAATTCTATGTATAAAAGAGATTTTATCATCTTAGATCAACTGCTTCTTTATGAGTCGAGTTGTGTTTTAAGGGTTTAAAGGACACTGAACTTGGACTTCGCATATGATCACGCTTGACTTGCATTTGACCTCATTACACCAGCCTCTGCCCTCATCCTTCTGCAGGTCACTGTGCATGCTTCATGTCACACTTTTTATGGTAATGCCATCTAGTGGCACTTTAAAAATGGATACAGCTTCCTATAAATAGAAATGAATGCATCTGCATTACATCATGTAATTGATTTAGCTTTTAAAAATGTTCATGCAAGCTCTCTATGTTAAAGTTTTGGATTCATTTTGAGTTGGACATTGAAGCAGATCTATAAAAATTTGTCAAGGGGAATTTCATGCATTACAAATGTGGACAATGTTTCTGCTTTTGCTTGGATTAGTTATTATAAAATAGAAAATAGAAAATGATTCAGATTCATACACTGCACTTAATTTGTTGAGCACAGCGAGCTTCACAATTAATCTTGGGTACAGTTTATGACAAGGTTTTACACTATAATAACCCTCGGTTATTAACTTTAATGAACTTATAGTGATTGGACAACCACTGTATGTGACCTGTTTACAGAAAAGCTCTGCAATTGTATGTCCTCATATTATATACTTGGATTGTTATTGTATGTATGAATATTTTTTTAGGACTTTGAAGGTAAGAAAAAAAAACGGTCACTTCTTCTAAAAGACAACCATTATCTCAATGTTTTTGTGACAATTCATTGCGTGTGAATAAGAGGGATGATTGGCTGTTGGTTGACAACACATCACACTGAACATGTTTTGGCACTTCAGTGTGGTGTTAACATTTTACCTCTATCTGTATTTGAATAACATTTGAAGCCATGCTAATTAAATTAGTTTGGCAGTTGTCTGAAAATTTGTTACAAACATGTGAACAATTTGTGTCTTATCTTGCTCAAAATAATTTTAGACGTCACAAGATAATCACACCTTATATGTTATTTTAGTAGCAGTTTCAGATCCTACTCAAAGGGAAAATTCACCAAAACAAAAATTCTGTCATCGTTTACTCGCCCTTCACTTGTTTCAAACCTGTCTGACTTTCTTTCTTCTGTTGAACACAAAAGAAGATATTTTGAAGAAAGCTGGAAACCTGTAACCACTGATTTACATAGAATTAGTTTTTCCTACTATGAAAGTTGATGGTTAGGTTTTCAGCTTTCTTCAAAATAACAGAAGAAAGAAACTCGAGGGTGGGTGACCTATCACTTTAATTTGTCCATTGCAATCATTTAAAAGATTGGGTTTTAAAAAACTAAATAATTTATGAAGTATTAAATGTTAGAAAATATTTATGTTTGAAGTGAAGGCTCTTTCTAATCCATCATATAATCTTACAAAAAATTCTATATAAATATTAGCTATGTTTCTTCAACATAGTACTAAAGAATCACTTAACACAATGAAATATTTATTCTCTGTAATGTCAATGACAAAGTTCAGGAGGCAAAAACCGCTTCATTTCTTTACTCTAAACGGAACGACTTTTACGCGTGATTGTGTCTTTACACTGAATTTAGAGCAGAACAAATCTTCCTCAGAGCAGCCTCAGAGACGCCTTAATAAATGATGCTGAGCGCTCATCATCGTCTCCAGCGCTGATCTCCGGTCAGAAGGGGGTGTGTTCTCATCAGAGCGCTGGAAATCCCCATTAGTCACATAAAAGCGACCCGGACGGTGGCACTACATCATATTAAAGCTCGCTCCTGAGCCGAGCGAGGACTTTAAACTATGTAGGCACGGAGGACAGGGTTTAAATGGGCAATTTGATGGGCAGCTGGAGATACAAGGAGCCGAGCACAGTGGAAGAATGCGACTCGACGTGGGAAACCGACTCGGAGAGCGACGAGCATCAGCCGGGAGGAGAGGAGGAGGACAGCGGCATCTCCGAGTCCATGAGCCCGGCGGAGGCAGCCAGAGGATGCGAGCAGCTGGAGCGCGGATCACCACAGGTACCCAGTGATAACAAAGGAGAAACAATAACCGTAAACGCGATCGTTAGATTTGTCTGTGTGAACTGTAAATGTATAATCGGTTGCATATTAGAAAACAGCGTGTAGTAGCTACTGTAGTAATCATTGTGGTTATGATATTTAAAATGCATGCATATCCATGTGGTGTAAGCACGCGTGCTGTGCGTGCCGAGAGCGTGGGCAAAGTCAACCCATTATCATCAGCCATATAATTATTGTTACTGAACACAACATTATGAAAATTGCACGTTATAAATATCGAACAAATGCATCCAGTAGGAGAAATGCTGAGCAAATGAATGAAATAATATTTAATAACGTCAACAACAACAAAAAAACAATAAACAAAGTAAAAGCACATTTTGTTCAGAATCTGACCCACAAATTTGACCCATTTACCACTTATGACCTTTCACCTTTGAGCTAGGCTATGAGCATGTTCTATCTATCTATCTATCTATCTATCTATCTATCTATCTATCTATCT
>CAIGQV010003909.1:18047895-18083409 GCA_903798115.1 Danio jaintianensis
TCTATCTATCTATCTATCTATCTATCTATCTATCTATCTATCTATCTATCTATCTATCTATCTAATTGGCCTTTTGCTTTTACATATTTGTCATAACCATAAATCAGATTTGATAAAAAAATAAAATAAAATAATAATAATAATATCAAGCACATGCCACCTCTGGGTTCTTTATTATATTTCTTGTGATTTAGTAGCACACAATATTACATTACAACATTACAATACACGTCATTCAATAACTAGTAGAAAAATAATGTATATGTTATAATATGAAATGCCCAAAATGGCTCAAATTAACCAGAAATTTACCTTTTTTTGCTGATGCTAACTTATAAGGCGATAGGAGAGTTAAATATCTTTGACCTTGTTAGATGTCATTTCTAAAATGGCTCTGTCTTTTCTCAAGGTTTCTGGATTTTAAGGCCACAGAGACTGTGACCTTTTCAATGTGACCTATTTCCTCACGGGAAATTTGGCTTCTCGAATTTCCTGTCAGCGGAAAAAAAAGGAAATTGGATTTTTATTCATTTGAAGCTGACTTTGATAACAGCTTGTCACATTCACTATTATAGTTTGCTTTCGCGAGCCCTGCATCCAAAACCTTTATATTATCTAATCCGTTTATGTAAGTAAATGTAATGTTATTAATTAGTAAGCATCTCAGGCATTTCAATATGTCATTGGCCATCACAAGCAAACAGCTTTATGTTGTGTGAAAGAGTACAAGCCTTCTGCGCATTGCCTTCATTCAACCATAAAGATGTTCAGTGTTTCAACATCACAAGAGGCTGAGAGCTAAAAATGTTCATGAATTAGTTAGAAAAAAGTACATAGTCTACAAAATGGAGCTCTTCTTTCGCTAGCATCCCAGTGGGGAAGAGCGGTGACAATATAGCTCAGATGCTGACGAGGGAAGTCATTCATTCGCTTTTTCACCACCTATGCAACCATTCCATCCCTGTCACTTTTTTCCTTTCACACAGTTTGGTGACATGATGGAGTCCTCCACCAGGATGAAAAGGAGCTTTTATGCCGCAAAGGACTTGTACAAGTATCGCCACAGTTATCCGGTAAGGAGTTACATCTACTCTCTTCACATTTCTCATACAGAGCTCGCAGACCGAAAATGAGATTTTCAGTAAATATTGCTGTACAGTCAGCAGAAACACATTTAGTAGAGACCTGATGTATTGCCTGGACTCTTAACTCTCTCTTTATCCTTCATTCCTGATTTCTTTCTGTTGCTCAGAACTACAAGGAGCCTCGTCAGCCGAATGAATATCGTAATCTGAGGTTTTATCTGAATAAGATCCCACTGGTGCCGGATGGTGAGTGTGTTTGCTGTTTTATTATAATGTGAGAAGCACTGTACAATGAATCTGGATTGAATAATGGCAGTTGTGCTATTGAAAATATTTGCATGGTATTGAATATGTCTGGAAGTCTTTTCACAACACAAAGTTCCTTTCATTCTTTAATAATGAATTAATATTATTTCCCTTGGTTAGTATTGTATGGTGTTCCTAATGTTTGTAGTACCAATCTGTTTTATTGTTTTTAAATCATCATTATATTAAAGGAACTTCCTCCCTGGAGGTCCCTTGATTCTCATAATGAGACTGCCTTAATTGTTACTCGGGGAAATTTTGTTTGCAGTAATAACAAACAGCCATTTCAGGAATAAAAGCACTGGTGCAAATAATGATCTAGACTAATTCATTTGCAAAACATGGTTTTACACAAATGATCAATGTGCCGGAGAGTCATCTTAATGTATTCTACTCTTGATTACTTAAAGGAATACTTGCCCCCCAAAAGGAAAAATATTTACATTTGTTGTTAATTTGTCCTGTAGAATACTAATGGCTATTTTTTAAATATTGTTTAAGAATTCACATATTTATACTGTAAAAAATGCTGGGTTCCACACAATCGATTAAGATTAAGTTGTTTTTATTAATTTAGGTGGATTGAACATAAAACAATTAAGTTGTCCCAATGAAATCTCAAGGATTTTGTTGTTTCAGCTCATTTTAAATAAGTAGTTTAGTTTGAACAAGCAACACATTTTTTTTTTGGAGTGTTCACCAAATTTGGAGAACAAATCATTATGTATGATTTATATGGTTTATATGGTTCAGAATTAACTTGTTTAGCTCACTTTTTCCACTGGTGCTTGTGTTGAGAGTTTGCTGGATTGGATGATAAAGCTGAAAAACAGTATGTGACAAAACAATTTTGTTAACAAATTACTAAAAATACAACATGGGAATGTATTTTTTTTTACAAGTGTACAAAAATATTGGGTTCATAATAGTGTTTGTATCCATTAATTGAGTTTTAAATTGACATTTTCCTCTCAGCTTTAACCCAAAATGTGTCCAGTGCAATCACACAACAGTTCATAATTTTTGGATTTAGTGGCTAATTTGTACGATCTCATTAATATATTTAGTTTGATTTGCTCACCTCACAATGACGGTTTGGTTTAGGGAGTGTTTTGAGGCATGCCTCCTTTTAAAATGTTTATGTTTTTGTATGAATTAAATCATATGAATTTGTACAAATTAGCCACTTCTTGAACATTAAGTAAAATAGTTACGTTTTCTTTGTGACATCGAGCTGGTTTGTCAACATTTTAACCAAATTTGGGCTGATACAACAATACAGCGTTTCTTGAGTGCAGTAGAATGTCCATTCATACTATATGCATTCCTAGCGTTTAGATTTTACTTTTTGCACAGTAATTATTTATTCAAAACATATACCTACTCAAACATATACCTACACTCATTTTGATATACAAATCACAATGAAATCCTCGTTCAAATCATGAAAGAAAATTCGCCACATACTGTGTAATCTGAACCTGACATGACAAAGTTTTCATAGTTTTATAGTGTTTTTGGTTTCTGCATTCTTTAAAATGTATACTTACATACTTACATAAGAGATTTTATGAAGGTAAAAATGCGACATTTCCCGTACACAAAGATGTGAACTTACATACTGCAAGAACACTTACAGTATATTCAGAACAAGAAGCAGTTTTCACAAGCGAATACACATGCCAGCTGGTGTGGAGGAAGAACATGGGTTCTGGAGTGCTTCATTAGCTGAATGTTTTCCCCGCGGGCCACTTTAAGCAGTCAGACAGTGAAGACATCTCAGAGGAGTCATTGATTGGTTATTGTGGTCATGTTTGAGAATTAACTGGATCTGTTGTGCAAGCATTTTTATGGCGGCATAACAGTTTCACTGCTGTTTATGGAGGATGCGCACACAAACACACACACACACACACACACACACACACGGACACGCATGTAACACAGTGCTGTGCGTCCCCCTGAGATCAGCATTTCCATGTCACAGATGACCTACACCTCTATTTAAAAGCAGTTCTTTGTTTCCTCTTAAAGGTACAGTTTATTTAAAAAGAACAATGTTGGGTTATTCAACACAATGTTGTTCATTTAATTTGTCCCTACAATTAAGGGTCAAGTCAAAGGTCACTACCCTTGTTCGCTTTCCAACATTCTCCAAAATATTTAAATAAAAAAGAAAGTAATTTAAATTTGGAACCATGTGGGAGCGAGTAAATGATAATGACTATATAATTTTCTTATGGTGCCATTTGGGAATGATGACTTTTAAGTCAACCTTTTACGAGTGAACCTGGCATTTGAAAAAACAACATATTGACAAAAGTAGATCTTGACAGAATTAAAATAAAAAAACTGTACATTTAATGGAGTTTTAAGTGACTAATGCTGAGCTTTGCCTGTTGTGATGATTTATTATCTTCCTCTTTTGCCCCTTAGGTATTTACATTGAAGAAATCCTCACTAAATGGAGGGGAGACTATGACAAACTAGAGCACAATCACACATACATTCAGTGGTAAGGCATTTCTTTAACATTATACACTCCTATAAAGGTTATTTATTTGGGAATGATGAATCCATGAAGAACCTCTAACATCTGTGGAGCCTTTTTTTTATTCCACAAACTGCTCTTTATTAGATTATTAGAATGTTCTTCACATGGAGAAAAACAGTGCTTTTTAATTAACTGTTTAGTAGTGCAGAAACGCTCTTTTGTAGCTTCTTTATAAACAATAAAGTGGTTAGTCAGTAATTGCCTAATAATAATGCTTAATAACCTATTGGCTTATTAGCCTGAAGCTTATTATTATTGCTCGTTCAAAGAACATAAAAAGTTGCACGCTAATATGGGCATGAGGGATTTTTCGATGGCGAGACATGGAGTAGATATGCTTCTCTTTACCGTCTGTTCCAAATAAACCTCATCTTCTTTAGATGCAAGTCCTGTAGATCAAGGCAAAAAAAAATAATCAAAAAAGAGCATGAAAGCGGACAAAGGCAGCGATAACAATCTAAATCAGCACATTTGTGGTACCTGCAGGTGAAGGGGTCAGCAACATCATCTTTGTCGACAAAAGGATGGCCTTAGCACTGCATTAGATAAAATGTTTCTTTAATGTTTAACATTGCTCAAATATTCATAGGGCGCTTTGGCTGACATCATCTCTTTAGCAACTGAAGAAGCTTTGGGGAAAGTCAATGACTTGAGGGCATTTCTTGATTAAATGGTCCAATTTCCTTACATTAAAGATGCAAATGATAACTGTTTAATCTTAACTGCAAAAGATAAGCCATATTGTAGGAAAGTAAGTAAGCCTTTCTATTAATTTGAGATTAAATTAAAGATGATTAATTATGCATTACGCAAACACTATAGTGAAATAACATACAGTTGCTTGGGTACTTTAAAAATCATAGCTTTGACACATGAAAAACAAAACATGTTGTATCAGACTTTTTTTGTATTTAAAATTTTCTGTTCACTCGTTGGCAATAAAAGTAATACATGATTAATAAATGCTAATTCTTATATACAGCCTCTTCAAATAAAGCTGTTCAGTTTGTAACAGTTTTTTTCTTTACTTTTATAATAAATGCTACTTTTAAGAAGCTTGAACATGCTTTAATGCTTGCTTTGAATGGAAACGTATTTAAAACCGATGTTCCCGAGGTTAGCAATGGGTTAGGAAGTACACAATACATTCTGAAAAAATAGTTCTCAATGAGATTGGGCTTGTTATCCACCATGTTGTTCCAGGTATGTAAGACTTTGTAATTTCTGAAGAGAATTCAAATAAGATATTTTAAGACACAAATACACTTCATTAAACATGTACACATAGATATCACCTATATGCTATAAGATTTCTGGTTAACTATGTCTGTATATAATAACTTATATTTGATATTATATTTTAATTGAATTGCTTTCCAACATTTTCTAAAATATCAATGTACGAAAGAAAGTCACATAAGTTTGGAACAGCATCAGAGCGAATAAATCATAATGCTATTTAAAGGAATACGTTTTTCATTTTAAAAAGCAATATTATAAAACACCAGCATCGCTAATGAAGAGTTACGTAACCATTAAATGAATTAGCTCACATTCAGCGAGCACTGAAGGTTGTGTGGAGGTTAAACGGTAGATGTGTGTCAATGTGCTCTTGTAAAGCCCTCGGTAGGGTGTTGTAACCTCTCACGGGCTAACAGTTCATTCCTGACTGTGCTGTTATTTCCACTGTTAAGGGTGAAAAGAGAGGGAGGACATGATGCCCCGAGCCTGCATGAAATAACAGCACACTTCTAAAATCATGCTTCATGCATATGCTGCCAATCGTACCCTTGCACCTCCTCCTGCTGACAAAAAAAAACCTGATTATAGCTTCTCTCATTCTCTCTACTCATTTTTTTTCGCGTTCACACTCCGTACACTTCCAGGGCTATTTGCATAATATCAATTATCGAATGTAAAAGTGCTAGCAGACAGATCGCTAACATTTTGCCTCTTTACGTAAATTAAGATGAGATGACAGTGAAAGCTTGCTTGCTCTAGCAGGCAGTCAGCCAGAACTTCATGACTTCAGAGAGATGAGAAACAAGAGAGGCTGATGAGAAAAAAAGAGACAGACAGAAAAAAGATATGCCGAGGTTTGCTGGTTGTCCTTTGCTAGCGGTCAGCAACATGTAGCATCAAACAGCTGACAGGGAGAAATTTATCCATTATTGCATTTTGGTGTGCGCATGTGTGTGTCCCTTTTTTCTCTATCCCTTTCCATTCCTTATATCTTAGTTAAGAGTCACTCTCATCATGACTAGTAAAAATAATTGTGATTTAATTATCGGATATCATTCCCGATACTTACTACCTGTATTTATAAGGACATTGAATTGTTAATGTTTTTACAAACATTCAAATAAACATGTTATACAAATATATTTGAAAAAAAAAAGAAAAGTGAGTGATGTCTGCATCAAATGAAGTGATTTTTTTTACATGCTTAATACAGTATACAGTATAGACACACATAAAGCATATTAAATTGATTTAAATTAAATTCAAGCGAATTGCCAGTTTTAATGTTTTAAATAACTTTAAATCAAATGTGGGTAAAATAATGTGCCAATCTTCATTCCGCTTATAACACATCTATTTATGTATAAATAAAACAACATACTTATTCTAACCGCCATTTAAAGTGATCATATTAAAATTCCACTATATTTTGTTGCAGACAAATGAGGTAAGACTAGTGATTTGAAGGATAGTGGCTAAGTATTAAAACAACAATAAATTAGAATCGAGTTATTTAAATCAAATTATTCATAATGAAGATGATGAATTTATTAAGAAATATGATTAAGCACTGTACAATGGCAATGACATTTTTGTTGGTGTTTTCTGAAAATAATGGTGAAATGCACGATAATAACAATGTAGTAATCTCATTATTTTTGCGTTTAATATAATTACATTGCTTGGACAGTTAATTTCATGCAACATTTACTTAAAAAAAAAAAAGAATTAGCCAAATTATTTTTCACATAATATATTAGAAAGTGTTTATTAACCGGTGTTTTTCTAACTGATAAAGTACGATAAAAGATAAATCCTAGCTTGTTTATTTACTGCTGTTACAGGCTTTTCCCACTTCGAGAACAAGGCCTAAATTTTTATGCTCAAGAACTCACTCAGGATGA
Organism: Danio jaintianensis; assembly: GCA_903798115.1. NCBI lineage: Eukaryota > Metazoa > Chordata > Actinopteri > Cypriniformes > Danionidae > Danio > Danio jaintianensis. The sequence continues at coordinate 18,054,987 of CAIGQV010003909.1, forward strand.
GATAAAGGTAAGCATCTGAAATCAAAATGGCATTTTAAGACAACAAAGAGTATAAATAGTGTCTTCTTTTTTGTTACGAACATCCTTCTTTTCAAATGTTTATATCTTTCAAAAATATTTGATTAAGTATCTGTATTCTTGATTTGTCAGCAATCATCTCTGAAAGCAAAAGAAAATGAAGGTTTTGATTTCTGTTTTTGTGCACACAGAACTAAAAACCTGATAATGAGACACTATGGATGAAAAAAAATTAAACCTTTATTTTTAATAGTGTAATAACACCTAGTCAAAGGCGTCAGAACATTCGTAAATAGGTTTCAGCCAGAGACACTTTTTTTGTTTTATCTTTTTTCTTAAATCAACTTTTTAACCTCTTTGACTTTCTGATGCCAACAGGAATTCCAAAGCACTCGGGAAGCCAAGAGACGATTCCTCCTAGCATATACAATCATGCTGGATTTCTTTGGAATCAAACTCCTGGATAAAAATGGAAATGTGTCTCGAGCCCCAAATTGGCAAGATCGCTTCCAGCACCTGAATGAGTGAGTTATCTCATAAATACGATTCCTCTCTTCTGACCTTCATGTTCTAATTCTGCACCAGTTATCTTGACAAACAGGTAATCTAATCTCCAAGTCTCCTGCCATATTTAGAAAGCTTCATATTCCAGTCCTAGTCTCTTATCCCTGCACCACAGATTCACAGTCATGACCCCAAGTAAACTGTCATCTCATGCAGAGGCCAGAAAAATGGGTCAGATGCATAGAAGGCTATATAGCAAACAACACAGATAAATACAAAAACTTTGCATGTAAGGAGATTTACAGCATGGACAGAATTGCAGAGACACTTAAAAAGGAGAGTTGAAAATAAGATTGATGAACGCATAGGAAAGGAAGGCAGCGAGAAAATCCGCAGTGCAGGGGACTGAGTTGTAGACGTACTGTAGATCACTGTGCGTGTCTGTCTGTGTGTCATTGCCCCAGGACAGAGCCATGGAGGACACACTTACAGTACATTACAGAGAGACACAGTGCCCTACACTAATATTGGCACCCTTAGTAAATGTGAAGGGAAAAAAGGCTGGGAAAAATGTCTATTGTTTAACCTTTTTGGATGAAAGTTGAGGCTTTTTTTTACTTTTTAAAACAGTTTGTGGACATGTTTGTCATTTTAGATTGTAGTTTTGGAGACTTTCTGACCACAACTAACTTCTGTAATTCTCTAGCTGTTACTATCCTCTGCCTAATGGTATGTTTTTACATGATGGGCACACATCTTCTTCCAGACTGATTCATGGCACTTCCAGTTGACTGGAATTTCTTAGTTATTGCCCTGATGGTGGAAATGGGCATTTCCAGTGTTTTTGCTGTATTGTTTTGTAGCCATTTCCCATTGTGTGAAGGTCAACAAATTTTTTTACTTGAATTACGGCTCTGTTCTTCTGCTTTTACCTACTGTGAAGAATGACTTGTGTTAGAGAATACGGTCTATGTGACACAGGAGGTCATTGAACAATTACCTGTTCCTTATCATTCAGGTGGACAAAAAAATAAAATAATAAAATACTTCAGAAATTTTTAGCTCATATGAATTGTGCCAATTATGGTGACACATATTTAACAAAGATTTGTTTTTTGATAAAACTGTATTATTTGCTATTTTGTTTGTTCTTACAGAGAATTTATATATTTTGAGCAAAAAAATCAAATGGTTAAACAACAAAGACTTTTTGTCAAAGCCTTATTTGCTCATTTTTACCAACGGCACCAATGTTTTCACCAGGAAATGCAAAAATAAAAAAGATAAATATGATTTTCCCCCCTCACTATTCTGAATTTATACAGTACCTCACATTTCTTTTTCTCTCTCACAGTTCATACAAAAAGTCAGATTTGTGTGATATACACTACTGTATGCAAGATAATGCACAAGAGATCAAGTCATCCAAGATGTAGTGACTGTTTTCAGTAGTAAGTTTGCTGCTGAAACCATGGTCATTGGTGATTTAAAAAATAATAAAACATTAATAAATATAAAGTCAGTAGTTTCCAATACCTTTTTCAGTTTTTAGAACAGACTGATTCTTTTGCTTTATAAGACCGCAATCTATCATCACGAGCTATGAGTATCGTTTTATCGTTTTTCCCAGGTCGCAGCACAACTACCTGCGTATCACTCGCATTCTGAAGAGCCTTGGTGAGCTGGGCTTTGAAAGCTTCAAGCTGCCTCTTGTGCGTCTGTTATTGGAGGAGGCATTGGTGGAGGGCACTTTACCCAACATGCGTCACAGTGCACTGGAATACTTCGTCTTCACACTGCGCCAACACGCTCAGAGACGTGCCCTGCTCCGCTTCGCCCAGCGCCACTACCAGCCACCCGAGAACTTCATCTGGGGGCCACCCAAAAAGAAACGCATCCCAGCCTCTATCTCCACAGGGACAAGAATGGGGAAAAACGAGGTGGTGGAGAGAAGTGTGGCCAAAGCAAGGTCACCCAAAGAGGGCCGGAATAACATGGAGAGAGTAGCGGAGGACACGGAGGAGAGGAAAAGTGGAGAGTGGAAAATGACAAAAGGGTCTAAAATGCTACATGAGGGTGGAGGGAGGGTCGATATAGAGGAATATATTGAGACCATTCCTCTGTAATAACTGAAAGAGAGAGATTAATGCTTAAAGTTGGCACAGCAATATTATTCCATACTATTGCCTTTTAGAGACTTGCTTTGTGAAGAACTTGACTGTTTGCCATTTTCTTTATAATATGAAGTGTTTTTCTTAACTCTGAATACTTTTCACAAAATGTTAGCGGATGAATTTCTCTACTGCGGTTCTTGCTTGCAGGCCTCCGGAGAGTTCTTAGCACATATACAAGTGTGAGTATCTGTAAGTGCTACCTGAACACTTTGTTTGTGTGAAATATTGCACTTTTTGACTCCTCAGTCTTCCCCTGTGAGAGAATATTATTATCTTAGTCGGCAGGCTTTGAGATAAGGCTTTACTTGTTAATCGTTAGCCGGCTTCTCAGACAGACACATCTTCTTTTCCGTGTTCAGAAGAACTCGCCGAAGTTTCTTGGAACAGATACTTGTAGCTTCTTGTAACAGATCACGGTAATGTGTAGTAAGTGTGAATATACTTTCAGGAATTTTCAGGTAATTGATCTTCCATGTTTCTATAGGTAAATGTGAGACTTTAATTCAGTTTTCTCAAATACGTCTTGCAATATAAAGTGCCTCTTTTTGTTAGCTAATGTTACGTGCTCTTTCATTTTGAGTCGCAGTCGCAATGCAAACAAACTTGAATTTTGACTGTTTTATGTTATTTTTGGACAAAAGAAAAGCTATCAAATTCTGCTAAAGTTTTATGAATATTCAAGCAACAAATGCAATTTAGATAGCTTTAAATATAGTGTGACGGCTGTGATCACTTGCAAATGATTTTGAAAAGTTATTATAGCTTGAAATATGTAATATTCAAATACTCGATTTCTTCTGGAATTTAAATCTTAGTGTTTTTTACATGCAGAGGCTTGTACCTCAGGAAGGACATTTAATGTACATACTGTAGCTTGTTAGTAAGATGCAAGTAAGCAGAGGAAAGTATATTCTAAAACAGTTAAAACAAACATTATATTTTAACCAGTCATTTGTGTAAATTCTGAGAATAAATCTCTTAATATTCTCACAAAATCGTTTTTAAGACTGCCATCATTATATATATATATACACACACACATGTAGTTGAGGTCAGAATTATTAAACCCCCTGAATTATTAGCCCCCGTTTATTTTTTTCCCCCCAATTTCTGTTTAACGGAGAGAAGATTCTTTTCAACACATTTCTAAACATAATAGTTTTAATAACTCATTTCTAATAACTGATTTCTTTTATCTTTGCCATGATGACAGTACATAATATTTTACTAGATATTATACAAACACACTTCTATACAGCTTAACGTGACATTTAAAGGCTTAACTAGGTTAATTAGGTTAACTAGGCAGAATAGGGTAATTAGGCAAGTTATTGTATAACGATGGTTTGTTCTGTAGAACAAAAAATATATAGCTTAAAGAGCCTAATAATTTTGACCGTAAATGGGTTTTTTTTTATTTTATTCTGGCCGAAATAAAACAAATAAGACTTTCTCCAGAAGAAAAAATATTATCAGACATACTGTGAAAATTTCCTTGCTCTGTTAAACATCATTTGGGAAATATTTAAAAAAGAAAAAAAATTCAAAGGGGGTTTATTAATTCTGATTTCAACTGTATGTTTGAAATGACTCAAAGTGATGGAGCAGGTCACATATCTATGTGTGAGAGTGTTTGCTGCCTTTCATCTAATCATACTTACAATGTTTGTGTGGACAATCAGGGCTATTGATGGTCACTATACAATACAACTAATCGAGTGTTTTTCTTATTAGATATTAATTAATAAGGAAGCGTGCATGCGATGTGTGTGTTTGTTCCACACTGCTATTTCAGAGTGTATCCAGAGGGCTATTCAATACCTCCACAGCACAGGTGTGTTTGTTTGAATGTGTTTGTTTTTTTAGCTTCTAATGACACACAAACAGAAGAAACAATTTCAAGGAAAGGCTAAATCCTATTCTTCCATTAAAGTATCTGAAATCCTGCTTCCTTGGTTTCACTTGGATTAAACAATGAAGACGGTCTATCCTTACTTTTTTTTTTTTTCAGTCAATATTTGACTATTTTGTTTGCTGTTTGTGTGCAAGTCATGCATAAAAAGAGTGGACTGCTATATCCTGTGTCCAAAACTTGAAAAACATGTATTAAAATTCTTTTATTATTATTATTATTATTATTATTTTTACTGCAATATAAAACAATCCTGTGCATGTGGTTTAGTTCATTTGGTTAAAAAAAAAAAAGCTAATTTATTCATAAATGTTTATTCATAAATTTATTCAAAAGTGTTTTTATCACTTTTACTCAGAAATAAGTATTAGATATTTGCTTGATGATCTCTTAAGCTGAATTTGTTTCCGATTTTTAGATGTATTATTCTTTGGAAGCCAGTCGGAGACCAGTTTTATACAAAAACGTTGCCTTTTAAGTCACATTATAGGCAGCGAGACATCAGTTTCAGATACAGCCGGTGACTTCTGTCCTGTTTGGAAACAAATAGCCATTTTCTCTTCATTGAAAAGACTGTTTATCCATATTCCAGTGTTTCTTGTGCCATAGTTGTGTGGAAACAGAATGACTGGCCTCAAGTAAGGTGCCAGAATTATGTTTTTATTTAGAAATTATTGGGAAGTGATGATTTGTTATCAAAGCAAATGTGAAGTTCATATTTGGACATTTATATTGTGGCCTACTGTATAATAAAGTGCAGCTCTTTTAATTGTAAGTGTGTTTATGTGCATGAATCTAATTAATGTTTTAAAGTTTATGAACTCATCTTTTAAATTCTTTCAATAATTACTCAACATAAATTTATTTCAGCTGAAATCAACTGAATTTATATCATCTAGTCAGAACTACAGAATGGGAAATGTTACTATTTATTGTGTAACGTAAGTACGTTCAGAAGACAAAAGTGCATAAAAAGTTTATTTTGTATTTTTTTGCATGTGGATGTGAGCAACAAAATAACTATAACTATATAATTTTAATTCCATAATTAAAAAGGGTTTTGTTAGTTTCAGAAAGTCTGATTGGTTAATCACAGGTTTTTGAGACTGAATAATATCAACATTATAGTTCATAATTACAACAAAATAATATTAAATATTAAAACAATATGTAATTTCTTGACAAGAAATGTAATAAGCACGAAATAAAATGTTTTTGGTTAACCAGAAAAATGTAAAACACCACTTTGTTACACCACTAAAGCACGTTATGACCCTTGCTTTAGCTTCTGCTATTTTTGGAATGTTTGCAATAGCAACCGACTAACTGCATATCATCGCTTTCATAAGTCATTTCAAAACAATCTCTTAGCTTTAGATAAAGAGGTCCTGCCTTTACCCTTGACAGAGGACAAGATGAATATCACTCTGCCCTGTCCCATAATCCACAGCACTCTGTTGAGATTATTGTAAAGTCCAGGAATCCTGTTAAAACTGAGAGAAAAATCACAGAAGAGCAGCACCATATGGTCTGTTCAGGCAGTCTGGTCTCCTGTGGGCTTAAGGAGACTGTGTGTGGCGTAATTAGCGTGAGTTTTGCTGATGCTTGTCAAAACGTCAGGGATCGGGATGGTTTACCTGACGTACACCTGTGAGTGTGAGTCTTCACTCAGAAAGCTGTCAAACACACACCTGTCGGCTCTCCTGCTGTGCTTCTGCTTCACTTTAACACACGGTCTGTCTCTGACTACTTTTTTACTACCAACTACAATTCTAAAATAGTTTAGCAAAATGCAATAATCAATTATATGTGTTTCTTCATTCTCTTTAAACTATATTAAATTGACAAAAGTACAAAAATGTTTTCCAAAGTTTTCAATGCTCAAATATATTCATTCATTTTCTTTTCGGCTTAGTCCCTTCATTAATCAGGGGTCACCACAGCGGAATGAACCGCCAACTTATCCAGCATGTTTTACGCAGCAGATGCCCGTTCAGCCGCAACCCATTACTGGGAAACATCCATACACACTCTTTCACACACATACACTACGGCCAATTTAGCTAATTCAATTCACCTATATCGCATGTCTTTGGACTGTGGGGGAAACCGGAGTACCCGGAGGAAACCCACGCAAACACGGGGAGAACACGCAAACTCCACACAGAAATACAAACTGGCCCAGCTGGGACTCAAACCAGCGACCTTCTTGCTGTGAGGCAATCGTGCTACCCACTACGCCACCGTGCCGCCCTCACATAACACATATTTCCTTTTAAGCACAACATTTAAATGTTTGGAAATTGGAGATTTCAACCATTACAGTTTAACAAGATTTTTTAATTTATTTTTTTACACAGTCTGGCATGACAAGACAACTGCTTAACAGTCAGTGATTGCCATTGTCTGTTTCTCCTTTTCATGACGGGACATATATTTTAGTCTTTACTATAGTTTTTTTTTTTTAAACATAATTGTTTTTAAAAGAGTTTTTCACCTATAATTTGACAGAACAGTGAAGAGTATTGAGTATCAAAAGAGAGAGGGGAAAAATTGAGTGTGTCCTTGTTGCAGCATGATGACGTACTGGATCAGGCACCAATAAGTATATTTGAAACGCACATGTGAGTGGTTATTGCTGGATATGAGATTTTTTTATAATAATTTTTAAAATTACCCATTACATTGTGTATTATTAGCATCTACAGCTACCCCAACCATCACAGTAGCATGGGCGTTACAACATCCACTACGTATTGGACCTGATCCAGTGCGTCATTGTGCTACAGACTGCAGCGAGGACATCTTAGAAGAATCGGCAAAGGACCTCAAGTCTGGAATCTAATAGAATGTATGAGAAGTATTAATGCACTATTTATGCTAAAGATTCAACTGATCTCATCAAATATGTATGTGATTTTCTAAATGTGATGTTAAAGGATTTAGTCCTAGCCAGTCAATTTGACCCAAAGAATAAAAAATCCGCTCCATTCCTACATTTTGAACCCAGTACAATGGTTTGTTTAGATGTTTATTGGCTGAATATGCTTCAGTTACTGTAGCAGTCAGAAAAGCCATTTGACTCCAGTGCTCTTGCTCTCCTTGTGTGTGTTAAATGTGCTGAGCGGCCGCACTGATCGGGACTGACAGAATGAGGTGCTGGGGCTTGTGTTGCGGAGTGGATATTACCCATGAATCACTGTTCTAGCCTGTGTGTGTGTGTGTTTGTGTGTGTATCCCTTTCAAAGCTTCGTGCCACAGCTCTTAGTTAAACCTCAAACATGCAGCTGCCCAGGCATCAGCCACAGGCCAGGTGAGAATGGATCTGTCAGTGTGTTTTACATGAGAACTACTGAATGACAGAGCCATATCTGTCACACAATTGTCTACTGTCACACAACTGTCACACAATTGTCTACTGTCACATCATGTCAATTCATAACTGCCAGCTCAAGCCATGTCCTGTCTATTCACTGGAAAATACGTTTACTTTCTAAACAACAACTCTAACAAAAATAAGTCATTTATTAACTAGTATTTCTCCAGATGAATAAGCTTATCTATTACATTCTCCCACTGATGCATGTGGGACTTCCTCTTTTGCAAAATTTTACAGTGAACTTCTGAACTCTACAACTCCTATTGGAAGATTTTGTCTTTTGGTGTAGTTTTTGTTCTGCATACAAATGTAAGTCACTCAAGGATAGTTTACCCCAAAATAAAAATTATATCATCATAAGCCCCTTTTACATAGTAATACATGTAAGTATTGATCAAAATTACCTTAATTAAGAATTTTACCATGCACACATCCATTCCAATATACTGGTACATTCTGACATCTTTAACCAGAAGTGACATCAGCTGTTATTTACTGATAATGTAACAACTTCTCATTCCTGTAAATTGCCAGAATAGATTTACAGGTATTTTGAAAAATGGCATCTTCAATCTTTTTACGGCAATATACAGGTAATTCCCTGGAAAACTATGTGAAAGGGGTTATATTTCCCTCCACTAGTTGCAAACAAGTTTTTTTTATGTTGAACACAAATAAATATGAAGAATGTTGGAAAGAAGCAGCCATTAACTTCCATATGAATTTTTGCTCCTACTGTCAACGGCTGCTGGTTTCCAAAATTCTTCAGAATATCTTCTTTTGGGTTCAACAGAAAAAAATAAACTTTAGAAAAGTTTAGAAGCACTTGAGTGTGAGTAAATGATGAATACATTTTCATTTAATGTAACAACAGGAGCATTTAGAACTAATATACTTTAGTTACAAACAAATAAAACTGTCATTAATAATAGAATATAAACAGGTCTCGTTTGCAGCACGTGTCACGATCTTACAACTCCATGCGCCATTGTTATATTTAGACTCCGTCGTGATGAATTCTAGAATGACATTTTATTGATACTCGATTAGCTGGCTCACTTGAGTTGACATTAACTTAGCTGGGCTTTGGTTGCGTAGTCGCATGTGGCGAGAGCTTTACATCGCGACGCAGCATCTTCAAATAAGACTCTATATCCTTCATAATTAAAGCTGTTGAAGATCCAGATATTCTCTTCTTTTTTTCCTAGTTATGCGGCAAAGTTGGCCTGTTGTCCGCCATTGGCAGCTGAAAACGACCATCCTGGTTTCTTAAAGGGACAGTTCACACAGAAATTATGTGATTCTCAACCATATTCCTTGAGGAATATTGGAAACTGGTGGCCATTGACTTTTTTTTTGCCTACTATGGATGTTGATGGTTAGCTACTGGTTTCCAACATATTTTAAAATGTCTTGTTTTGTGTATAACAAAAATAAGAAACCCATAAAGCAGGGGTGTCAAATCCAAACTTGGTAAGGGCCGCACTGAGTGTTGTGAATAAAGTCAGGGGCTGTACATACACATTTTTTTTTTTTTTTATTGGAGAAAATAAAAGTGTATTAACAACTGTATAACATCTCTTACAATTCATTAAACCACATTTATCAAAATAGTAAGGTTTTACATTTCATTTTAATTTGGACCACATTTGTGTCACAGCAGGTTTTATCTCTATCAAAACATGAAATAAGGTCTCTGACCAATATAAGCATAAAACAGTACAGTAGGCTAGCATAGAACAGTAGTCTACTTTAAAAACAATTTCATATTCAGAAAAACTGATATACCACATTGAAACAAGCAACAGATGGTTTCTGATATTGTATTATTGTAGCTTTAGAAAGGCAACCTAATCATGAAATGATCCATGTCAACTGTCAATGCCTACAATTGAACTTGTGGATTTCAGAGGAAAAACAAAATAAAGCAATATATTTATTAGTAGGCTGTTATAGATAAATGGTAGCCTATATAAATGGTAAGAAATTGTATTATTTAGATTATTTTGCTTCAAATGACACTTGCACTGGGCTTACATGCCAAACCTAAGACCTTTTTTTTTTTTTTTAACTCTTAGCAGACACCCTGCATCTTTTCTTAGAAACAATCTCATCTATTCTAGGTGTAATGTCCCTTGCCATGGCTACTTACAGACATAATATGGTGGTCTGTGAGGCGGAATCTGTGGGATGTTTTGGTCAGCTTCATTATAGAGAACATTTGTTCACATGAGTATGTGCTCCCAAACATAGACATGACGCGTGTGGCATTGATTCAGGTAGCAGAGTGGGAAACTCAGCTGCTCCAAGTGGCCAAGTTTTTAGATGCATATTAGCTACATTGCAGTTCAATCAGATCCAACTGCAGGTGCTCAGGAACAGTGTCAACGTCGAGTGAAAATGGATTCGCAAACAAATCGAGGTTGAATTTCTGTCTTTCAAAATCAGCAAGCCTCCTGCTGAATTCCACTTTAAGTGAGTTTAGTTTATCTGCATACACTTCAGTCGGGATCGGGATGGTGCTTGCATCACTGACTGACTTACAAACAGGAAAGTGAGACAGGTTGCCTTGGCGCATCTGGCCGTCCCACATACGCAGTTTCACTTGAAATGCGGTCACAGAGTCTCGCATTTCAGTGAGCAGCTGGTTTCGACCCTGAAGTTTTAGATTGAGACCATTGAGGTGCTCCGTTATGTCACACAAAAATGACAAGTCACTGAGCCATTTTTCATCATCGAGTTCGGGGATCACCTTTTGTTTGCTTTCCATGAACCGAGCGATTTCGTTGCGTTTATCAAAAAATCTTCGGAACACTTTAACCCGACTAAGCCAGCGGACCTCTGTGTGGTATGGAACATCCTCGTGCACGGAGTTTTCCTCTTCTAAAAGTGCTCAGAATTGCCTATGATTCAATCCCTGTGAACGAATAAAGTTTACCGTTTCGCACGTCATTACGTGCTCCATGCCCAGCACTTTTCCACACAGAGATTCCTGGTGAATGTTACAATGGTACGCAGTGAGGTTTTCTGCTGTGTGCCTCTCTCGAACCAATCCGACCAAACCACGGACCTCCCCGCACATCTGGCGCACCATCAGTTGTCAGCGCTACAAGTTTATTCCACTCGAGTTCTGTATCGCCCTTAAATCCAAAAGTTCATCAGTGACAGAAAACTGTGCATCTACCCCTCGAACAAATATAGAGAGCTGGGCAGTGTCTGTCCGGTCTGCACTCTCATCTATAGCCAGTGAATACCACTTGAGTCAATAGGCTACGAAGTCCTTGGCTTTTTCTTTAAGCTGGATTTTTAAGTCACAGGCCAGCTCATCCACCCGACTGGCCATGGTGTTTAGAGTAAGGCTGATGTTAGTAAAGGCTTGCTTTTTGTCAGGGCACACAACACAACATACTTTTTCGAAACATTTTTTTATAAACTCCCCCTCGGTGAATGGCCTGCATGATCTGGCTATCTCCTCTGCAATTATGAAGCTTGCTTTCACAGCTCCCTCACTCTGACTGTTCATGCGAGTAAACATGTTTTGCTGTAGCTGAAGTTTGTGCTTTAATTCTTTGACTTTTAGCACACGTTTTTCCATGCACATACTTCCATATCGCTCATGTTTTGTTTCAAAATGCCTCCTTATATTATACTCTTTAAAAACCGCGAGTGACTCATATATGAGGCACATTGGCTTTTCTTTGTATTCACAGAATAAATATTCTGTTTCCCTCCTTGGTTGAAATTGTCGATAATCGCTGTCCACTTTGCTTTTTTTTTTAACATTGTGTTAGTCACCTCAGAAATATTTTACCTTGTTTACATTTAGCGTAACGTTATGCTAACGTCTAAATTAGCGAGTAGGGTGAAGCGCAACAGCACCACCTGCGTCTCAATATTGTAATTGTCACAGACATAATATTTAAAGCGAGCCACTTGAACTTCATTACCAAAACTTGTTGTCGGGCCTGATTAAATGTTTTGACGGGCCGCATTTGGCCCGCGGGCTTTGTAATTGACACATGTGCCATAAAGGTTTGAAACCTTGATGGACAGTGTTCATTTTTGGGTGAACTGTTTTTAAAAGTTGTATTATACAGTATGTATGCCCTTTTGTTTATTATGTTGACATATTAAATGCAGCATTGTACTGTACAGTTTGTGCTTACCAGTTTTTTCATAAAATGCTAAATCTGCCGAGATGTTAGATTTAAAAATAGCTTGCATCCCAATGCAACAAGCTCATATACTGTCAGAGAAATGTCATTAGGCTATAACAGATTATGCTCCATTACTGCATCCATGGAGAATCTGCTTCGTCTGCATCACAATGCATAGTAGAAACAATTCATTTAAACACACAAACAAACACACACGTATGGGTTGTTTACTTGAGGTTGCATTTTCACTGTCACACATGACAAAAATCTATATAATTAGTATTGTCATCATTTAAAATCCAGTAAATGGTTAAAGATTTTATTTGATCTTCTGTGGACCTCATTATAAAAACTGCTGTGTTATTAAATGTTTTACATTTTTGAGCCAAATCCCAAAACTGTCCAGTTAGGTAAAGTTGGTTTTATATTCTCACATTCGGATTTCGGCTCCTTAATATAATATTAGAAAACTATCGTTTGCAAATTCCAAATAGCTAAATCATACTAGCAGACAACGATTATCAAACTACTCATGTACTGACATAAGTGGCATGTAGGCCTACTGACATTAGTGGCATGTACTGACATTAGAGGCATGTAGGCCTACTGACAGTGGCATGTGTCACTGTGTCGTGGTGCATGTCGCTGCAGTGACATCGACACAGCTTAATGACGCTTATAAACAAATCATTACGATGCTGTCAAGTGAAGTTTATTTATTAACTAATTTCGAGAGAAGCTTGTGCTTATGATTGATAGCAGCTGGTCCCGCATTAGCTAATGCATGATCCACCAATCAGATGATTCCTAAACCACTATAAATAACCAGAGTATCTTTCCTTAACCATCTTCGTCTTGAAGAAGCAGCTTCATATCAGCTACGCTCCGCCGAAGAAAAACAAATTTGAATCCATCATGGACAACCGCAGCAGCAGCAGCAGCAGCAGCAGCAACAACAACAACAACAACAACAACTTCTCTAAGAGCCCCGCTCTCCCGGAAAACCAAGCCGCTGGCCAACTCAATCCAGCCCCGCCTAATCTCCTTGCCGAGTCCGAGGCATCAGCAAGAGGTCGAAGACTCACCCGCTCTACTTCCTCCAGATTTCTCCGCCACCAAGGATCAATTTCACCCGCTACATCCAGACAACACATAACTTCACCCGCTTCATCATACGCCTCTGCCCTCTCCGCAATAGACTTCCATAAAAGACTTACCATCCCGGAACTCCGCAAACTCCTAGCCGACGCCGGAATCAACGCCCACCGCTCCCTCCATAAACAGGAACTGCTGGATCTCTACTCTAGCGTGGTCACGGGAAACCCCCCTCCTACGTCAACACCCAGGGGAAATTCCCGGAACCCTAGTACACGTCACTCCCCCTACCCACCGTCTACTCTCTCCCAGCCGGAAAAAACTCAGAAAAATAAAGCGCCCAAAAGAAGCCACGCCCCCAGCCGCACGCCATCAGGACCAGCTAGAAACCCACCAGCTAGAAACCCAGACATTTATTCACCCTCCCTGCTCCCAACTACAGGATATTCATCCAGTCAACACCAGATCCCCCAACTGGCCACCAGCTCCACCTTCTAATCCTTCCCCTAGCCCCCCCCTTCCCACTACTTTAACCCTTCCTCAAACTCAAAATGTTTCTTTTTCTCATGACCCTCTAGCCCAACCCCCTTCTTTTCTATCTAACCCTCGTCCCGCCTCTCTCTCCCTCCCTAGACCCCCCCACAGCTACCATACCTACTTCTAGCTTTCACTCTTCCTTTCCTCCCTCTTTACTTCCCCCCCGCACTCTCAACCACAGATCCTTCTCAGCTTCCTGCACCTATTTCCGCAGCACGCCCCCCATTCACCCTTTACATAGCGACACCCCTCCCTCCTCCGCATAATGCTTTAGCATTGGAACCTCCCCCCGTCTCCAGCACAGCAAGAGCCCAAATTCTTTCAGGTGAAAGAATGTGACAGACATTCAGACCTTTTCAGACCTCATCACACTCCTTTCACCCATTTCACCCCCCGCGGCAGAACGAGAGGTAGATTGCGGCGAATTCTCCCTCACCCTTAAACCATCTACCAGCACACAATCCCGTACACTAACTTTAGCTGAGTTCAACATCGCATTTTCACGCTACACTGAAACCATCTGTTCCGTGTTCCCCCACAGGAGGCGCGAGTTGAACGACTATATGGCCATCATCTCGGAGCTCGCGCTTTCTTACGGGGGAACACATTTTTATACATATCACAAACTTTTCTCCGCAAAATGTGCCATCCGCATTACCCAGTGGAACCAGTGTTCTTATTGGGGGGCTCTGGACACTGACCTCCACAACAGGGTATTTTTAGGTTGTCGCAATCTAACCTGTGCTGTCTGCCGTTCCTCCCTTCACCCCACCACTTCATGCCCTCTCGTCACTCCTTCCTCCGATCCACCTCGCCCAGTTCCCAGGTCCACCAGTTACGTCCCTCGCCCCCCTAGTACCTATATCCCCCCCCTCCTTCCCTCTTCCTCTTCTTCTTCTCCTTTCCCCTCCCCCAGATACCAAAACTGCCAAAAATTTAACGTGGGCAGATGTTTCAGAAATCCGTGTAAATTCTTGCATCTTTGCAATTATTGTGGAGGCGCACACGCGCTCACCGTCTGCCCCGTTTCCAGAGCAAATTAAAAATCTAGAAACTATTTATCGACTCCTGTCAATATCTACTAACTGTCTTTTGAATTACGTTGCCACCCTGATCCTAACTTTTCTGATTTTCTCGTTTCAGGTTTGTCTCACGGATTCCACCCAGGCACTTCAGCTCTCCCTTCCTACAATCTGGTTTGCCCTAATCTGCAATCCGCATCCGCTGAGCCCGAAATCGTAGACCAACTGATTAAAAAAGAAGTCGAAAATAAATTCATGATCTGACCTTTTTCTGCTCCCCCATTCAGCGTCTATCGAATTAGCCCAATAGGCATCGCCACACGAAAATTTTCTGGCAAAAAACGTCTGATTATTGATTTGTCATCCCCCCATAACTCACATTATTCGAGCATCAACAGCACCATCCCACCAGAAGAATTTTCCCTAAACTACCACGACATAGACCAAGCAATCTTCCTAATTAAAATCGCCGGTCACAACGCCTGGCTCGCTAAACTAGACATCACTTCAGCGTTCAAAATTATGCCCATTCACCCCGACTTCTGGCACCTTTTCGGCATTCAGTGGCGATCAAAATTCTACTTCGCCGTCCATCTTACCTTCGGCTGTAGAAGTAGCCCTAAAATATTTGACATGCTTTTCGAAGCCATATGCTGGATCTTGTCAAATAACTACGGCATTCCCTACCTTATTCATCTTCTAGATGACTTTCTCATTATCTCTCCTCCGTCGGCGCCGCCAGCTAAACACCTCGCGACCACCAAAAAGGTCTTCGTCGACCTCGGCATTCCCCTCGCAGCAGAGAAAACCTCCAGACCCGACACTTCTATCGAATTTCTAGGAATCACACTAGATTCTAAGAAATTTCAAGCGTCTCTCCCCAAAGAGAAAATCGACCACATCATTTCCCTTTCCACCTTATTTCTCGAGAAACAAGTATGCAAAAAACGCGAACTTCTTTCTATTCTAGGACATTTAAACTTCGCCATGCGCATAATTCCTCAAGGCCGCCCATTTATTACTCATCTCCTCCAGCTCGCTAATTCCGTCAGCGGTTTAAATGACACCATCCTCCTGTCTAAACCCTGCCGCGACGAACTCCGTCTATGGACATCATTCTTTAACTCCTGGAATGGCTGCTCCCTTTTCTACAGCGATCTAATTTCATCCCCCGTGGATATTAACCTATTCACGTACACCGCCCCCTCCGTCGGGTTCGGAGGATATTACCAGGGACGCTGGTTCGCTTCTCCCTGGCCCCAACAAATGTTTAACATTCACCAAAATGTACACTCATCCGCCCTATTCGAATTATATCCCATAGTTGTCGCTTCCATCTTATGGGGAGATGAATGGACTGCTTCTAGCATCCTAATACATTGCGACAACGAAGCCACCGTGCAATGCATTAATAAAGGGCGCTCCCACTCTACGTCACTTATGCCTTTATTAAGGCGGCTCATTTGGACTGCAGCCACAAAACAATTCATTATAACTGCTAAACATGTACCTGGTACCAAAAACCAGATCGCTGACTCTCTCTCTCGTTTCTGTTTCCAGAGATTTTGGCTATTGGCTCCAGAGGCGGATCCCCACCCAACCCCAGTCCCTCACTATTCTCAACTGATATTTCCATGAGTCACCCCCTCTATAAGCTCCGCGAAATCTCGTTGTCCCTCATTTTACAAGCCATAGCCCGAAGAACCCTCCAGTCATATCTCACAGCCTGGAATACGTTCAAACACTTTCACTCCTCATATCAAACCCAATTTCCAGATTTTTCTCTCCTCTCCATCACCTCATTTATTTCCTATTTGCACTCCATAAAGAAAATCCAAGCAAGCTCTATTAAAAGCTATCTAAGCGGCATACATTTCTTTTATAAAATTATTCACGGAGCTCCCTCTAATGCCATCACCAACACTCAAACCAGCCTTCTTATCAAAGGCATTCAAAAAACCCACCCCTCCTCTCCCGATTCCAGACTACCCATTACCCTCGATATACTCTCCAAATGTATATCCACCATTCGCAAGAGCTATCAGTCCCTACACACAGCCCGCACCCTTGACGCCATGTTTACTTAGCATTTTTTGGATTCCTCAGGTGCTCCGAGATAACCACTACTTCCAAATTCAACCCATATACCCACCCCACAATTTCAGATTTGACCTTGTTGGATAAAGAAACCTTCTCCTTCTTTATCAAACAAAGTAAAACCGATCAGACCAAAAAAGGGCATTTCATTTATATCTTCGCCCCCCCCCCAACCCCCCACCCCCCCTCCACTCACCCCTTCCAAACTCTGTTAGCTTTTTCTCACTACAGGAAAAAACAGAGTTCTAACCCCCTCTCCCCGCTCTTCGTAGATGATGATAACCATCCAGCTACACGCTTCTGGTTCCAAAAACACCTCAAAGACGTTCTCCGCCTTTCAGGTTTCCCCCAGACTCTTTTTCTAGCCATTCATTCAGAATCGGAGCAGCCACATCAGCAGCCCACAAAGGGCTCTCTCACCAACAAATTCAGATCCTCAGACGATGGTCCTCAGATGCTTTTAAATCATACATCCGCCTCAGCCACTACCACCTCAAAACTGCCCAGCAGACCCTCCTCAGCCGCCCCCCCTCCCTCCAGTAGCCAAAGATAAGCTCTTTACTTCCTCCTCTCTTGCCCCCAAAGCCCAAGTAATGCCTCTTTCCCTTAGCTCTACCTCTTTTCTCATTTCTCGTTCCCTCGCTTGCAGCCATTTAATGAGACGACTCCTACAGGAGTCTCCATTCATTCATCCCACTGCAGGAGTTCACACCGCCCCATCCCTCCCTCCCGACTCCTGCAGGAGATCAGCTCCGCAGCTCTGATTCTCACACGAATGCTCCCGAGCTCGATTCCTACACGAATCTATCACTGCCCCCGCCCGGCCCTTATTTTGTCTTCCTTCAAGCGTCGATGCTCCGCTTCCTTTAGCGTCGAAGTACTCCGCTTCCTTCCTTCCTTCTAGCGTTGATGCTCCGCTTCCTTTAGCGTCGTAGTACTCCGCTTCCTTTCTCTCTTCTAGCGTTGATGCTCCGCTCCCTTAGCGTTGTAGTACTCCGCTTCCTTTCTCCCTTATAGCATCGATGCTCCGCTTCCCTTAGCGTTGTAGTACTCCGTTTTCCTTTCTTTTTCTTTTTCAAGCCTCAATAGCTTTTTTCCTCCTTTTTGCATAGGCCCTCACTCCTCAGCTCTGACTCTCGCAGGAGTCTCCCCGAGCTCGACTCCTGCAGAAGTCCTTGCTCCGGCCCCCTCCCGCAGGAGTCTACACCAACCCATCCCTTTCCCGACTCCAGTGGGAGATTAACCCCGTAGCTCTGACTTCCACACGAGTGTTCCCGAGCTTGATTCTCACACGAATCTATCACCGCCCCCGCCCGGCCCTTATTTTGTCTTCCTTCAAGCGTCGATGCTCCGCTTTCTTTAGCGTCGCAGTACTCCGCTTTCTTTTCTTTTTTCTAGTGTCGATGCTCCGCTTCCTTTAGCGTTGAAGTACTCCACTTCCTTCCTTCCTTCTAGCGTCGATGCTCCGCTCCCTTTAGCGTCGTAGTACTCCGCTTCCTTTCTCCCTCCTAGCGTCGATGCTCCGCTTCCCTTAGCGTTGTAGTACTCCGCTTTCCTTCTTTTTCTTTTTCAAACCTCGACAGCTTCCTTCCTCCTTCTGCATAGGCCCTCACTCCCCAGCTCTGACTCTCGCAGGAGTCTCCCCGAGCTCTACTCCCACAGGAGTCCTCGCCCCGGCCCCCTCCCGCAGGAGTCTTCACCAACCCCTCCCTTTCCCGACTCCAGCGGGAGACTAGCCCCGCAGCTCTGACTCCCACACGAGCGTTCCCGAGCTTGATTCTCCCACGAATCAATCACCGCCCCCGCCCAGCCCTTATTTTCATCTTCCTACAAGCGTCGATGCTCCGATTCCTTTAGCGTCGCAGTACTCCGCTTCTTTTCTTTTTCTAGCGTCGATGCTCCGCTTCCTTTAGCGTCGTAGTACTCCGCTGATGCTCAGCTCTGACTCTCACACGAGCATTCCCGAGCTTGATTCTCTCACGAATCAATCACCGCCCCCGCCCAGCCCTTATTTCGTCTTCCTCCAAGCGTCGATGCTCCGCTTCATTTAGCGTCGTAATACTCCGCTTTCTTTCGTCCTCCTAGCGTCAATGCTCCGCTTCCTTTAGCGTCATAGTACTCTGCTTTCTTTCTTCCTTCTAGCGTCGATGCTCCGCCCCCTTTGGTGTTGTAGTACTCCGCTTCCTTTCTTCTTTCCAGCGTGGATGCTCCGCTTCCTTTAGCGTTGTAGTATTCCGCTCTCTCTTCTCCCTGGTTGATGCTCCGCCCTCTCTAGCATCGTAATATTCTGCTCTACTTCTTCCTTCTAGCGTTGATGCTCCGCTTCCTTCAGCGTCGTAGTATTCCGCTTCCTCTCTTCTTTCTAGCGTTGATGCTCCGCTCTTTACAGCATTGAAGTATTCTGCTCCTTTACACCGGGTCCTCTGCTTTCCCCACAGCATGAGTTCCTCCTCTTTCTCTCTCTCTCCATTTCAGTAGTTGGTCCCTTTCGTTACTTCCTTCCTTCTAGCAACAAGCCTCTTTAGCTGCTGCTTCTTCCTCCCGCATAGGCCCTCACTCCCCAGCTCTGACTCTTGCAAAGTCGTTCCCCGAGCTTTACTCCCGTGGCACGGCCCACGGCCCACGGTCCCCTCTCGCTGGAATCTCCCCTTACAACCCCCCCCCCTCTCTCCCGGGACAGCATGCCAAACACGCTTTAATCAATCATCAGCTAAGGGCGAACTCTTGAAGTGAAGTTTATTTATAAACTAATTTCGAGAGGAGCTTGTGCTTATGATTGATAGCAGCTGGTCCTGCATTAGCTAATGCATGATCCACCAATCAGATGATTCCTAAACCACTATAAATAACCAGAGTATCTTTCCTTAACCATCTTCGTCTTGAAGAATCCCCCCTTCCACCCCTACTCCTCCCCCTTCCTCGACAGGGCAACACGGAGGCCCAGTAGCCTTTACCTTGACAAGTTGACATTTCTGTGTGGAGTTTGCATGTTCTCCCCGTGTTTGCGTGAGTTTTCCCCGGGCTCTCCGGTTTCCTCCCACAGACCAAAAACATGTAACATAAGTAAATTGATCAATCAAATCGACACCATAGACTAGTGATTAATTCAGTAATTCTCTTCATAATTATTCATAATTTAAATTCACCTTTATCAAGCAGGGGAGTTCTCGAGACCTACCTGAGCTCAAAACTCCCCTCTCGCCCTGCAACAGGAGGGAGCCCCGGGCTCGAGGATCTCATGAGCTCAGGGCTCTCTCCCGGGACAGCATGCCAAACACGCTTTAATCAATCATCAGCTAAGGGCGAACTCTTGAAACATGATTTATTGCGTTGCGAGGTTCGTTTATTTGCTGGGCGTCTCTATAATTTTTTTATTTATTTGTAGTGACACTTTAGATCTTCATTGGTACAATACATGTCAGTGGATAGCGTGTATTATTTTGAGGTATTTTAAATAATCTACTTTTAAAAATGTATTTAAATACATATTGAACTGGTTAACACTTAAGCCTGCATTTTTATTTTTACTTCAGATATTAGGCATAAAAATGGTAAAGATTATGTAATGCTGAATTAAGTTATTGTTCACCAATAATGTTAACTGCATTAACTAACATTTTATAAGTTTAGTTACATATTAACTAAGACTAAATAACGCTTAACAGATGTGTTGCTCATTAATTCATGTAAACTAATGCATTTACTAAGGTTAAATAATACAACCTTATTGTAAAGTGTTACTTGATAGACATAGAGAAGACTATCTTATAAACAAATTGGCGATGCAATAAATCATATGTTTGACAGCATCGTAATGATTTGTTTATAAGCGTCATTAAGCTGTGTTGATGTCACTGCAGCTACATGCTACTAATGTCAGTAGGTCTACATGCCACTAATGTCAGTACATGCCACTAATGTCAGTAGGCCTACATGCCACTAATGTCAGTGAGTGACACATGCCACTAATGTCAGTAGGCCTACATGCCAGTGATCTTGTGACATGTGCCAGTAGGTGTCAGTATAAGCACATGTTATAAGCACATTAATGTTATAGGTTTCTCTTTGCTTTAATATTTAAAAATGATTAGGCAAATGACACCTATTATCTTATATGCATATATGTTATGTATTTACAACATGCATTTTAATATAACTTTATTCTAATATAACTTTATAAAGCATATTATTTTAAAGACCTTAAAATGAAAATAAACAAATAAATTAATTAATTAATTAACAAACCTAGAGAAGTCCATATTGTAGCCAACAAAGGAACCGCCACGATGCAATAATATACGGCACAACAGCTCAGCATGTCACAATAAGTTTGATATCCAGTGACATGTATTGTCAAATGACTAAATATTATGTATTGTAGAAATAAATACCGGAAGTATAACTACGAATACATAAAATAAATGCTTATAAATTAAAACATCATGGAGTAGTCCAGCATATAAACTAACTTGCGACGCAATAAATCGTGTTAAAAGCCGTGTAATGATTAAATATCGTTTTGCGCGTGTTGATTAGCGTCATTAAGCTTCGCCGGGTGTATATGTCACTGCTGGAGATGTCACGGCAGAGACATGCAGCGCGACACTCTTGAGTGACACAGGTCACTACACATGCCACTACCGAGTGGCACATGACAGTGAAAACCGGACATGCCACCAGAAGTGTCACTGCACTCAGTGGCATGTGCCAGTGCCATCTGTACGTCAGATGTCGTGTCACTTCATGTTAAAACTGCTGCTGTAATTTAGGTTGAAAAATAAATAATACAGATGAGATATTTTTTAAAACTATATCATAATGGTTTCACAATGATGGGTTGCAGCTGGAAGGGCATCCTCTGCGTAAAACATATGCTGGATAAGTTGGCGGTTCATTCCGCTGTGGCGACCCCAGATCAATAAAGGGACTAAGCCGAAAAGAAAATGAAAGAATGAATGAATATCATAATGATTGCTGTACACACTAGGCTATATAATATATGTAGTTTAAGTATGAAAGCTCTTTTTTTTTTAAAAGAAATTCCTCTCAAAATCTAAAGCAAACAAATAGGTGTAACGCCTATGGATGATTTACCAAACGTTCATGTTGATGCGATACAGTAAAAGAGTTTGTGTTTTGTTTTCTCACTTTGATTCCCCCTTGGGATGGTGACAACTTGACAACCCAGATGTTGTTTGAGGGAAACTTCTGTTATCTGTAAAGAGGAAGTTCTGATAGGACTCACAGCATTGTGCGTCTACTGAAAAGGCCACTTCTGTCAGCTCACTTCTTCACCGTTAGCAGCCGTTTGTCCTTCAGGTGACCTTCCTTCAACTGTGCAATGACAAACAGCATTTACAGTATGCCCTTGTCCAAGATATTATCCTGACTTTACACAACTGTTCTGATGCAGGCTTAGTTGTAGGAGTATTGAGAAATCAAGTAACAGAATCAGTCACACTTTCCCAGTGAGGAATTTGGGTCATTTACATTTCTGGTAATTCCGTTTATGTTGAGGTTTGTACATTGTCCTCTGGAAATACTAAATGTATGATTGGTATGATTTGAATTTATTTGCTGAAATATATATATATATATATATATATATATATATATATAAAAACAATATTGTCAAATAGTATTATGATTTAAAATATGTTTTCTATTTTAATACACAGTTTAAGTCAGAATTATTATCCCTCATGTTCAATTTTAATTCTTTTAGATTTTTTTCCCCAAGTTCTGTTTAACAGAGAGATTTGTTTTTAACACATTTCTAAACATAATATTTTAAATAACTAATTTCTAATAACAGATTTCTTTTATCTTTGCCATGATGACAGGAGGGCGGCGCAGTGCTGCAGTGGATAGCGCTGTCGTCTCACAGCAAGAAGGTCGTTGGTTCGAGCCTGGTGTATATGTTCGAGTTGGCATTTCTGTGTGGAGTTTGCAAGTTCTCCCCGTGTTCGCGTGGGTTTCCTCAGGGTGCTCTGGTTTCCCCCACAAGTCCAAAGACATGTGTTATAGGTGAATTAGGTAAGCTAAAATTGTCCGTAGTGTATGAAATGTATGGATGTTTCCTAGTGATGGGTTGCAGGTGGAAGGGCATCCGCTGTGTAAAACATATGCTGAATAAGTTGGCGGTTCATTCCACTGTGGCAACCCCTGCTTAATAAAGGGTCTAAGCCGAAAAGAAAATGAATGAATGAATGATGACAGTACATAATATTTTACTAGATATTTTTCAAGATACTAGTAATCAGCTTAAAGTGCAATTTAAAGGCTTTACTACAGTATGTTAATTAGGTTAACTAGACAAGTAAGGGTAATTATACAAGTCATTGTATAGCAATGGTTTGTTCTGTAGCTGACTGACATTTTTTTTTATAATTAATAATAATTCATTTTCTTTTCGGTTTAGTCCCTTTATTAATTTGGGGTCGCCACAGCGGAATGAACCGCCAACTTATCCAGCATATGTTTTACTTGTGGGGGAAACCCAGGCACCCGGAGGAAACCCACGCGAACACGGGGAGAACATGCAAACTCCACACAGAAATGCCAACTGACCCAGCCGAGGCTTGAACCAGCGACCTTCTTGCTGTGAGGCAATTGTGCTACCCACTGCACCACCGCGTCGCCGGGGCTAATAATAATTACCTTAAATAGTTTTTAAAAATAAAAAAAATATTTTTTTCCCTAGCCAAATTAAAACAAATAAGACTTTCTCCAGAAGAAAAAATATAATCAGAAATACTGTGAAAATGTCCTTGCTCCATTATAATATCATTTGAAAAAGAATAAATATTTCATAGGAGGGCAAATAATTTTGCCCTCGACTGTATATTAAAATGTAATTTATTCCTTTGATGGCAAAGGATTTTCAGCATCATTCTAGTTTTCAGTGTCACGTGATCATTCAAAAATCATTCTAATATGCTGATTTGGTATTCAAAAACATGTATTCTTATTATGTTCAAAATAGTTGTGCTGCTTAATATTTTCACAAAACATTGAACATTTTTCAAGATTCTTTGAATAGAAAGTTTTTTAAAAAGTATGTATTTTAAATAGATTTATGTTTTAACTGTTACTTTTGAACAAATTAATATACAGCTGTTGATATGCAAAAGTAATGTATTTTGCTGCTTAGAACAAATATATTCTGCCATCTCTTGGAACATAATGAAACGTTTCAGTTCTCTATGTGGTCGAGAGTGTTAACATCCGCCGAAACTAAGTCTTACTATACTGGCAAAAAATAACGCTGGGCTTTTTTTCGACTGACTGCTGTCATGTTCAGTTAATCAGGAAGCATTTTTTTCTCATGAGGAATATGACTGACTGAAAATACACCACAACAGAGAGTCTGAATTAGTCAACAGCATATGATTTATTCAACAGTCACAGAACATTTCTCGTCATGTTTTTACTGGCAACAATGCAGTGTTTACTGTAACTGTAATTTGTACTGTACATACTGCGCTTACACGTATTTAGATATTTGCTTACCGTTGCTGTCAATGTGGAACGAGTTGACTGTTTGAAACGCAAAAGGAGCTTAGTGTAAATTCAGGCTCTTATAAAATCATTCGTGTGAGTTCAAAGAGCACTGCAAGAATTGGAAAAGTGAAGCTAATAATGTATGATTCCTTTGTTGTCATACTTCAGTGTTTCGACTCCTCCACTTGACAGGAAAAGCTTGATCAGAGGCTGTCTGTCTGTCAAAATAGGAACATTCCCTATTTCTTCTGTTTGGTGTCACCGAGGGAAATGCACTGTAGTGTGAATAAGGTCAAAATGTATTTATGTATAGTGTATAGTGTTTTTACTTTGGTTTTGATGGAAATTATGGGCAACGTACACGAGGAATTCCCTGAAGGGCGTAAAAAAAAATATATATATATATGGCGGTTCATTCCGCTGTGGCGACCCCAGGTTAATAAAGTGACTAAGCCGAAAAGAAAATGAATGAATGAATATATATATATAGATACATAGATACATACATACATACATACATATATATATATTTTTTTTTTCATGTCTTTCAGGGAATTTTATATATATATATATATATATATATATATAAATACCACATGTGGTATATATATATATATATATAGGGCATCACGGTGGCGCAGTGAAAACACCAATGTGTCACCAAAGGTGGCGCAGTGGGTAGCACGTTCGCCTCACAGCAAGAAGGTCGCTGGTTCGAGCCTCGGCTGGGTCAGTTGGCGTTTCTGTGTGGAGTTTGCATGTTCTCCCCGTGTTTGCGTGGGTTTCCTCCGGGTGCTCCGGTTTCCCCCACAAGTCCAAAAACATGTGGTATAGGTGAATTGGGTAGGCTAAATTGTCCGTAGAGTATGTGTGTGAATGAGTGTTATGAGTGTGTATGGATGTTTCCCAGTGATGGGTTGCAGCTGGAAGGGCATATGCTGGATCCAAACATATGCTGGATAAGTTTGAACTACAGTTCATTCCGCTGTGGCGACCCCAGATTAATAAAGGGACTAAGCCGAAAAGAAAATGAATGAATATATTTATATATATTATTATTTTCAAATATTTGGTGCAATATTATTTTTCTTAAACATTACAGAATTTTTTTTCCTTAAACTTATGATTGAATAATTTTTTATATAAGTAATTATGTTTAGGGTTAGTTACTTGTTTTGTCATCGAATAACATAAAAAAATATTTTTAAAATCAGTGCAAAAAAAAAAAGTATAAAGGTACAGTATAGAAAAAAGTATTTTACTACAATTGATAAAGTTTTCTACATTTCTGAACATAGATTATCGGTTGTTTTTAAAATCAATGAAAAGAGTGCTTGTGTCAACTGATTTATATATTAACATTTTTTTAACTATAATAAAAAATATCTATATGTTATATTTAAAATGTGTGCCACCAGTCTTTTTAAAAAACTACAGAACTTCAGAATCATTTTTGTCCACCCTTTCCATGCAAAGTGTGAAACCTTCTGAATTTTGGAGTTCCTCTGCCACCTAGCGGCCAAGCGTGAGAGATGCCTAAGCTATGACATCACCAAGCAAATTTGGGTAAAGGTCAGTGCAGTAGCAGAGAATGGTAACCAAAACACGATTAGGCGTGTTCACAAATACCATTGAGAGCACTGGATGTTGTGCATATCTCAGTGGAGTTGGGTTTAGCCTTCATGAGAGCAGTCCGAACATATTTGTCAAAGGAAGCAGGAGGAGAGACGCCCATCGGAAGGGTGCCTCTGTGTTCCTCAGTGGGTATAAATAGTCACTTCCTCTCAAGCACTTTGGATGGAGTCGTCCCACCCTGAGGGGTCAGAAAGCTTCAAAGAGACCTGAACTTCAGCCCGAGAGACTTAATGACTGGCCACTCGCCCTCAGGGCCCTTCAAGCGTTCACAATGGAGTTAACTTCCTGTGTGCGTTACAAAACTCTCTTATCATTTCATAATCTATACACTTCATCCAGTCAAGGAAGTAGCCCTCTTCTTTTATCCTGATTGAGGTATTAACAATGTCCGTACAGTATGCGCACAGTAAGTAGTTGACAAATAGGCAGTCAAAGTATTTACAGTTTTTTTTGTAAAACAAATTTTGAAGAATTGTGTGTAGTTTGAATTCTGGTGGTTTGAGAAAATGTAAGGGGTCACTAACTTCATCAATTATTTTACCGTTTTTGGTGCCGTAAAAATGTTCTATGGTGTGACCGCAAAATTCAGAAAAACAACTCAGTACAGCTTGAGAGATATTTGTCTTTATTTTTTTGGACACATATTCATATAGTGCTATTTATTTTATATGAAATTATTTCTTCAGGACTTGTTGTGTGTAGCGTCACAACAGAGGACATGGTTTTCAGTGACAAAATGTATCAAGTTCTTACGTTTGTAGAAATACGTGTATGAAATGATTGACCTGTAAAATTAGGCCCGAAGTATTTATTATAATTTTGCGATTTTCGTTTTGATTTCTAAGTGTTGTAATTTATTAAAATATGCTTGAGACAGTCACACCATAAAACAGTTTTGATATGTGGCTCAAAAATGTAATAACACAGCAGTTTTTATAACAGGTCCATGGGGGAAAAAGAAATATTTGACCATTTACTGCATTTTATATGATGACAATGCTATTAATATACATTCTTGTCATGTGTGATAGGGAAAATGCAAGGTCATGTCAAACAACTAATGTATGTTCATAATAGGGGTGTATTGGTACATGTACAGCATTGTGCAAAGGTTTTAGGGCACCTTTAGATTTGTTGTTTAGTGATGGTAATGATCACACATATTTTTTGTCATTTTCTTTTTAACAGAAAATACAGGTCAGAGTTAGAAAATTTTGGGGGTTTAATACATGACATGATTAAGGTTTGGGGCTGCATTTCGACCAGTATTTTTAAATTTCATCTTTTTTTCTATAGAGCTTTTACAATGAAAATTGTTTCAAAGCATAGAGAAAAAGAGAATAAAAAGCCATAATAATATTTCAGATAGTGGAACATTCCAGCAAATCAGGCAGGCAGGAGAGTAGTGGTAGAATGCTGGTGTAGTTCTAGTGAAATGAAAACTGATTCAGTTTAGATTTGTATAAATGTTGGCAGTATTGTCTGATTTGATAGGAATGTGAATGCTGAAAAGTTCAGACATGTATTGATCCATTATACCATTTTCAGAATGATAATGAACCTAAACACACTGCTACAAACTCTGTGAAGTGCTGAAAGAGGCCTGATATTACATCTAGCATGTTATTTCAGAAAACTTCAGGACAGTCTTTTCATAACACTTCAAGCGTGACAAGGGAGGTCACATTAAACGCATACTTTTGCTTGATTTTGTTGAGAAATTTTTTTCAAATTTTGTGTAAATATTTCCCATTCTTTCAGTATTATATCCTAATAATAAAACAAAAAAAATGCTTTTTATCTATATATGTATAGACAGTATTGTGCAAAAGTCCATTAGCCACCAAAGCTGGTGGTTGTTGCACAGATCTGTATTTTTTCTGGAAGTTTTCTGTTTTGGTATGTATGTGTGCAGAACAAATACAGTGTTGCTTTAACCACTACGTCTGCAGAAATTTTAAATTGTAATCCTATAAATCATCATTTTAATGAATGATATTGATTCTTAAATTTCAAGACTAATCATTTAGTCTTTGCTCTTTAGTTGATGCATGAATAAAACTGTATTAGACATTTCATTGTGTAGCACATACAGTCCAATGATCACAAGAAGCTTTTTGTCTTATTTTTTATTAGAAAACAAATTCTGCAAATGCTGTTTTGATGTGACCGATCACTTCAGATGAAGGTGAGTGAATGTGATCATTCATTCCTCTTTACTACTGGTTACAGAACAAAATAAACACCTTTTTTCATTAAGCTACATCTCTGGACTAAAAAGAAAGACATCAATAAAAAGGCTTGTTAATTGTCATTTATAGATAGATAGATAGATAGATAGATAGATAGATAGATAGATAGATAGATAGATAGATAGATAGATAGATAGA
>CAIGQV010003909.1:18083419-18107429 GCA_903798115.1 Danio jaintianensis
AGATAGATAGATAGATAGATAGATAGATAGATAGATAGATAGATAGACAGAGAAAAGATGGATTTTTACGAGTATACTAAACTTACATGATTGCTACTTACTCCAGTGAAGTGAACAGCTGCAATTTCAGGTCTGCTGTGATTCAAAGAAGAGATCTGGACCAGCGCTGTTATAGTGAGCAGTGGCGTTCCTGAGCCAGAGAGCGCAAACATCCCACTCCCGGCCTCGGCTGTGCTCCAGCTGAGAGTGTAGGATGTTTACACTCCCTGAAGCTCATATGGGTTCCCAAGTCGGGCTGGGACGGAAAGATCTGGCCATGGGTTGATAGGAAAGAATTTCTTGACCCAAACATACCTGAATATCACGTTTCAATCAATGCACGTTCAAACACGTTTTCTAAAATCACAGAAATACCTGTGTCATGAAAGTCATGAAAGCAAAAAAGCAAAACAAAAATCTTATTTTGATATTTATAGGGTATGATGTAGTTCAGTAATATCAAACAATGTTTGAAAAAATATTGCACATCCCTACTTAACATACATCATAAACTAACACTTGTGGCCAATTAATTAATTAGAATTACAAAAATATATTTTACTTTTAATTTATTTATCTTATTTGTTAATTGCTTTAAATGTTAAACCTAAACATAGTATTTCTCCTTATCAGTAAGGCTGCACAAGTACACAGTAGAAACTGTTATAAAAAGAGAACTGTGAGGTAAATTCATAGAATATCTGAGGAAATGAGATCATTGGCAATGAAGGAGGAGTTGGTGGATGGGAGTACGTCACTGCCGTGCCTT
This sequence comes from Danio jaintianensis, assembly GCA_903798115.1. Lineage (NCBI taxonomy): Eukaryota > Metazoa > Chordata > Actinopteri > Cypriniformes > Danionidae > Danio > Danio jaintianensis. The sequence goes on from CAIGQV010003909.1 coordinate 18,084,228, forward strand.
TCAGGAATCTGGACATGCCAGTCATTAGTGTTTGAGATAATCTACCCGCTCTATTAATAGAGACACATTCCTCACCCTGCAGCTCACCGGCTGGTTCTGCTCAGTGGGTACAAGGACTGCGGGGAGAGTTTGTTTGTGCGAGTAAATTGAATGCAAGGGCTCCGGAGTCGATGTCCTGAGGGACGGAGGAGAGGCGGAGGCACCGAATGCTCCCACGGACCAGCGTCATCCGAGGAGCCTCTGCATGGCTCCTGGCTCTGATCCAGGACCCCCGGCCCACCCCTCCTCCCTCCATCCCGAGGATGTGGCCGCTCCCGGCCCCTGTGAACCGGCCTGAATGAGAGCTTTCACATTCTTCAGTCCCCTTTTCCTCTCATTGGACAAGAAGGCTCTCTTTCTGCCCCTCTTCTCTGAATCTTCTGGGAAAAGTCATCAGACTTGGTGCCAGCCTATGGGCATAAAGAGGGGTGGAGGACAAGAAAGACAGAGAAAGAGTGATTGAGTTTACGAGGAAGCGGGACAAGAGGAGACAGAGCCATTAAACTGGTGGGCTGAAAAAGACAGGAATAATTTTATAAAAGGTTTAGTAAATGCAGAGACACAAAGCTTTGCTGCAAGGCTTTGTACAAAAAGATTGTAATTACTCTTCATTAGTGATTGGGAGGTAAATGTACAGTAATGTGTACATTTGTAGATCTTTAATAAGAAACCAGTGCAGTAAAAAGTAATTTTGTTCTTTTATTTACATTCTAGAATTCTAGTTTGTGACTATGGTGTTCTGGAATGCATTAGACATGATTTAGATGTAAGACCTAATGACGGTCTTCCACTTGAACCCTTTGGTGCTGTTTAGGCATTTTGAGAGAAAACGTTTACATTTTTAAAAGATTTTTTTAAGTTTATCAGAATGTGTCATGAGAAAGACCCTAATTATTTGTTGGACAGCACCGGAAACTAACAGGAAACTAATTTCTTTGAGTGAAACATTTGGTACTGCGCCCATTTTGTACTGCACCCACCCCCCCAAAAAAATCAAAAAATTTGAAAACAACTTGAATATAATATTTATGATTTAAGTTTTAGTTGGAAATGTCATTTTCATGCCAATGGCCAAAAAGTAGTTAACATTCAATTGAAACAAAAATGTTGGTTGTTTTTGACAACTCAAATCAAGGGGGTTAAAAAATATAGCATACATTTAAAATGAACTTAACTAATTTATTTAAATATTGAAAATATGGAAATACTTTAAATAGTTACATAATTATTTGTAAGTGTAAATCCCTACATTTAAGGCAAACTTTAGTATAAAATACCCATTTACAGTGTATGAAACAAAACAGCACTTTCATTCTTATCCTATTTAAATAAAGAACTAGATACTTTGTATTACCATGTTGTTTAGCAGTTTACATTTGTAATTATCTGACTTTTCACAATGTAAACAACTAAGCATAGTCTGTTAGACAATATCAGCAGAAGTTCTGGCTCCTTACTGCTCTTTGTATGTCTCTCTTATCTGACATGCCTTATTCAGATCATAAGCTTGTTAGAAGAAACCTCTAAACCAAAGTGTGTCAGATAAGAAAGACAAAAGAAATTTATGGAGCAGTTAGGTGCCACAACTAGAAAAACAACAGCTATAAAGTAACAAGAGTAAGATCAAAAATGTCTGAAATCCCTGTTTAATTTGAATGTATTGTTATTTTATTTAATTTCCTTAATTATAATACCTCAGTAAGGATGTCCCTGAGGACTGTCTCACCCCAGGACAGGGTGTTTGCAGGGTCAACCTAAGAGAGCTGTCCAGAGTGCTGAAACTGGGTGCTCATTAAATCTGTCACTTAGATTAACTGATAACCAACCAAAGCAAGAAACCCTTGTTAACAGATGACTGGAGGAGAGTAAAACATTGCAATCATGGACTACATACATTAACTTTGTGTAGCAACAACAGACTGAACTCTGACCATAAAAAGGTGTTATTTTTCAGGGTTTAAATAATCTTTCATATCCCAACATAATATGTAAATAACGTCCAATCACACTGGCTCAACAATGGTGTTCAGGAGGTTGGACTATTTGTTTTGTCTAAAACAGGCAAATAGTAGGAGTGTTCAGGAAACTTGTTTTACAACAGCCATTATTTTCTGACATACAAATATACAATTCACCTTGAAAATAATATTCTAGTGTAAAAAATAGACATTAATGGCTACAGACCACAGATGCTTCTCTGGCTCACTGGAAAATTGATTTCTAACATTTTTGCAAAACTGCGTAAAAGTAACTTTATACAATCTACAGAGGTTTCCAGCTGAAATGAACAGTAGAGACATTGAAATTGCAACAAATATTGTCTCTTGTCACAGATATTGTAATTACAGTTGCAAATTTCTGATAAGTAAAGACTTATTTTCATGCATCCCTAGAGACCATCCCTTTGAGACCTCTACTATTATCATAGCACATACCACATTCGCACCTCATAACCAGCTTTCTTTTAATCCTCCATGATGGATTCCATCCATGAAAGCTCTTTGGTACACAGCTTTCAAACATGGTGAAATGAAATAGAGATTATTAGAACTGCTAGGTGCAATAATGCAATGGAGGAACTGACAACAAAGAGGCAAGTACAATGTTGCCTAAAGGAACACTACACTTTACTACTCATTATTTATTATTTTACCTTTACAAGTCCCCTAGAATTAAACAGTTTTACCATTTTTGAATCCATTCAGCCAAACAAGGTCTGGCAGGAGCACTTTTAGCTTAGCTTAGCATAAATCATTGAATCAGATTAGACCATTAGCATTACCATTTTCTAGGTTGATATGGCTAGGAACTATACTCTATACTCTGGCATAATAATCAAGAAACTTGTTTTCGTACCATGGCTGTAGCAGACACAATGAATGGGTTCAAAAATGGTCAAATGCAGCACAAATGCAATTCTATGGGACGTGTAAAATGAGTCTATTTCCAAATAAAGTGGAGTGTTCTTTTAAATAGTCATTGTTTATGCTCCTGTTTCCAGAAGTCAGCCATTACTAATTTCACCATCTTGATGACATGCAACAAGTAGTCTGAAATGTTTTCTTGTCCACAACAAGAATTCAAGAGCAAAAATCGCATAATCTGACACAGTGACCATGAAAACAGACAAAAGTATTTGCCGAACCTAACATAAGAAAAACATTTATCAGTCACGTCTACAAAGCTTGTAATCTGAACAAACAAGCAAGTAACGAAATACTAAATATAATAAATCTGCTTTGACACTTTTGAGTGTTAATGTATCAATTGGTTCAGTGCATGGAGATTGTAGGCTTGAAAGTTTTCACTTTGCTGACCCAAAGCTGCTCTTCAGGATCGGATTTCTGTGCTTTTCATCGAGTCGCCCTGTGGGAGCCTTCATGCAGGAGGTGGGAAAGCGAGAGTCCTGTGCTCTCGGCATCTGTGTTACAGGCCTTTGAAACTCTGAGATGGAGTGACCTGGAGCAGAGGAGGCTCCGATAATCTGGGTCTTAGCGCTCCGCAGGTGTCGGGGTGGAATGTGTTTTACATGATCGAAAGTGTTAATCTGACACAAATGGCAACCCCTTGGCTTCTGATGTTGACATTCGTCCTCTAGAGACGATGTTCGCTGTCGGCTGAGCCCTTGGAGCTAACTCTCGGCCTGATTCGCTCTCAAATCTGTTTGCTCTTGATGTGCCACAGAGGGATCCATTTCAGCCTGTCTTAGTTCACACAGCTACGCTATTGCAGCTGCTGTGGATCCAGAGCAACATGACTGAAACAGGCAGTTGTTAGTGTTGCTCACTGTTTTGTGTATACGATAGAAAACACAGGAAGGTGTGAAAACCTTTCGTGGTTTACTGTTAGAAGAAGCTTAGTTAAGTCAAGCAACTTTTATTTCTATAGCGCTTTATGCAATGTAGATTGTGTCAAAGTTGCTTTACAAGGATGAATGGGATAATAATAATAATAATAATAGTCAGATAACAAAGCTTCATTACATAGATCACAAGACTTACAGAACAAGGAATCCCCTCCATTTGGAGTTCACGTTTTATGAAGCCAGTTTTGATAAAATGTTTTTCTACTGTACATTTTTTTTGTTCAGTTTAGATTTCGACCTGTGATAAATTGTATTAAATAAATGCATAAGACAGATTTTCTTTACCAATATACTGTATCATATTTACACAGGCAGAAAAGCATTTTTTGACAGGAACAACTGTGTAAGGTCAGAGGTGCAACACAAAAGTCAGCAGGTCATGATACGGTTACACAGCAAGTATCTTAACTGTAAAATATTAATAAAGTAAACCAAACGCCACAAGATAGTCAATCTAGCTGGATTTAAAATCCATGGTCATTTTTAAACGTATTGTTAGTTTTTATCAGTCATAATGAATACTTGATTAAGCGAGGTACAGTATAAGGGGGTGTTTACATGACTTAAATTTAAATTGGCAGCATGAAACTCAAATTTTGAAAACGGATATCATTACCAACTCTGTGTAAACTCAGTGAGTATTACATGCTTAGTATATACTGTAAGGATGACTGAGTGAGTATTTGACAACCAAAATTACAATGTCAAACTTCAGGATTGAATGAGCACATGTGCATAGTGTTGCTTTACAAACTGACATCCTAAAGTACTGGCCTCGCACAATACAGGGACTGACTCTTTACAATGGCTCATACTGTATAAAAGTACAGTTACCTGTAGATTAAGCAATTTTACCAATAACTTTGAAAACTCTTAAACTGAGTTTTTATCAAATTATTTTTATTGTTTAACACAATGAACACACTATGCATTCCTAATAGCCGTGCTTTCATTACTGTCAATTTAAATATGGAACTACACTGAGAACAGTGGTGATCGATCACAACTGAGTTTTTGTTCTATTAAATCCCATTTATACATGTGTAGGACAGTTACCGTTGACTTGCATTTTATAAATCTTAAGGACTTTTTAAATGTTCTACTAAAAAAAAACAAAAAAACACCTATATCTTGGAGTAAATCTACAGCTACTTTATTCTTATAACATTTTTACAGTGCTTTCCAGTTGATTGTATGAGTGCATCAGATGCCACTGACTTGATTTTTGTGGATCTTCAGCTTCAGCTGTATTGAAGTAACTGCTCTTCAACAATCTGACCATTAAAATCAGATGGCTTGCTCCACTGGGTGTGTCCATGTTGGCGCAGGTTTCTGGGTGAGAGTAACAGCAGTTGGCTGCTGCAAACATCCGACTGAAAGCTCCATCATATGCACCAGCTTCCAGTCAAGGATGTTTACAGTAGCCCATACTGCCAGCTGTTTTTTGCCCATCACGCTGACCATATATAAACCTGACACTGACTATAACCCTAATGATACTCTGAAATCTCTACCACTGCTGACACAAAAGCATAACAAACACAGCTAAAAACTTATGATGCATCCCAATTCGCCTATTTATACTACGTCCTAAAAGTATGTACTTTAATTTTTTAAATAAAGTATATACTTTTGAGTGTGTAACAGAAGAGTATGCAAGCTTTGAGACATACTACTTGTTCGTTAACGGAATATTCTGTTGCTTAGTTACATGACCTTATCCACATTTCTTATATTTAATTTCCTACCATACTGGAGATGCACGTTTTACCCGTATTTGTAGTTCCAATCAAATTCAAGAGTATGCAAGGATCTGCACTTTGAATTTATAACAGAAATAGACCATCCACGTAACTTAAAAATTCAATAACTTTTCAACAAACTATGATTTGGGCCATACTAATTCTATTTTTGAATACTATTTAGCACAGATATATTTGAATTCAGACACAACATTTGATTTACCTCACAAGACTCCAAACTCCAAAGGCCTTTTGTTGCTTCTACCTCTGTGTCCATGGAGAGACAATCATGCAAGGTTTGATCCACCTTGTGACACTATCAGGGCTGGTAACCATGACAGAAGAGAAATTTGGTTTTTACATTGAAAGCACTGGAAACTCAGTGCCCGGCGTTTGTTTTGCCATGACTCTCCCACAAAGAGCCAATCTGATGAGGCTTCACACGCCGCGTATCCCTGCTGACTGCAAACATCTCCTAAACACAAACACCAGAGCAGCTTCCTGCCAACTCCCTCCAATCACAAAGCATCCATCTCTGTTTACTCTTTAAACGAAGCTGTTAGGACCCCTGTGTTTTGAGGGCTGAGATGGCAGATTTCTTCAACTCCCTTCAGCACGAGACTCAAGAGTGCTGTTCTGAGAGAAGTGACCTCTGTAAGCTCGCTACACATGGAACGCCAACATTAAAACTTTAATCTATAAATCAGCTTCATTTTCTGTCATCATTAACATTTTCTTACTAATGTTTCCATTTAACTGGCCTCTGAAAGTGGAAACGTGTGTGAGTGTGAATAGCTGCTGTCTACTTTGACAAAGTGACAATGGGAATTTGGAGTGAGTCTCTTTTCTCTCTCCTGTATTTTTTTGCTCTAGGAATTTACTGAAGCTGAAAGAACTCATGCATCCAGATGTTGATTTTAGGTTAGGAAAAAGGTTGTTTAAAATATTTATGAAGTTTATTGACATATGGGTAAAAGACAAATGCTATTGCCATTTCCATTTCCCTGCCAGTGATGAGATAGCTTGTCAATTAAGGGACAATGCTTCCCTTAGTTTTTACAGTAATCCATGTTTTAAGTATATTATAGTAAGGGAAGCTCTAGCACATGTCCTGAATGAGTTACAGGACCTCTGGGTCTCATGGGAGCAAATTTAAGTATCATCTACTATATATATAGAAAATGTTGCATTTTTTTATGAAACCTATCCGCACTCAAGTGGTGATAAAACATGAACACATGAAAATAGAATAAAATGCTTTTTTATTTAAAAGTAGAGGCTCTGTTCTTTATTTTATAAGAAAATATTATGAGGGCTGACAAATTTAGGTGTAAATCATCAAAAATGCTGGTGGGGAAAGAGTTAAGCATTAAAAATTAAAATGCAATACAGCCACAAAAATGTTATTCAGTATGTATAATTTTATTTACTTATAATGCCCCTTTCTTTGACCCAAGGCAATATACAGTATTTATACCTGTATTCAGATTCAATTTAGTGATTTTGTTATACTTTTCCACTGCATTAGGTTTTTCCCATTTGTCAACAAGAGGTTTTTATTTTAGAGAGTTTGTTCGAACACATTTAGCATACTCATTTTCTTTTAGATATTTTAATAGGTCAGAATAAGTGTGTGATTATTTTTATATAAATGTATTTCTTAAGCAGAATTATGATATAACATTCAAAACTTATTTTGTGTACAAATTAGGCAAGAATTTTCTACTTTTGTTTTTACAAGTAAGCTGATAAACGGCACTATTTGGTATGTCTATCACCAAAGTTGTTTGCCTAAACTATTAAACTAAAACAGCCTAAGTGATCTTAAATTAAAATCTAAATATTATGAATTAAACATTTACAATACTCAATATATATTTACATAATATATGTTTATATATTTTATTTTCCCATAATGCATATTTTTAACATATATAGAAATACAACTACACAAACAACACAAATGTTATTGAACTTGCAGCCTTTTGGATTACTGAGGCCCACATTTTCCTCTATAGCATGAGTCTCAAGTATATAATCTGTCTGATAAACAATACTGGCTGAACAAAGCAAGACCATATTATATCCAAAAACATAAGCGCAAATGTGTAGGAATATTCACTTAGTAACATGACATTGTAACCACAGAGCAGCAGTCAGTAGCATGTGGCGTAAAATAAATAACAGGCTGCTAATGAGACGTGGCTCGAAGTGTGTGTGTGTGTGTGTGTGTCTGTGTTCAACAGTGTGTTGAGACTGTTTAGGGTCCGCTGTGTAGTGTACTGACTCTGGTGAAACTCCCAGGGTCCCATTTCCCTCCCAGTGTTCAGGTCACGGAGGGAACAAAGCAAACTTTATCAGACCACTGCAATCCCACATTCCGCAGATTCTTAGCACTTGGCAACCGCATAGCATGTAGTAAGGCAGGGACGCGGGGAGAGGGAACTGGGGGAAGGAGTGGAGAGCGAGACTAAAAGAAAAAAGGAAGGGATCTGGCTGTGAGTCCGAAGACACACGGCCTCCACCCAAACAAGGCCTCTGATCGCATCAATTATTGGCAATGGCTCTGTTCACTGCGGTTTTACAGTTACATGAGGACCTAGTTTTCAATGGGGCACAAGTAGCAGTCTTGGTTAACTTGATGCCAATGGAAAGAAAAAATCTTAGGAGAAAAAAGTTCACTGTTCATAGGTTAAGGGGGTAAAATATTTGGGTTTTGTTTAAATACAGTCCCATTTTTTATTTTAAATAGGTTATTTGAATGCAAGGTTAATTCTTTTAGATGTGGTTCTACGGTACTGTATTTATTATTTTAGGTTTGCAGTGACAGGCTGAAAGATACTGTTGTTGTTTTTTTGTTGTTTTTACAAAACTGTTAATAGTTTACTAATTTATACATAGTAAATTTAAATTGAGTGACTATACATATCTGTTATAAATATATAAATTGACTGAATGTATTTGCATAATGTGAAAAAGAGCAGTTTTGACATTTATGAAACATTTACTCTTTTTATACTGCACATTGGCATGGGTACTATGTAATGATCTGTGATCCTTAAATAGAGTCTTTAAATATGCCATCAAGTGATTCCTGTTGTAAATATGCCTGACAAGATATTTTAATATTTAATTGAGTCACACTTTACATTGATTTTATTAGCTAATGTTAGTTAATATATTTACTAACATGAACTAAGAATGAACAATACTTGTACAGCATTTATTAATCATAGTTCAACATAATGCATTATTAAAATCCCAAATCATGCTTGTTAACATTAACTTTATTTCCATTAATTAAAGTTAAAAAAAAAAGAAGAAATCTGTAATAAATGTATTGTTCATTTTTATTTTTCAAGCTAGTAAATACATTAACTAACATAAACTAATACAACCTTATTGTAAATTGTATGTTGTACCCTTGTTTTTATGCCATGTTTTAAATACATTTGGTATTCAGGAACCATATATATATATTTGGTTATGGTAAATATTTATTTATTCACACATTCTAATGTAAAAAAAACCAACTGTATTACACTTTCCCTCTTTTGATGCTTTAAAACCACTACAGCATGCTAAGTATAAGTCAAGGTATTTGTTTTATCTACTTTTACCTGTTGATCTTCCTTTTTGTCTGTTTCCAAAACACAATTGTCCCACATCTATTCTATTGACATGCACTTGAGATGGTGAGAAAACACATTATTAATTTTTTAACCTCTTGTTTCACACAGAATCACTTCTTTCCATTTACTCGCATTGCCTTAACTTTCTTTGTCCTTTATATTTCTTTTCCAGGAACCCAAAAGCGCCCAAAGCCGAATCAGATGAGCGAAGCCTTCTCTGACCTTGCTAGAGGTCACACTCCTTTGCACTCAACGGGCAGTTAAACACAGCCCCCTGATTCCAGGCACGAAATCCACAGCAAGAGAACAAGTCATCTGTGTCACCAGAACACTGATTAACAGAAAACTCTAAACCTCAGAGGTCAACATGGAGTCATGCCACCCCGAAAATGGCGCTCTACTGGCTGTTTTGCATCACTGAATGACAGGAAACATGAAATGAAGATTGAAAAACAATACTAATGTAAAAGCATCTAATGAATTACACTGCCCTCCACTTGATCATGCCAAAGCCAACAATCTACAATGCCAACACATGAAGCATCAAAAATGTACAGTCGCATTTGTCGCACTAACTGAGCTGCTGAGGTTACATTCGATTGACTCTTTCAGTGATGCATAGAAAATAACTGAAAGTAATGTACTGTGGAACAGATGTGACAAATGAGATAAGAACGAACTGCTGACTTACAAATTCTTGCAAGCGATTCACACCAACAAAGATGTGTTATGATAAATGTAGCTATGTTTTATTAGTTATTCAATTTTCTATACAAATATGTAATTCTATACAACTATAACAGTACTAACACAATATATTTCACTGGAATATTTGATTTTTACGAAGATGTTATTTTTCCTGCTCAACGGTGTATGATTAAAAAAAACAGATTGCTAATCATAATTCACCTCAAAGATTTCAAGCATTTAAAGTAATTCGTTGTACCTGTGGCATTCACTAATAATAAACAATGTTATCACGAATGCTAAAATAGTCATTGTTATAGTTATTGTTAATGGTAACAGCTAAGACTACACTGTAAAAAGTGGTTAGCTGACCTTACTTAAAAAAAGCGATTAGCTTTTAAAAGTGAGTTGGTTTTAAAGTGATTAGTTGGCTTGAAAAGAGAGTAAACGCTTCGCTTTAAAATTATTAAGTAAAATTAAAATATATTACATCAAATATAAAAATTACGTTAGGTCAACTTAACAGGTCCAAGTTGAAACGAGTTTACTCGCTTTTTTTTGGTAAAGTCAACTTGTCGCTTTTAAGGCCACTCACTGTTTTAGGTAAAGTAGTAATCCTTTTTTACAATGTAAATTCTTTTTTGTGTGTGTCAGAAATAACACTGAGGCTTTGACGGACAGAAGCACAGACTGTTGTAGAGCCAGTTTGTAGCCTACTGTAGTTTCACAACATGCTAAATTCAGCTGACAATTCTAAGCGGTTTTTCGCACTACCGAGCAAAAGAAATTAAACCTGGACTGGATTTCTGTTCAGTTGCTTACAGAGCTTTAGGAGAAAAGTGAAACATTTGTCACTTCCGCTCCACAAGGAATCCACTCCAGCTTTTACTGGTGAATTACGGCTTGATTGGCGGAGAACATACAGTACGAACTGAATTATCATTTTTGTAGTTAGGTCACTCTTTAGTGGTGCATTTAATTAATGTAACACTTACAATCAGCCTGTCAGTTTGAGCATTTTGATTACTTGTAGATTTGTGCTTTTTATATTTAACTCGTCATATTCTCGAATTAGGCGAAATGTATAGTTTTACATTACATTTCAAAACTTTTTTTTCATAACGAAGACATTTCCTGGTCACAGCTGTGGAGACTTAAGGTTGCTCTTCTATAGGCTACATAATAGATTTACAGTACAGACATTTACTGCAACATATTGACTACTCACCACAATCAGAACATCTGTATTTCAGTAGAAGATCCTGGAAAATACGATGAACTTTATTTCGCAAACTTCCTCTCAGATGTCCGTGACAGCACAGATGCCTTATGGGAAAATGTATAAATGTCCATAAAGGCTGATCCTCGACGTGGTCTTCGTCTTCTCACTGGTTTTATCATGTCTTCAACTTCACGAAGCCTTCCTTACACGTGATTTAAAGTTCTCAGTCAAAGCACACAAGACTAAAGTAATTGTAAATGCGGTTGGGAATCGCTACAAGTGTGTAATTACGTAATTATTGCACGCGACGCGACAGAAATAGAAAGCGACCGTTATAAGCAACTAATTTTCTGAAGGTTTCGTTTAAGTTTTGTAGCGTTGCGTCTCCTCGCTCCTTTGCACGCGTAGACACGGCGTCTGAAGTCTGTAATGAAGCTTTGCTAGATGGCAACTGTAAGAAAGGGGGCTGCTTGACTTCGTCCGAACGCACCGCTGTCACCCACTCCGGCCAATCTGTCACTCCTGACTTTTTCTATGTGGATTCCTGAGTTTCGGCCCACCCACTTTTGTGTCGTCGATGTCGTGTGTTGACCAATCAGCAGGCGAAGCGCTCTCATCCATGATGGTGCCAGCTTTTACATTCACCGAATGACCCCTTGACCGCTGTCACTGTGCTTTTCAGTTTTCCTAGAGTGTTGTTTTTTCTTTTACTTTGAATGCAAATGGGAAGATTCACACAAGTTCATTTTAAAAAAGGAGTGCCCAAATTTGTAGAAGGCAACCTTATATTTTCATGTAAAGCCCCAATTTCTACTGTGAAAAGGTAGTATTATATATATTTTTTGAAAACGTTTTTTATATATAACTTTTGAAAAAAGAGTTTTTATTTATATTCTTTGTTTACTGCTCATGATAGTAGGCTTTCGTATTTATTTATATATTTAAACATGTATCTACCTATTTATTTTAAATAATTTGTGTAAAAATATGAATTTGGGATTTAAATTTTAATAAAATCTTATTTATTTGAATCAAATCAAATATTTTAAAATGATTATAAATGGGTTTTTTAATGTAAATGTATGTTTGTTTCTTTTATACTCGTGTGTTTATCCTAATGAAATGTTTTAGTAAAATCATCTTATTCGTATTATATTAATTAAATGATCGTTTTTCTTATTTTTTCAGTTTTGTTTAATGCTTTTTCTCCTAACATTTCTACATACCCTCTTGAACTTCCTTGCGGCCCCCTTGGGGTCCCCGGATCCCAGATTGAAAACCCCAGTCCAATAGCTTTCTAATAACCCTGGCATTGTTCACTATGAATATTGTTGGCTCTGTGACAAGTTGCTTATGTTCCTCTATTGTTAATTCAGTTTGGATAAAAGCATCTGCTAAACGCATTAATGTATAAGACATATGAGTGGATACATATTTTTGTGCCTAAATATGATCCAAAAAAATAAATGTTGTGCAAGTAGATATACACTAATTACCTTAATATTTTTGACAATTAATCTTGAGTTTTAAAACAATGTGCAATGGAAAATGAGCAGAACCATTTTCTGAGAAAACACAGAAAGAGAGTCTCTGCAACTAGTTACATTAAGAGACTTAGTATTAAAAACTCTCGCATCAATTTAATCTAAATCTAAATCTAAAATTGCACCAGGCCACACAAAGGTCACTGAACTTGAGGTAAATGATGACCTCATATACATTATTTGTGATACCCAAACAAGACATTAACACTATTTTTTAGTATAACTGGTATTATACTCAGTTAATAAAATACATTTTGGATGTACTATCCATGTTCCTGCACATTTAAGAGTTAATTTAGACGTAAAGGACAGAAAGGTCATAACTTGCCGGCTGTGTCTTTGAGAGGACAAAATCTGATGCTGTTATGCATGCTCCAATGTAGAATATTTTGAACACAAACTGACCGCCAAGGGCAGAAAAACTGGTTTTATGCCTTGTAGATCATTATAAAGACAATTCACAGTTGGAACTGCAAACTGGCTCCTGTGTTGACACAATAAGCAGAAGCTTGTGTACTTAAACTGTCATGAGGGTCAGGGCATTAAGATTTGAGGGCCACGTCATCTCACTATACTGATGAAAACAACCAACTGATGGTATTGCTATCTGGGCTGTCAATTAAAAATAGCTCACAAGTAACCCCCAACAAAATTGATTTTATGCTTGTTTTCACATTCCAACACAAGTTCAGCCAGTTATTCTAAATGGTGTGATGAAGTATTTATCTGATAAAAAAAAAAAATCTGATTTAATGCTGATTCAATAATCTGCTTTCTTTTTCAGTTTTAAGAAGGAAATGATTCACTGAACTTCTTCAAGAATGAACCACGATTCCCCTGTTCTTCAAAACCAGTCTGGTGAGATTGCCCAGTCTTTCTGACTTTTATCAGTGGAATTTACAGAACAGAATGTTTTAGTACTGCATTCAAATCAAAATGCAAAACATGTAAAAATAACATCTTTAATCATACTATTAAACGTGCACTGCACTTAAATTAAATTCACTCCCAAAGAACACAATTTATCTCCATCTAGTGGAGAGCATACAGTACTACCACAGAGGACAGTTAAAACTGCCAACAAATGGAGTGTTACAATACTTATCTGGTCGGTCAATCTGTGCAAGACATTTGTTTTTTGTTTTACTGTTTTACTTTGTTTTACTGTTTACACATAAACATTCTTTCACAATATAATTAACAAAAGTATTGCCATGAAAAATTTATGTATTTATGTATGAATAATACTGATTAGCATGTACATATTTCCCTTAATAATCAATACTGATTGTAAAAAAAATTTAGGTATCACTTTATTTTGACATTTAACTGACTATAAGTTACATTGTCATTAGATTATTAGTTGTCTGTCTGCTTAATATCTGCTGTTGCTGATTGTCGCTGACCAACAGACATTCTCTTGAATATAAAAATATTTGCAAGTAAACTTTAACCCTAATCCTAACCTAACAGTCCACTTATACTCTAATGAGAATTAGGGTAACTTATAATCAACAAAATGTGTTAAAAGGACCATAAAAATAAAGTGATACCAAAATGTATACTTTTGTGGTTCATTATGTGTGAACAACAGGCTCAGTAAAGTGGTCACCATGGAACAGGCCAAAGTGGAGTTTGCCCTGCTGGGCAGCGGCCCATGCCATCTGTAAACTGCTGAAGCGAGCACTCCATGTGCCGTTATGATCAACCACCACCACCCCGCCGAGACCCTCCACACGCTCCTTCATATACGCAAGAGCCAGGTCACTCGCCTCCTCAGGGGTCTTCCCTATAAAACAGAAAAATGGTCATATTTCTCAACACTTGTCACTTTTTCAAAACTCTTTACACAGTCCTCTTTACCAATGTTTAGCTCATCATAGCAGTTCATTTTACATTTGAAACGCCCAAAAACATAAACGTCTCAAATCAAGTCATTTTTGCATTAAACTATCAAGGTTTTCACTCAAAAAACAAACTTAATTTAGGATTTCAATTCCTAAAACCATAACAAGTATTGTTTTACTAAACAAAAGTCACATTCCTTACTGATTCAAGTCTGCTGCAATATGTTTACATATATATATATATATATATATATATACACACACACACATATATATGTATATATGGCAATATGGAAATGTATGTCTACATCATATTCCCAAGCGTCTCCTTTTAGCAACAAGATTAAAAAACTTAAAGGGATAGTTCACCACCCAAAAAAACTCCTCACTATTTACTCATCCTCAAGCCGTTCCAAACCTTTATAGATTTATTTTTTCTCTTGAACAGAAAAGAAGATATTCTGAAAAATAGCATTGACATCCATAGAAGTACCCAATTACCGGTTTTCCAACATTTTTCAAAATATCTTCTTTGTGTTCAACAGAAGAAGAAAAAAAACAATGGTGACAAAACATGTATGAAAGCAGTATGATTACAGAAAACCTTAAATAAGCTGAGAGAATATTATTTTAACAACACAAAATCTCGTTACTGTGAGAAAAAATACTGTTTGAAAAACGTAAGATCTCTGTACTTCAAGACAAAATGTTTATTTAACAAAGTAATGAGAAAGTATGTTACTGCAACATCTCTTTATTATAATTTTTTTTCTTTTTAGAACATATATTGTTTCAATAGCAAATCACATTAATTTGAGAAAACATCCAAACCACATAATATCACATTATTCCATCAAAACTGATTGGGGGAAAAGAAATGATGCGGCAGTTGGTTGAATGCTTTAAATGCTAAAGTTTGTAAAGACAGGATCTCAAATACCTCTCCTCAACACTTTCTGCCCTCATCAACACACATATCAATGAGTTCAGCAAAAACAATTGCCGGTGTGTTTCCACATGCACAAGGCAAAAGCACACACAGGTCACCTCAACAGAAAACAAAGACTCAAAAAAAGAGACTAGCCGGCTAACAAAATAGCCTGAACTTTTGAGGATGTACAGGTGGGTTAATCTTGACTTAGTTGCGACCTAAAAATGTTTTATGAACCGCACTGCACAAGACTGACTCAGAGCCATGAAGTGAGCAATGTTTACCGAAACAGACTTGAGGTCAAGCATCTTAATGAGGCCCTCGATCTCCGGTTAATGTGTAGCTACAGTAATTCAAGCTATTTATTCACAGGGTCAGTCTCACGGCTAATCATGAGCACATGTGAACCATCCATATGAGCCCAAGTCAATATACACTTTGCTTCTATATCGGACACAGATTGAATTATGGTCCAAGATGTGACATTTGTAGATACCATGCAGTGCTAGTACTATAACTACTGAGTGTACAAATGCAATGTACACAAAAAAAGAGATTTCAGTTGGCTATATTGCTAGTTTAACTTTATATAAAGATAATGTGTAATATAATTTATGGCATTGTCACTAAATAAACAATGACTGGTTCATTTTCACTCCATTATGATTAAAGCGCTCGCCATTATGCTCGGTTATGTATTATTAGTCTGTAGCTCAAGTTACGCTTTCTAAGTACTAGTTGTATTTTAACATTTTAATTCATAATCTAACATGTCTTTGCACAGGTTCTCTCCAGCTCTAGTTGTTCCAATCACGTGCCTTGGAACGCAAAGCAACTGATATTCATGTCTTGCAAGAGTCAGCATGATTCACTTCTCTCATCTGAAGATTCAAGATTCTCAAGATCTCAAGATTACGACACTGAAAAATATAAACCATAAAAATGTATAGCAAGAAAATATCATGCTATGTATGTGAAAGTGTAAGACATGAAGTTTATATAGTTGAAAATATAAAGGCACACACAAACTTTTTAAAAGTAGTCATTTTAAGGCTTTATCTTTTGATTCTAAAGCTGATTTGCATTACACTTTAAGACCCAATAAGTTAAGAGAACTTAAACCATTTGAGAAAACCAATTGCCTTAAACTATTTAATTTTAAAAGCTAATATTTATATAGTACAAATCTTGAGCAAAAACACATCAAATAACTCTTACTTTTAACGTTTACTCTCCTTTAACAAACAACAAAGCTTAATGAGAACTTGAAATTTGCTGTAACTCATTCCATTTGAGTTCTGCTTAATTTAATGAGTTCACATAACTGCTTTCTGATAAGTGCAGTGAACTTTCAGTAATATTTGAGTAAAATATACTTCTTTCATTCAATAAATGTGACTTTTAGGTTTTACAATGCATTATCTGTATATTTTGAAATTAAATGCTAAATTGTTACATTAAAACTCCACATGCGCAATGTATTCAGTGATAGTTATTATATAAATTAAAATTAAATATATTTAAATAATAATTTAATAAATAGAATATAATAAATATTCATGGGTAAAAGCTCTTAATGTTTCAGTTCAAGATCTTTTACCAAGAACATGTACTTGTTTTGAATGCAACAATTATCCATTTTTCTAAAAAACACATAAATACAGTTGACATGAAATGTATTGACAATGATGGTAGTGAGGGTCAGTATAATTTAAAACTAAATCTCTGATGTGGCTACAAGAAAAAAAGTAAAAACTGCAATATCGATGTTACATATTATTGCAATTGAAACCTTTTTTCTATTAGAAAATATTTAAATATTTTATAATGTAATTTATTCATGTGATGTCAAAGCTGAACTTTCAGCATTACTACTCTAGTCTTCAGTGTCACATGATTCGAGAAATCTGAGTAATATGATGATATGCAAAAATATTTCTTATTATTAGTGTTGCAAACTGGTGTACTTAATAACTTAATTTAATATTTTGTAGAATCCATAATACATTTTCTTTAGGATTCTCTGATAAACGCAAAATGTATTTGTAGCAAAAGAATATTATTATTATAAGTAGTATATATATTTCTTTAAATGTAGAATAATGCTGACTCCAGACCTTTCAACATGTTTTGCAATCCCTACAAAAAGCATATTCACAATTAAAATACATATTCTGTGTAATAGCTGGTCATTATGTTATCAAAAATAAGAAAAAGTCCCCCAAAGTTTTGTTTGCCGTTACTACAGTAAGTTTGCTAAGTAGTGCTGATCATACAGTATATCACATGCCTTGCTCCATGTGGAAGAGAACGAGTCTAGACAGTGTGACCTTCATGATGGCTTCCCCGTGGCCAGTGGGTGAAACTGCCCCAATCTTGTTATCTGCATAACCCCCACATCCTGAAAACCAGAGGAAAAAACGCACACATCCTGAGTGAGATCTTTCCTTTACACACACACACACACACGCACACGCACACGCACACCCACGCACGCACGCACGCACGCACGCACGCACGCACGCACGCACACACACACACACACACAGTAAACCTGTTGATCCACATTAACTTCCACCTGTTTAAAGCAAACTCTAATGATATTCACTGTATAAGAGTATAAAATAAATGTTAGCTTATTTACACTCATACTAAAACAGACGTTCCAGCAAAAGTATATTCTCCTTTTTGTTTTCTTGGCTCCGTTTTTATCATTAACTAGTAGGTATGCGATTCCCACAGGTTAAAGTGTGTCCTGAGAGAATGTATATGCGGTGCTGTGTGCTAAACTGAGGATTAGATCTGTGGTTTGAATATTAACCCAGCAGGCAACAAGGTCTCATGAGTAGCTGAAAATTACACACATTCTTGCATGTCCAAAAGTCAAAGTTCAATCCATGCTGCTCAAGTCAAATGGAATGGTGAAGCGTATCGTTTTTCAGTATTAAAACACTTCTATATCAGCTTTAAAATACTTGTAATTAAGCCATTTGCTGGTTGATTCCTCATTCAAAGGATGAATTTTGCTGCTTGTTCAAACTACGTATTTAAAATGAGTTGAAACAACACAATTCTTACGTTTTTTTGGGGGACAACTTCATTTTATCTTCAATCTACTTAAATTTGTAAAAATGATTAAGTTAACTTAATAAACTTTTGTTGGAACAATGTGAAGGAATTGTGTGAAACCCTGCATTTTTTACAGTGCTGTAAAAAGTGAAAACCAGGAGCTCTGTGGTGTCGAATCAAGGACCTGTGGTGGTTTTGGATTTACCAACACATGGTGTGTCTCCCACACGACCCTCCATTTTATTTATCATTCCTCCTGTGGATGTGGCACAAGCAATGTTTCCATCCATGTCCACGGCTACTGCACCTACTGTCCCCATCTTGCCCCTGAAACACACAAATGAAGAAATTGGCTTTATAAACACACATATAAACAAAACGGATTACTTATTGTGGTAGTGAGGAAATAGTTTACCACAAAGAAAGAATATGGGATATAAGAATAAAATTAGATTTGATTAGAATGACTTCTGAACAGTCACGTAACACTGACTTTAAATGAAATACGTATACTTGTATATTAAATTATATTTTAAAACAAAAGACGACATGCACTTTACAATAAGGTTTCATTAGTTAATGTACTTACTAAGATAATATTTGTAGAGCATTTATTAATCATAGTTGAATATTTACTAATGCCTTATTAAAATCCAATTTCAAGCATGTTAACATTAATGCACCGTGAGTTAACATGAACTAACAATGAACAACTGTATTTTCATTAGCTAACGTTAACCAACATGAACAAAAACTTTAATGAATGTACTGTTCAGTGTTTGTTCATGTTAGTAAATACATTAAATATCATTAACTAATACAAACTTCTTGTAAAGTGTTACCACAAAAGAAAATAAATAAATAAATCATTTTCAAATAATGTTTTTATTTATTTTTGCTCACATAATTGCCTCTTTGGCTATAAAATAAATTATTAAAATAATAATAATACAAACAAATAAAATAAAAAACATTTTTGTAAATTTAGGACCAAAATGTATCTTGGTTTAAGGATGTTTAGATATTCGTATTGCAAAAATAAATACATAACAAAAATTTGAACGATTTTTTTAGTGCATGCATGCAATACTTAAAGAGATAGTTCACCCAAAAATGAAAGATCTGCTATTATTTATTCACCGTTGACTTGTTCCAAAACAGTTTGAGTTGTTTTGTTCTAATGAATACAAAAGAAGATATTTTGAGAAATGCTGGAAACCAGTAACAATTGACTTCCATCCATAAAATTAGTTTTCCATATCTATGTCAATGGTGAGTAAATGATATCAGAATTTAAATTTTTCGGTGAACTATCCCTTTAATGACATGACTTGTAATGGCCTCAATCAAGGCCATGCAATTTGGAAGAAAGACTTTTTACAACCTGGATAAACTCTCTATAAATATTTATATTATTAGGAACATAATTTGAATTGTGTGTTTTGTATTTGACAGATGAAAGACAATTCTACAGGTTTAAAGAGATGTGAAGGTGAACTATGCCTTTAGCTACAGTAGCAACTCTTTCATCTCAGTAGAAGTTCTAGACATTAGACATCTTGTGCCAAAGCATTATGTCAGCACTTTGTACTAGTTTTCATTACATAAAAGCTTTACATTTGGCATTCCACAGGGTTGGCATCTGGCTCCAGGTTCTTCTTCCAGCGCATCTTGGCATAGTCTGTGATCAATGACTCCTCGGGCACTTCCGGTACACCCATGCTTCTGGCAAACTGTGAAGCCCCTTCAGCTGTCAGACACAAGTGTTTGGTCTGCAGAAAGAGGACAGACCTGATTATTCTCATTACTAATTTGACTGCTTGAAATGAGTGCTTTACAGTCATATAACGATTGCACTTAATGTACACAAAAAGCATGAGGTCATTTAGTATCACTTTTAGTTTTAGAAAATGAGGTGCTTTTGTGAAGTTTGGAGGTAGTGAGGAAGTGCTTGGATCACAAAGAGGAGATAATATAAATAAATATATTTTTAATGTGACCATGGACCTCAAAACCAGTCATAAATCAAAAAAAATTATAATTGACATTTACTGTATATATCATCTGAAAGCTGAATAAATATGTTGTTAATTTGTTAATTAATGTATGGTTTGTTGGGATAGGACAATATTTGGCAGAGAAACATCTATTTAAATCACCTTAAAACTGTCTAAATTAAGTGCTTAGTAGTGCTTATTACTAATCAATAAATATTTTACATTAATTTAAAATAAAATGATACAATAATTTTAATATATAATATTTAAATTAAATAATACATGAATTTAAACTAAATCATTTACATAATCACCTTGAATTTATCTAAATTAAGTGTTTAGTATTGCTTAGACTAATCAATAAATAAATTATATATTTACAGTAAGAAATGTACACAATATCTTCATGGAATATGATCTTTACGTAATTTTCTAATGATTATTAGAATAAATGTTTTTACCCATACAATGTATTTTTTGACAAGTTAAAATTTGTTTTGTGGTCCAGGGTCACAGATAAGAAGTATTTAGGATATACACACTATGAGAATTTTAATTAATGCATTTCTCAACGCTATATAATTTGAAACTGAATTTGTCTAATAGATATTAAAGACTGTATTATTGTTTATGTTTTAAAAAATTTATTGTATTATTTTTTAAAAAGTGCTAAATATGGGATCCTTTGTAAATCCTGTTTTGGCCATAAATATAATGCATTGATGGATGTGCTGGTATGTGTTGTATACACAGTTTCCAACACGGAAATGTAATATACGTGTTTGTAAAGACCAAATATTGGTTAATGCACGATTACATCAGTACAAATAAAATAAAATAAAATAAAATAAAAAAAGTTTAAAAAATGACTTTTTTTGTGAGTGCAGGTCATGACTTTATCTAAGTAATTTAAGGGATAGATGGACCAAAACAAAGTCCTTGACAACAAAGTGCAGTGAAAACTATTTGTGCATTATTTGGAAATATATCCTGCATTACACACCTTCTTATACATTACATTACCTTCTCCATGACAAGCCTGGCTAGTTGCACAGGGTTAGCGATTCTCCTCACTGCAGACACAGCCCCGCTATCTAGAGTTCTGCCGTCCATCACCAGTGCATCCATCTCTACCTCCCCCTTTATATTTAACACTGACCCTCGACCTATGACAAAAGGACATCATCTATATGTTTTAATCATTTCCAAGATGCAGTGATATATCCACCTTTTTCTTATGCCCATGGCAATGCTTTGAGTGAATTATATGAGGTTACAGTGTAAATAATCAGTTTAAAAAAATAAGATTTTTTTTTGAAAAACTGGGTACAATGAGATGAAATTATTCATAGTTCATTTGTCAAATATCTAAAGGCAACTTGTCTTAATTAACAACTATATTCAACAGACTTTTAATAACTGCAAAAATCTCAAAACATGCCTTTCTGCAGCAATATTATTGTGTTGTAGGGCATATTAAAAAAAGAAATCTAGAGAATTTGCTTGAATTTGCTAGGCTTGTGATAACAATGTCACATTCAAATACCAGGCCTAACATTATTAAGAAACATTATTCTAAAAATAATATAATATAATACCTCTCACTTATTATTCACAATGTGCTCTATATGGATCATTTGTAGCACAGCCTCATTGTTTAAAAAGAATTGTTTCAGTTTTTTTGTATGGAAGTTCCCCAAATTGGAAGTGCACATGCCCATATTTTTTAAATAAACTAATCAAATTTGCAAAAAGGTAGGTCTATATTCCTTTAATTGTTTAAAGGAGTATAATGTATACCTGCATTGAATCTTGGGTTGGTTTCCATCAGGGCCACTGCTTCAACCACAGCATCCACGGCACTTCCGCCCCTCTGAAGGATGGCATATCCAGTCCTGGCAGCCTCTTTCACTCCGATTGTAGATTCTTCAGTTCTTTCTTTAGGAATATGACCAGCACCTCCATGCACCACCACCACCGGCAGCATATCTGTCACCAAAGTACCTGATTAAAAAAATAATGACAAGATAAATAGATATATAGAAAACAAATCAACAACAACCTGTATTTTCAATCAAATCCTTTGGTAAAACAGCCATGTAAAATGTACTGTATGCTTTTAATAAATTACTACTTATCTGTATATATGGGGTGTGATTGTGTGCAGTTTACATTGTACAAAAAAAGTGTCCAAATTTCATCAAGTTACAGTATGTTTATCACAGACCTAATTTTACTAATTATTAAAAAAACAAACAAAAAAAAACCACTATATAAATCCAAAGAAAAATAAGGGTATGCCAGTAGTAATGCCAGTCCTCAAAGTTACAATGTCACAGCTGTAGCAATGGATTTCTTAATGAGTTCAGTACATGTGCAGAAAAAAGAATATATTATGTCACTAAACTTACTAATTCATCACTCATTTTATTTAATTATAATCTAACTATATTTTTGTTATTTATTTGTTTCCCTGTTTTAGTAAACCGTGGCATGATGAACTTATTTGTCCTTCATGTTAATTACTAGGAAATTTATTATAGATATTAATTTATTCTATCTTAAAACAAGAGAATTACTTAGTATAACAAAATGAGTATTTATTAGTTTATATATATATATATATA
>CAIGQV010003909.1:18107829-18139808 GCA_903798115.1 Danio jaintianensis
ATATATATATATTTATTTATTTATTTATTTTTTTATTAATTAATTTTTTTTAAAGCTATATGGTGTACATTTCTTTTAGCAAAATAATCACAGTTGACATCGTTCTGCTGGTTCGAATGCAAAAAACACGTAATATCCATTGCCTAAGGCTAAAATTTTTTTAGCCTAAGCCCGAAGACATCATACAGACAATAAATAACAGACTTTTTTTTTTTTACTAATCTGACTACAGATAGCCTACCCCTATTTATAAAAGCGCAACCCAAAAAAAATTTCATTCTTTCATCGGCTATTTCATTTACAATGCATATCACATTGTGATATCTATATACAGTATTCTTGAAGTTAATAATCAGACTAACTGAGATCCAGTCATCAAATAAAAAGATCTACTGTAACGTTAAGTCATCAGGAAAAGAACAATGACCAAAGCCAAAATCATTTTATAGAGTAATTCTGTGCCAGATGCAAATGCCCAGAAATGCATACAAATTTTAATTATGTTTGACAAAGGTTCCTCACCAGATTAAAGACCAGAAATACAAAGTCGCGAACAGCTGAAATGCACTACTAGCAAAGAAACCCTACTGCTCCGTCATGAGGACGTAAAACATGAGAGCCTGGGCACGTCATAGTAGCTACACAGAAAGAATGCCAAACTAAAAGTCCTCGGTCATACAGAACAAGAAAGAAAGAAAGAAATAGAGAAACATTATTTTGTTTCTGTGTGCAATCGTTAGCTTTAAAACATGCTGAGAATCTAGAGTAATCTGAAAAATAAAATAAAATAAAAACTCCCTCAGATGACCAGATTGAATATTGAATATTGATTTTCAACCGAATATTATTATTTTTTAAAAACTGTCCAGGAACTGATCAACCTGTTTAGCCTACTACTTCATTATGCATTTAATTATTATATTTAGCAAATAGTCCATACAGGTGTAGGCCTATTACTTAGCAATCCATCCATGAAATATGCTGACAACTCTGGTGGGTTTTTGTTATATAAATATGAGAACTATAAATATTTAACCTATATGAACTTGTCTTGGAATGTGTAAGTGTAGGCTATTAACTGCAGGGTTTTTGTAGGACATAAAAAGTAAATTCCCCTTCTTTAAAAATACCTTAAAACAGAGCAGTCTTAAATAATAAAGTGTTGCCAGATCTGAAACAAACAAATAAATAAAACAAAATATTTCCTGTTTTAGCCTACTGTAAATGTTTACATTTAAACTCATTTCTGTTAAAGTAATAAAACAGAAACTCTGCATTTGTTTAAATCATTTTAAGCTAAGATTTGGCTATTTCTTTCTTTTTTTTTTTTTTTACATTAATGTTGCTTAAAATACAACAATATTCAATTGTAAATGTAGGCTAATCAATAAAAAAAAATCAATAAAAGTGCATTTTATTGGCTTAATATGAACTGCACGGTTTTACATAGTCACATACAAATATAATTGATTTCCATTCTATTGACTGAAATTTGTTATAAGCCTATTTATCTGCAATTGCAGCCTGTGAGATCATCACCCGAGATGGACACTTTCAAATGTAGATTGAAGACTCTCTGGCCTGAGAATAATGGCTTATATTGTTTTATGCTCTCTTTTCCATGCTTTTATTTGTATCTTATGTTTGACATAAGTTTGAGTTTTATATTGTTGTTGTAACAGATATTCTTCAATCTTTAATTTGTACAGCACTTTGGCAAAACACTTGTTGTTTTTAAATGTGCTTTATAAATAAACATTACATGTAAAACTATAAAAATGGATTTTTAATAAAACAAATAAAAATAGCCTATCTAAATTTGATCAAATGTCTGTTGTACAGTGTCGTTTGTTGAGCTATTATTTTACAAGTCTGCGTTTCTATTATTAGCTGCTGAATTTACTCGTCTTGCACTTTCACACATGCTGTTCTCGGTCTCGTCCACGAGTCAGGCTCGGTGAATCTCAAAGCTTCGGCCGCTGGTGGATGCGCGTCACCAGCGCGCTGTGATTGGAGAGCGAAAATGGGATGCTGCGCGCGCGTGCGGCGAGCCTCCATTCTCAAATGAGAGTGCGCGCGGCCGTCTCGAGGAGGCGTGCGCGCGCTTGAGGGGCTGCGGTCCCATTGACTATTCCGTCTCCCTGACAGCGGCAGCATCAGCAGCAGTAGCGCGAGCACGGAAAAACAGAGCACCGCGCGGACTCCGACTTTGCTCCCATCATCCCGCCTGAGAGCCCGAGCTCCGAGGCTTCACCAACCGGCGCAAGACACCCCTCGTCGACTCGCACTTATCCCGCGGATCAGATATGGACTACCCTTAACTGGACCTGGAGGGGAGAGGCAGGCGGGCGGGCGGGGGGTGGGGGGGAGAGAGACTGGAGAAAAAGCCGTATAGGAAGAGAAGCACAACCGTGGGTGCCAGCCGCAACGATGAACGGTTCGCCACGCTCGCGACAACCGCAGATAAGCCATCGGACTATGTCCTGAATAGCGGTTTACATAGCGGGGATTGTGCACCGATCAAACAGGGGTAAAATATGTCCGCCTCGGTGGGGCCCCGCGGCGGCCCTCGCCCACCCACAACGCAGAGATCCATGCCCGATCTGCCGGACCTCAGTCACCTCACCGAGGAGGAGAGGAAGATTATCATGGCTGTAATGGCACGGCAGAAGGAGGAAGAGGCGAAGGATGAGGCCATGCTCAAGTAAGACATCACGCTTCATAGGGAGCCTGTAGTATTCATGCTGTTCTGGAGACCGAAAGGCAAACAGCTTGTGATGCTTTCTGTAGGTGCATCTGTTTGCTGTAACCTACTAATAAAGCCATCAGGCTGTACTCCTGCACCTGAGCTCCTGCTCCTTGTATGTATGTGTGTGTGTGTGTGTTTGTTTGTGTCTGTGAGTGGGTGGTTGAGTCTGGCCATGTATGTCCACTTATATAGGCACCTGTTATGGACATGCACCACTATGTGTGTATTCGTACACATCAATATGAAAGAAGCTTCTTAGATGTCTATTGAAGGGCCGTGCAGGTGACTGGTCACAGGTGTAGCTGTTAAAGAGATTTGTCGACATGCAAGAATTAATTTGACACATTCTGTTGTTTTGTGCAACGTATTCATTTCAGGCATCACATGGTTAAACTCATCATTTAAAAAAAAACCATGTTTTTTTTAACGTTTTTCTCCACTATTCACCACCGTTGTCAGGATTCCTGCCTGGTCACGACAATATTTCCGTGCCTCGTCATCATGACCGTCAGGATCCTTAACCCATTCATTGAAATCTTCCCTGATAGTAGTTGTGAGCATCCCTCACAGCTGGAGTAAATGCAGCTTTATGTTGTCCTTATCTGTTTAATTTAGTTTTTTCTTTTCTTTTCTATTCTTTTCTTTAATAATAACTTTATTAACATAGTACTTTTCATTTAAAGAATTGAGCTCACAGTTCTTTACAATAAAAATACATCACATTGACACTCTTAAAACAGTTTTTTTTATTGGCATTTAAGAGATTTGAACACCCACAACACTTGCATTCCACAAAAGGCACTTCATAGTTCTTTATAGTAAAAAACTTCTTTGCACTAAGAAGACATGACTCTTAAAAGAGCTGTTGTTTACTAATAGCTTCTTCTATGGCATTGCATAGATACAAGCACCAAGTACTTTACGTGAAAGCTTATTTATATGACATGAGATCTTATTTATGAGAAGCACTTGTCTGCTATTTACATGTAGGATGGTTTATAAAGTTTTATTCTGAATGGCTATTTGTGGTTCATCAGTGCTGTTATCATGAGTGTGAAGATGTTTCTTGGCTTCCTGTCCACCTGGCATTTAGAGGCCATCATTGCTCTTATTACATTAGCTGTTGGCCACCTTGAGATTTGAAATCAGATTTATGCATCTTAAATTGGTTCACTGAGCAGCTACAATCAATAACTTAACCACTTCTTGTCCTATATTTCTTATAGGAAAATAGCATGCTGTTATTTAATTTCTCAGCATTTGTCACTAAAATCTGCTAGATAAATCGATAGCGTTGTTTTCAGTTAGTTTACCCCTTCGATCACACAGTATTTCTCCTAGAGAAAAGAGATCTCTACATAATCTGTCTCATTTATATTTGCTGCATGTGTGAGATTTCGATATGAATAGTTCCCCACTCTCAAAAGAAACTACTGTCCTGAAGCAAAAGCTAGAGGTCGACCTCACAACACTTTTGAGGCTTTCACAAATACTACAATACTTTGTGTGCTAGCTTAAAGGGATAGTTCACCCAAAAAGTATTATCTAATCTCACTCACATTGCTCCAAGCCTCTGACGTCCCTTTTTTAATCTTTGATGTAAAATACTTTGATAAATGCTTTTATTTAGTCTTTTTAATTTTCTTTTGTGTTCTGCAGAAATCATTTACATTCTTGGGTGAACTAGTTATTTTAAAAAAAGCTGGTAAAAGTTACTTTAAAAGAGCTAATCTTCTGTGAGATGAATTGACTGTCCAAAATGTGTTTATACAGAGAGGAGAAGCCCATACAAGCAAAAACAGTGATCCTGGTCGGGAACAAGAAACCACCTCAGCAGAACGACATCAGGTAAACATCTCTACATCTCTACTCTTACTTGCATAAAGTTAATAAACAATCAGATGTAAGTATATGCTAAACACTGTAGCATTCTTGTCCAGTTTTGCTAGTTATTGGACTGATATGACTGCTGTTTCTGTAAATGTCAGACAATGAGGCTTTGACAAGACAGTCTCAAAATCCAGGAGTCCTACATTACAGTGAATGAAAGGTCAAGCTTTACCTCAAGGAGGTGCTCTGTGCTGTGGGTTTTTTTAAAGGAGCGGAGTGGCAAAATGTGCATAGCTTTCTATTTCGACATTATCCTTTAATACTTTAAATGGCTGCTTTACTGTATTTGTTTTCAATCTTCTCTTTTAACCGCCTGTTGGTGTCACATTGAAGTTGCTGAGAGTGGCACTGTTGTAAATCCTTTCTTTTAGTCGCGTTATATCCTGCAAAAACAAGAAAACAAATCCTGGTACCTGTGGTGGTGCTTTAGAGTGCTGACGGAGTAATATTTATGCTACATTCAATTATTTATGCACACCAGTATTGCCCTGGTTCTAGCAGGCGAAGAATAAGAGAATTGTGATGTGCTTCATATAAACAGATCAATCTCTCTCTCTCCCAATCGCTCTCTCTGGTCTCTGGAGGGGTCAGAGGATCAGAAAGGCTTAGGATTATGTGGCAAGTTGGCCAAAGCACATCTGTTTCTGTGTAGAGTCACTGGATGTGGTCACACATGTGATGTCATCATCAGCCTGACCAAGAACTTGCTTCAGTACAGTGCTGCAGTGAAGATTTGTTTTTGTAGGCCAATCCATAAGTTAGCACAACTCTGGTTCCCATGATAAAAACTCAGTAGGATTTTTCCATTGGCACAACACTTGAAGCCTAAAAATTGTGAACAGAAGTAAAAAGCTAAATGTAGGCTATAAACTATAGGCTAAACCTTTTTGCATGACTTCAGCCATATTGTCATTAAGCTTCCAACAAATCTGTCAAACATTTTCCCTGAAACTTTAAGAAGTTTTCAAGAGCAGGATTAAAAACACCACTGTGATGTTGTGTTGTGGTGGAAGACTAGTTTGTAGACAGGTTTGCCTGTTCAGAGTAAAGATATTTAGAGAAAGTTTTATTAACAGCTTGTGCTGGTTCAAACCCTGTGTGTATTTCCTGTGTTGTTAGTCAATTAAACGCATCCTATCACCATTGGCTCTGCTTGTTTGCAAACTAATTTGTGCTGGTTTATGCGCTGCATTGGAAATCATGTTCTTTAATCTGTGCATCGTCAGATGATCACTGTTGATTACATTGCAAAGTCGTCTATTTGACGTGCATTTAGTATTTACATGCTTGTCTATGCGATAGCTTTGAGACATCTATCGGATGTTTAATAGAATGAATGCTGGTAAAACAATCCTTTTAAAGATGTTGATCATGTCTTTGAACATACATGCTGGTTTTTAACAGACCCAACGCTCTTTCACACATTTTTTTGCAGATGTACAGTACGTGTGCTGTCTGGGAAATTGTGGAAGATATATACCGTAAATCACAATTCAGACAAAAAATGCAGAGATATGATTTTTAAAAACCAGTTCTTAAAGGGATAGTTCACCCAAAAATGAAAATTATTTCATCATGTATTCACTTTATTCTTGTTCAAAACCTATTTAAGTTTCTTGAGATAATGTTTTTTAAAAATGCTGGTAGCTGGGACCCATTGAATTCCATAGTGGGTCCCAGCAACCAGGATTCTTTAAAATATCTTATTTTGTGTTCAACAGAAGAAATAAAGGTTTAAAGGAGAGTAAATGATGAGGTAATTTTAATTTTTGGGTGAACTATCCCTTTAAAGAAAGACATTTCATTCAAATAACTAAAAGTATGAATAACATTGGACTTCGGGTCTGAAAAAAGACTCAACGTTGCAGTTTTGCTTTTGTAATTACATGGTGTGATTTGTTTTTGAAGGCTTTTATTAACAAAATGGAGTATTTACCTTATGTAGTTGGTGTATCTTTAAAAACTAACTCAATGCTAACACCAGCTACTTCCTATCAAAAACCTGTAGGTGTTGTCCAATATCCACCAATTCAACGTTCTTGTTGTGGCATTTTTTTAGATTCTGCTCTGACTGTGTACATTCATTGAGGAATGGCTTGAGACTTCTGATTGAAATGAAATATTATTAATTCAAAGCTAGCTTGCTATTACTACCCTCTTCAAAACCACCTTCCCTAGCTTTAACCACAGACCTTATTTCAGACATATACAAAATGCTTTACTTCACAATGATGGAACCAGTAATGCTAAAATTTTAATTAAATGCTAAATAAACTTTTTGCCTAAAAGTAAACCTTCAACACTCTGTTGCCAAAATGCAATTGTGCTGTTTTCAATTTTTCCTTTGCACCAACAGTATAGAATGTACTGGATCAGTTACACCTTTCAGAGACTAGTGGCCTAGAAATGTTGATGGGATTTAGTAGATGGGGTGTATTTGAGTCAGATCTATTCTGCTAAAGATCAAACAGAGAATTGCTCTTATTGTGATCTTATTCTCTTGAGCCCCACTCCTCCTCTAGCCTGTGCTTCTGGCGTAGACACAAGAACTGACAAAAAGCCCTTAAAAAGAGGAGGAATACATGAATAGATAAATAATTAAATGCACAGGCATATCACACAGTAGTGGCTTTTAATAGTGCCCTAGTCCATACATTAGCACCCACTGCACAAGCCTTCTGAATCCATTTGCTTTCACCCACCAACAGGCCTCAAAAGGATGAGCTTGAGCTCACGGGTTGGCATGTGCTAAAGTCATGCTCCTAATTCTCCGGCTCCCACTCAATTACTCTCTTGCTTGTTCTGTCAGTGGCCCGACTGTATTATGAAGTGTCTTTCGCAGGCCTCAGAATATACATGCTGGGGTGGTTGTGTATTTGATTGGTGCATGTTTTATTTGACCTACTCAAACTGAGCTGCTTAAAGTGAATAATGCAGCTTAACTCTGAACCGCATGAACGGCATAATGTTAGCTGGGTTAGCTTCCAAGCTAATGCTAATACTAGTTTATTTTTCGTAAAGTTGCAAAGTCTGTCAGTGAAGTAAGAGCACGTAGCTCAGGAACTTAAGCATGTGTTGAATAAAATGTGTTGTTGAACATTTATTGAAGAGAATCTTTTGTATGGAATGAAAGTTAATCACTGAGTGCAACTATACACTGGAAACAGAGGACCTATTTCAATTATAAAATAAACTGGTCCCACTTTATATTAGGTAGCCTTAACTACTATGTACTTGCATCAAAATAAATACAATGTACTTACTGTGTTTATAATGTATTGCAGAACACTTCTGGTGCTCTTGAGGTGGGATACCGGTAGGGTTAGGGACAGTTTTGGTGGTATGGGTAGGTTTAAGGGTGGGTTAAGGTGTAACGGATGGTCAACAGTGTAATTACAAATGTAATTACAGAAATTAATTACAGATGTAATTACATGCAGGTATTTAATTAATCATAAGTACAATGTAAAAAACATGTATTTAGACAATAAGTACATTGATTCATTTCATTTCAGTGTAAGTACATATTAGTTAAAGCCACTTTTTTTTAGATAGTTGCCAATAAATAGTATACTGTATATATCAGATCATGCAACTGAGCATCCTTCTGATGCAAAACATAGTATTTTTTCCCCCATGTTTAAAATGCTTAAAATGATAATGAGCACTCAGAAACAAATGTTGTTTGGGTATTATAATTAAATGTATGAATAGGCCCACATAAACATGTCAGCATATTCCATTTAAAGTTGAGGTGTGTGTGTGTGTTTGTGTGTGTGTGTGAATGCTGTGTTTCTTCACAACAAGGAGAGTGGGGAGTCCATCTGTTCCTCCAGTTGGTTAACTGAGCTAGGACACACACTCATACACATACACACACACACACACACACATGCACACACACAGACACACACGCACTCATTTCCTCACCGACTCACAGAAATATGCAATCAAGTCGACAGGGACCCCTCACCATGCATTGGAATAATACACCCATCCAAGCTTGCACAGTTGTGTCAGTGACCCAGGCTGTTTAGATCACAAATGTTTTGGTGGATAATGTATCTGCTATCTGGAAGTAAGACCTTTTAACATTAAAACATAGAGAAGTGAGAGGAATTACAGCCAGCATCTGTCTCCGTATTGCTTGGGAGCAAATTATACAGAAACATGGGGTAGTAGGACTTTCCCAACACAGGGTCAGATGGGATGTTTCTACAATTTAGGTTAACAAATACTTGCCTGACATTCTGGATCTGCTCATGGCAATGAATTGGCTCAAGCGTTAGCTGTTCTTTAGTGTGTTTGTCTTATATTCAGAAAATAACTGTTAAACAATGCAAGGATGATGATTCATTTGTTGTAAAAAATCATTGGAGAGATGTGGACAGTGGTGAGTGAAGTGTCCTTTGCTGTCTGGTTGATATTTCCAGATCAACAGTGTGTCATGATCATTAGCGCCAACCCTCCTGTGAAAAACTGTCCCATGGATATGCCAACATGTAGCATGTGTAGGCATGCCGAAACACTTTCTTTGCTTTACACCTCCACTCATTTCTTTATAATTTGGTTGCTAACATTGTCTGTCCTTATACGAGTTGTATTGTCATCGGTAATGAATCGGTAAATATCTTTAGTTCTGTGATGAAGAGTCTAGGGTGGGACCTGTGTTTTCTTAGGTTTAGCCCTGTAAAATATATATTTTTTTAAATTATGAAATAAAAAAGCAAGCTACTTGCCTATTTATAATTTCTTAATCTGTAAGTTACTGGTTAATTGCTAGAATGTATTGCATTTATCTTCATGAAAACTGATGGTGTAGGGTGTTGGATTCTGAGTGGATCAGCGTTTTGAAAGAATAAAGTGTATAAAAATTACTTTCACTTGTTGCCATCTATTGGATTCAACTTTTGTATTATCACAATTTGATACCAAATATATTTGCGTGTGCTTGATGTTTGTTTGCAACTTGGTTTTTAGTTGCCCGAATGCCATAATGAGTTCTGAATTGTTTTTTTATTTGGTTGGCAGGTGGTTTTGATTAGTTTATTGGTAGTTGATTACTGAGGCAGTTAAAAAGAGCCAACTGGTAATAGATTCAGTTTTGGTCAGTAGGATCACAAGTAGATTTCCGTTTATACCTGATGTTTTAATCCATCTCTATTGTCAACTTTTGACCACTGTTCTGTGGTGTGTTTCTCAAAAGCTTCATTAAATAATTATGATTGCATTTTGTTGAACCATATTATGTTTTTGCAAAATGCACCCCTAATAATG
Organism: Danio jaintianensis; assembly: GCA_903798115.1. Taxonomy (NCBI): domain Eukaryota; kingdom Metazoa; phylum Chordata; class Actinopteri; order Cypriniformes; family Danionidae; genus Danio; species Danio jaintianensis. The sequence continues at coordinate 18,117,746 of CAIGQV010003909.1, forward strand.
AGACCCTCCAGGATTTCACATTTGATGAATTTAACATAAAATCCAGCAAATGGAGTTCACAAATTGTTTAAATGTGCTTCGATTTCCTGCATATTTTGGGCAGCCAAGATGCTGTTCAAATTCCAGAGAGTGCCATCTGCATAGTTTTACATTCAAAAACATTATAGTATTTATGAATAGAATGTGCTCATCCGGTGTGCCAAGCCATAAGTTGTCAATGCAAGTGTCTAGTGTGTGTTCCACATCATGTGATGTTATTGCAACGCACATGTAAATCCTGTTGACTAGGCACATGAGTTGCAGCAATCGCTAAACTTCTATATATTGTATATATATACTGTACATCTGTCGTTATAAGCAAAGCCTTCTCTCTCTCTCTCTCTCTCTCTCACACACACACAAAAACACACACACACATGTAAGGCGCACACTCTGCATCATTTACATTAACGTGTTCAAATAGCCAACTTAGCATTAATTCCTAAACAACTGGTTTAGGGGTAACCTCTTCTTTCAGTGTTTCCTTTATATAAATGAGTAAGATCAACGGTTCTCGAGGTCAGGAAACTAATAATGCATTAAGAATGTAGCACAATTTGACACAAAATAACCAAAACCTCGCCAATGTCAGTCATTTTAGTTGCAAAAATCAGAATGTCTTTCTTGAAATCCTGGAGGGACTGCCTAATTAAACACGCCCAAACAAACTAATCAATTCAGGCTGACTAGAAACTTCCATGAAAGTGTGTTGGAGCTGGTGGCAGCAAATCTCTGCAGGATGTTGGCCCTATTTCGAAGTCATTGCGAGTTTTCATCTGTTTTATCAGCTGCAATATGGCACTTGTTCAACTTATTGTTTATTATAAAATATGTTACATAATTTGTTCTTAGTATGTTGCATAAGTAGGCTGTGAAATTACATCTCTGCTAGTACCGCTACTTCGGAAGTTTGTTTCTGAAGTACGAGTTAGGTGTAGATAGATTTAATTAGCAAAAAATAAATAAAAAATGGAGCTCAACAACTGTGGTGAACTGTCAGCTTTGAGCTGTCTTTTTAAGGCGTCTGCTTCTGCTTCTGTCGGTCGTATGTTTTTTTTTTTTTTTTAATTAGCAGAGTTTTCAGTTAGTCAGTCAGTCAGACAGTCAGTCAGTGAAGTGTGGCACCAACACCTGGAGCTTTAGTTACACAGCACTCCCATGGAGGAATGTGCATTTCAGTCTGTTCTGTAGGCACTGTTTTCTCTCTCCCTCTCTCTCTCTCTCTCTCTCTCTCATTCTTCTCCTCATGAGAGAGTGTCACTTTCCCCAAGCATCATCACAGTATTACTCTTGAGCTGGCCAAAAAAGCTGTGGCTCTGTGTTCCTTGTGCACCAATGGCTTTTTTTTAATCGGCCAGAGAGAGCAGTGTACAGTATATGTATGTGCATGAGTTTATGCATGCATGCATTCGTGTAAAAAACAGCACAAGCATATTATGCATGGCCTGATTTGAATGTAACATCATTGACGTGTTCATCCGACTGAGTGTGTGAGGCGATCAGATCCACAGCCATTTTTCAGTGTGTTTGTTTGTATTCCAGAGGGTTTTGTGAGGACCATGATGTCTTGGATGAAGAGAGTGGGTTGTCTATTTATAGATGTGTTTTGTTTTAATGACATGGCTGCCGCTCGTGCGGATAGGCATATGGACGTCCCCCCCCCTTCTTTTCTAGATCTTTGCTGATTTTCACCAGCTCACATGGGACTGCTCCATCTGAGAGTGGATTCTGTCAGAGATTTACAGTCAGTCTGAGCTGCTGTGCTATTGAAGAATGTCTGTTTTAGCTTTCACTCATCACTCACGCTCTACTGCCCAGTCACTTTTATTATACAACCGTTACCTCTGGTCCTGTAATTTGATTGGAAGAGAATGCTGATATTTAGACAGGGCTGAGACGTTTCACTGTTCGTACCACTCGTCATGCGTAAGAATTGCAGAATTGCGTTTTATACCCAGCAATACCCTTACTTAAATGGATTATTTAATTTGGCAAATAGAATTGTCACCTTTATTATGCAAATGTAAAACTTTAGAAGATATAACAGTATACTAGTGACATTTTTTTAAAGGATGATTGGTTCATAGAAAGCTGTGCTGTTGGACATTTTCATGCTTATGTAGTTCGGTAATAATTTTAGTTTAGAATTTTTTTTTTTTTTTTTCAGAAAGGGTGCATGACATTGATATTTATGAAATGTTCATTAAGCATCAAATCAGCATAGAATGATTTCTGACAAAACACTGAAGTGAAGACTGAAGAAATGACTGCTGGAAGTTAAACTTTATATATCCAAGAATAAATTACACTTAAACTTTAAATATTTGGAAAGAGGTGCAGTTATAGGTTTGCCCATGTTTTATTAGGTTTAATTAGACTGCAGATCGAAATATAATATTTGATTATGTTTTCACTGCACATACACTACTGGTCAAAAGTTTTAGAATAGTAAGATTTATTTTTAATATTAAAAAAAAATTCTTCTGCTCACAAAGCTTGCATTTATTTGATACAACATACTGCAACATGAACGGTAGAAGAAAAAAATATATATTTAAAATAGTTTTATTATTGAATATTTGAGTTATTTTAAAATCTAACTTCTTACTGTGATTTCAAAGCTTACATTTTGCACGATCCTTCGGATATCATTCTCATATTCTGATTTGCTGCATGCTTATTTTTTTATTATGCTAAAAAAAAAAAAATGATACTGAAACTCCAAGCTTTTGAATGATAGTGAATAATATTAAAGCTTTTTTTAGGTAAATTATATTTCTAATCATCAAAGAATCCTGAAAATAATTACTCAACTGTTAATAAATATTGATGATAATAGTAATTACAATAGGATAAAGAATTTTTTTGAACAGCATTCTGAAGACTCATGTGACTGAAATAGTGAGGCTGAAATTTAGATATAATATCACATGAATAAATTACATTTTAAAATATATTCAAATAGGAAACTGCCTCATTTTAATTAGTCAACATATTTCAGAATTTTACAGTTTTTCGCTCTGCTTTGGATCAAATAAATGCAGCTTGTCAAGCAGAAGAGACTTAAAAAATATATTAAAAATGTACTGTTCTAAAACGTTTGACTTGTAATATATGCTATTAGGCCACTTTTTACATTTTTCAAGACATATGTGATGATGAAATATAGCCCAAAAATAATAAACATTTATTACTTAGATAATAAGCAATAATAACAGTCTGATCTGCACCTCTCACACAAACATCTAAAAAAGTCCAACTATTGCTCTACTTGAACTTTCGATGCTTAGTGTCTTGATGCATACTTGAGTGTGAGAGTGGAGCAGCGGTGACGTGATGTCCTCCCGTCTCTTTCTTCATGCGTCTCTCAGCAGAAAGGAGAAAATGTCATTATGGAGGCCTGGAGGCTCACAGACTCACTCTCTCTGTAATGTCCTCTTCCTGCTCCATAGGGTTAGAGCTCGGGCTCATGGGAAAGGTCGGGTGACAACCAGACACGGGCTGGAAGCGCTGGGAATCGCATTGTTCTTAAGGGCTAAAACCATGGTGTCAAGTAACTAGGGAGCTTTCACAAGCTCTGAAGACTATATATAGGTCCACCCTTGGGTTTTCTGGTGTGTTTTCTGTCACTCTCAAAAACGCTCCTGTTTTATTTTTTTGAACGTGTAAATCGGAAATTGTAGCCTCAGGGTTACGGCATTGTGTTAAGACATAATTTGACATCACCACTGAGCCTATTAACAAAGCCTGTATAGGCGCTTTGTTAAAATGATTGGCCAGATATGAAGTCAGCAAAGCAGTTAAGTAATTGCAACACCTGACAGAACAGGGAAATGGTAGCATGGTAAAAAATGACACAACGTGACATACAATATAGCACGAGAGCACAAGAATAATGAAGAACAACAAAAATAAAGTGAAGTGATAAATGCATTTTCTCAAAATGCTGAATGGAGTTTATAGTCCAGTGAAGGAACAGTACACTGCAGACTTTAGAAATGCTAATTTATGAAAAAGCTCAGATTACCAATAATGATAATGCATTAGTAGGGATCTGCAATCAACAATATTAAATATACTGTTTAAAGATTTTGATAAAAATTATGTATTGTAATATCATATTGGTAAATGGTCTGGTATTTATAATGCCATTTATATATACAGTGCTGCTTGAAAGTTTTTGAGCCCCTTGCAGGATATCTGAAAATGTGATTATTTTTAACAAAATAAGAAAGATCACACAAAATGCATGTTGTATTTTAATTAGTGCTGTTATAGGCAAGATATTTGAAATAAAATATTTTTACACACAATATAGTTCATAAGACAAAAAAACGTAAAATTATTAAAATAACCCCCTGTTATGTTAGTAATACTATGTGTGGTTACCAGGATATATATATATATATATATATATATGTGTATATATATATAAGTGTGTATACAATCATAATCACAAATCACAAATGACTGCTTTAATGATTTAGTATTTGAAACATTCACTCAACCGATTCATTCAAAACCACTGATTCATTCGGGAACTGATTTTTTTATAAGCAATTCAACATTTTTTATTCACCAATAATTTGCTAACCTTATTCATTCAAAAACCCTGATTAATTCAAAAATGTCACTGCTGTGTGTTGCTCAGGGACTCATTTGAAGTCATTTTCAACAATGCTCATTGGATGAGCAAAATGTGCTAAATGGAACTATACCGATATTGGTGCTAAAAATGAAGGTTGGATAATTTTAACTTTTTGCTTTTTAAAATATAGTATAACTTGCACTTGTTGCCCTTGTGGAATAATGATCCAATGTATATCTGCGTGTGTATGCACTGGCAAGGATTCTGCTCAAACTGGCTGATGCTTGATTTTCTTGTGATGCCAACTGGTGCTGCATGTGTGGTTGTGTGTATTTGCACAGCTTGTGTTTACATGTGTATATATGTCTATGTGTATGTGTGTGTGTGTGTGGGCTTAGCATCATGCTATAGCCTAGTGTGTGTTTAATGCTAAGCCTCCACTGGGCTGTGATGGTCCTGTAGATGCACAGCTAGGCCATATGGACACCTTTATCAGGAGATCCCAGCATCCACCACTCCACCGCTAAAGCTACTGCACATATTCTCTATCTGTTTCTTTTCTTCCCACTTCTGTCCCCCCACATCCCTCCTTCTCACACCTCTCTTCCTTCTCCCTCCTACTCTAATCTGTTTGTTAATGGGTAATTCACAGCAGGGTAAAAATAGACATCATCATCATCTCGTGTCCCACCCTAATTAACGACTAGTCTCTATTTTGCCGGGGGGCTTTAAAGGCCGACAGGTTTATTAAGTGTTTTCATGAGGTTTGTTAACTGAACATGAGTGTCACAAAGGCTGTTTAAGGGGAAAAAGTAATGAGTTGTAATATTGACAGAGGAGAGAGGCCACTTGAGTAGATGCCTCAGTAAACCCTGCTAAGCACACACATTGGTTTCCATCTCCCATTGCCACTTATTCGTTTCAGGCTTTTGTTGAGGACAGGCTCTCAAGTTTACGTTTATTATTGCATTACTGTAATGCCTTTAAAAGATGTTTTTGTATCTTTATTGCTTTTGGTTCACTTTCTCAGTCTAGATCTTTCTTGTGAATTTGAAGCTCGGCTCCATTCATTATTTAAGGAATGTTGTCTAATCGGCACAGATTTGCTGCCGTCACCAGGGGGTTCTGGGAAATGTTATTGTCCTGGTGGCACTGTACTACTCCTCTACTTGGCTCTGCCTGCATAAAAAACCCTGCTGATTGGGCTAGATGCACCATTGTTCTTGGAAACAAAGCATCTTGGAAAAAAAATTATATTATATATATTATGTTATAATATACAGAGCTCGGCATATATGAGTACACCCCTTACAAATCTCTCATTGAAATTTATATTTTCTATAGGAAGCTTTACAATATTATATTTGTGGATATACATTTGATTAGTCAGTACTGAAGCCAAATCTGGAGCTAATATAACAAAATAATTTACAACAACTTTCCAAAAATTTGTAGCTCAAATTTATATGCTAGGGAAAAAAGTAAATAAAAATTGTCAAAAGAGCAAAAATCAAGAGAAACAACAACAAAAAAAGAATAAATAAAATAAAATTGTGTTTTAAATGTATTATCTTTCTATTTCTAAAGATGTTCAGTGACTAAAATATTATTTTGATAAATATATTTGTTTGATAAATCAAAACATAAACAAAACATCAGAACAAAAGTTTTGTTCAAATGCAAGAAGAAAAAAAAATTAACTTTAGTCACTCAGAAATGGATAAAAATTCATTCATTTTCAAAGTTCATTTTCAAAATGGGGTGTAATCATTTATGCTTACATTGTTTATATCCAATAAAAATACTGTGAAATTTTTATTCCTTTTTTAGATATTTCCTATAATATTTTTTTCTTCTGGAGAAAGTCTTATTTCTTTTAGTATGGCTGAATTAAAAGTAGTTTTTAAATATTTAAAAACTATTTTAGGGCCAAAATTATTAGCCCTTTTAAGATTTCTTTTGATTTGCTACAGCAGTGAAATATATAAGTGAAATAAAAAAAATTAGAGAACAATTTAGAAGCACTTGATTTTTTTTCTGAAATAATATATGCAAATACAACAATGTTTTACAAAATACTGAAGGCATTTAAAAAATACAACTTTAATTTTGTGAAAAAAGACTGTGGATAAAATTGTCCCTTTTTGTGAAGGAATTTTTGGAATCTGAAAAAATAATGACATAGTTCTCAGTGTGAACTACCCCTTTAAATATCTAAATCACAGTAGTGATGCATTCATGTAACAGCTGTGGATTTCCACTCGCTCACAGTACAGGCTCTTGACAGCAAAGAGCTCATAGATTCAAAGGGCTTCCCATCAGGGACTCTGTGAAGGGGATTGGAAACTTCCTTAAAAACAAAAAAAGGATGTGAAATAACAAACAGCCAAAAGACTAGAGTTTTAAGGGAAGAAAAAGGCAGTTAGCTGGGAGTTACTGGACGCTGGTGTTCCTGTAGCCTTAAGAGCGCAGAGAGGACGTAACATCTCTCCCCCGACGCTCTGCTGCATCTCCAGTTTGGCATAATGAGGACACCGCTGTACTCTTGCTTCTCTCTACCTGTCCTATGGGAGGCAGCGGCTGGTCATGTGACGGGCACAACACTCCTCTGTGTGCTCATCAGTTTGGTCATGTGACCTTCTCTGTGTTCTGTGCCATCTAGTATCTCCAGCAGGCAGCGTGAATGAGAGCGCTGATGTTTCTGATGCTCAAGGCCTGCCGATTTGCATTTCATATCAATTAGGTGTCTTTTATTTGTTTTGATTGAGTGTTTTTTGAATAAGTTATGTGCTTTTTTATTTCTTTTAATATCTTATTATATGTCTACAGTATGAGCCAGTGTTCGTTCCTTCTTGTTCTGTGTATATACCTTAAAATAAAGTATTAAAAAATAATAAGGAAAAAAAAATTATCAATGGTGTGTTTTAGCGAAGCTGATTTAGTTACGTTTTTATTAAAAGTTTAAACTCTTATGCATTTAATTTAACTTGTTGAACAATATATATTTGTATTTGTTGAGAGCTAATTTCCCTGCTCTTTTTCTTATTTATTTTTTTCTTATCCACTATTAAAGCCTGTTCACATCACCAAAAATGCTAATTATTAAAGTAATAAAAATTAAGTTCTAAAAACTGCTTTAAATTTAAAAGAATAGCACCAGTTCACCACAACTATAATGGACTGTGAAAGGATATTGATGAATACCTTTCACCGCAATTGTTCTCAAATGATGAATGGAAAAATGACAGCCAGTCAGAATCCTCAGATTCTCAGGTTATTTATTGTTTGTTATGTTTATATTTATGTATCTTAGTTTGGACTTTATTATCTTACAGAGAACTGGAGAATTTTGTAATTTCTTTTGTCAACACATAAGGAACATAGTGTAACTTCTTATAACTTCAACTATTATTTTGTGTTTAAACGAGTTTTGTGGTGGAAATTATTTTTTGTATGAAGTGGCAAAATATTTTGTGTTCATGAAATAAATTTTACAGCATCCTCATACTTTATCTTAAACAGGCTCTTCAATGACACTTTAATTCAATCAAGTACATTGATAGAATTTTATATTAAAAAAAATCTTTATTTATTTGCACTCAATGAACACTTCAAAGCATTTAATTTTGAATTCATTTGTGTTTGGGGCAGAACGGTGGCTCAGTGGTTAGCACTGTCACCTCACAGCAAGAAGGTTGCTGGTTCGAGTCCCGGCTGGGCCAGTTGGCATTTCTGTGTGGAGTTTGCATGTTCTCCCCGTGTTCGTGTGGGTTTCCTCTGGGTGCTTCGGTTTTCCCCACAGTCCAAAGACATGTGCTATAAGTAAGTTGGGTAAGCAAAATTGGCCGTAGTGTATGAATGTGTGTGAATTTATGGTTGTTTCCCAGTAGTGGGTTGCAGCTGGAAGGGCATCCCCTGCGTAAAAAATATGCTGGAATATTTGGCGGTTCATTCTGCTGTGACAACCCCTGATCAATAAGGGACTAAGCCGAAGGAAAATGAATGAATAAATTATTTTGTGTTTAATTATCATGTATTTATCATGTATTTAATTATTATAAATTGTCATGTATTTAATTATTAAATAATAATCTAAAAATATTTTTTTCTGTGTTAGAAATTACAATTATTATTATTATTATTTAAAAAGTCCCAGAAAAAAAAGTACTTTTACAAAAGTCATTTTTAATCAGTAATTTTAGAGAACTTTCCATTAACCCATTTCTCTTATACTCTTATATGTGTATACACTACATACATTATTCATTCATTCATTCATTCATTTTCTTTTCAGCTTAATCCCTTTATTAATCCGGGGTCGCCACAGTGGAATGAACCGCCAACTTATCCAGCATATGTTTTACACAGCGGATAACCTTCCAGCTGCAACCCATCACTGGGAAACATCCACACACACTTATTCACACGATTACACTACGTCCAATTTAGCTTACCCAATTCACCTGTACCGCATGTCTTTGGACTTGTGGGGGAAACCGGAGCACCTGGAGGAAACCCACGCGAACACAGGGAGAACATGCAAACTCCACACAGAAATGCCAACTGACCCAGCCGAGGCTCGAACCAGCGACCTTCTTGCTGTGAGGCGATCGTGCTACCCACTGCGCCACTGCATCGCACCGTACATACATTAAAGATACAGATTTTTTTTTTTACTTTTTTTTACAGTGTACAGTAAGAATCACCCTAAAATTATGAATGGACTAGGTAACTCTTATGAGTAAACCTAAATCTAAAAAAGAAAGCATTAGGTATCTAAAATACCTTAAGACCAGCACAGTCAAATACTCTACTGAGAACACTTGTAAATTGTTCTTTATATGCTTGTGAGCTAAAGAGAGAAAACTATTTAAAACCAGGCCATTTACACAAAGTCTGTGAAATGAATACTATAGAAAGCTCTGAGAGGGGGAATATGGGATGGAAAGGGTAGCGTAGTCTTGCCACATGGCTGGTCTGTGAGGTCAGCAGGGGGCAGCGCTGTCAACACTATCCACAGTGGGCGAGATCCGGTGGAGGCAGGACTCAGCCATGGCACTGCTCACGCTACCATATGGTGCCACTCAGAGGATGGCAACCCCCATCCTCAGCCTCAGTGCCCGACTGAGTAGAAATAATGGCAAACTGTACCGCAGCCAGTCCTGAAGAGACACAGCCAACAGACACGTTGAGGCCGGGCTACCGTTATCTGGAGAGCTGTCAAAAGCGGATATTTAAGCAGTAGGAGACAGAGTGGGAGCAAACTGTGAGGAGGATGTCAGTGCTGTATAATAATTTGAAGAAATTACTTTTAGCTTGAAAGAGTTTTTTTTAGGGTGCTTTTTCTTGACGATGTACTGTGTTTTTAAAAAAAAGTTTTACAGTATGTACAGGTGTCAAAACAATTTCTGTTCACACATGGATCCATGAAAATGAGAAAAATTTTGTTTAAGGCATTCCAGGCTAGTAGATGGTGATGTCAAAGTGTGAACACTAGGCATCAGCACAAATACAATCCACCATTTTTTTTTTAATTGACTTTAATAACAAACATTCGAACTTACACAAAAAAAGACAGGAATTGTAACAATGACAATAACTTAATAGATCAGTTTAAATGATATTATAAATACATATAAAACAGTAAAAAAAGGAAGAACAAATTTAAATAAACATGCATAAATAACACAAATACAGCATGAGGAAAGGAGGACTTATGTATCCATGATATTTCCAAAATAATTATCGTAATAGTCCAAGAATCTATCACTTTTCTTGTTTTTAACCAATCTAAGAGATTTAATAAATACATCAATTTCAAATAAAAAATGTGAAAAAGAAGGCTTCGAATTTGAGAATTTTTGTTTGGGAATAAAATATTTCCCATATAAAATAAAGAATTTAATAATGTAGTTCTCTGGTATATTTGTTTTACTTTCATAGTAACAAATAATATCTTGTAGTTGAAAGAGACTGGAAGAAACAATGTAATTACCTATATGAAGATATAAGCTATTCCAAAAGCTTTTTTGTGTTTTCACACTGAAAGAATATGTGAATCAGGGTTTAATCCACCATTGTTGTTGGTTATGTAATACATGTGACGTCATCGTTAAAAAAAAAAGAAGTTTTGTAGTTCACGTGGAGAAAATAAAGGAATTTTAATGTTTAAAAACAAATGTTTTTTTTTTTTTGCGTATTGAACCTTGTTTCCAAAAGTGTATTGTAGCGTATTCTGATTTCATGTTTCAGTGTATTAGTTGCATTTTTTTGTAATATAAGAGTCAAAATTATGAGTAAATTGTTATGAAATTGAGTTGTTTGTTATTTTCTTAAGATCTTTTTTCTTAATAAATTTACTAATATTATCAGGTGATTGATTGGTATCTGTTATATAAAAATGGGATTGTTTTTATTGTCCATTTTTAGTTTTTTCTTGCCGCAATCCTACAAAAAAATGCAATAACACTGTTAAATGTTATCTTAAAAAGTAAATCTTATAATTAATATCCCATTTTCTAACACTGTAAAAATTAGAAAATAATGTAAAGCTTATTGGAGTATGTTAAACAAGTATCACTTAACAAATTGATCATGTTTTTAATGTTTCTATTTAAAATTTCATGTTCAATTCTACCAATTTCATGCCATTTGTTTATAATTCACTGTGAAATTTACTAGAAATCTCTGAGTGAAAGTAATTTCTATTTTCTGACAAACTTTAAAAACTTCTCAACAAAGTAAAATAGTAGTTCAACCTAGATATTTTTTGCTCTTCAAAACATTTTATTACATTTTTTACAGTGTAAATTCACTTGTAGCCATCGAAATGATTGATTTTAGCTTTTGGTGCTTTATTTTTAATGGATATAGAAAAATTATTATTTGACTTTTGATGCTCGCCATTAATCAGCTATATTATTTTTAATATGAAAAATGATTGCTGCATTTTCATGTCACACAGAATTTCAATACCAGAACAAATGCTCGATAAAGCTGTCTCGAAAAATATTGAATCACTCCAGAAACAAATAAATAAATAGAGAAGCATTAGTTTTATGTTCTCTCAATGAATCCTTCCCTTTTTAAACCCTCACAAGAAGTATCTTCAGTTTGGTTGCTGTTATTCCACGTGGGAATGACCGCAGCAAAATCAACCCACCAAATAATTCAGTTCATTTGAATCCCATTTATTTTCAGGTGTCTGTCTGCAGAAATCAATCACGCATTGGAGCTGCCTGTATCTGAAAAGGGGGATTAATTTGTAAATTGGTAGGGAGTGATTTTCTCGCTATGTTCCTGACGCTTTCACATGGTGTACTTTGATGGATTTCCGCTCTCTTTCAAACAATGATCTCCAGGTGATGAGATAAAATATTTCATATACAGTGCAGTGTGTTTTTTCAGAAAGATACTATTTCAGTCTTTCTACTTCAAGTTTAGATAGGTGTGTTTGTCAGTGAATTACACCAAATTTCAAGTACATAATTATGAATGTGAGTGCAGTGGGTAGTGTTGTCGCCTCACAGCAAGAAGGTCGCTGGTTCGAGCCTCGGCTGGGTCAGTTGGCATTTCTGTGTGGAGTTTGCATGTTCTCCCCATGTTCGTGTGGGTTTCCTCCGGGTGCTTCGGTTTCCCCCACAGTCCAAAGATATGTGCTGTAGGTGAATTGAGTAAGCTAAATTTTCCATAGTGTGTGAATGGGAGTGTATGGGTGTTTCCCAGTGATGGGTTGCAGCTGGAAGGGCATCCGCTGCGTAAAACATATGTTGGATAAGTTGGCGGTTCATTCCGCATTTATGTTCAAAATATAATGTTCATAATCAGTCACTTTTTTATGAATTATTAGATGATTGCAGGTTATTAATGCAATGGCAGTAAATTGATTAATTTATTTATTCTTCCTACTGATTTTTATACTTGAAAAAGAGTGTGTTTTATCAGTATCTTTAAATATTCACAATATAAAATGCTGATTTATATTTAAGGTTTGTTCACACAAAATAGAAATTTCCTCACTGTTTATTCAGACCTAAGTGGTTCTGAACTTTTAAAAAATCTTCTGTTGAATACAAAACAAGACGCTTTGAAGAATGTTGGAAAAAAAGCAGCCATTGTCATCCATAATAAAAAAGAAAAAACTATGGAATCAACGGCTGTTTTTTTCAGAATATTTTCCTTTGTGTTAAACAGAAGAAAGAAACTCAAACAGGTTTGGAGCGAGTGGAAAATGAGTAAATGACGACACAATAAAAAATTTTGGGTGAACTATCCCTTCAATTTGCAATATACTTCTGAATTAGAATGAGTTATATATGATATATATGATGTATGCAAGTTACTATACACTAACACTGTGCAACTGAGAAACATATAAAGCATGAAAGGCATCTTTTGAAACTGTTTTCATGTCTATTAATGAAATCCTAATTATTATTTTTCAATAATTTAACACTGTCACAATCACCAGCGATCTAACCTATGCAGATCGCTGGAGAACTACACATCTGCCACCACATGAACTACATCTACCAAGATGCTTTGCGCCAATCAACTCCTCTACAGCTGTGAACTATCTGGACTGATACACACTCACACACACACACGCACGCACGCACACACACACACTCACACACACACACACACACACACACACACACACACACACACAGGTGTAGATCATTCTCTCTGATTCTCTGATTACCAGGACTATAAACACAACAAACACACACACACACTTCTGGACTGAGTCTTGTTAACCTGTAGCTTTATGAAGCATTAATCCCGTCTAGTCTTTCTGTGTTTTGTTCCTTGCCTTGTTTTCCCTTTATTGATTCTTTGCCATCTGTACTGACCATTCGCCTGTTTTTGACTACGATCTTGGATTACCTTTATGCTCCTGTTTGCTACCTGTTTGACCGTTACCTGCCTGACTACTCCTATTAATAAGCTGCGCGTGGATCCTCAATTCTGTTGTCACCCGACTCCTAGTGTTACAAACACATGGTTAAAGTTGACTACTGTTCAAAATTCTTGAGTCAGAAACGAATACTTTTGACAGTGAAGACTATAATAGCACCAAAAATATTTACAATTAGTGTTTCCACAAACATTTAACTGTTTTCAACATTAATTATAATTATATATGTATTTCTCGAGCAACATAAGAAACATTAAGCATATAAAACAGTTTACATAAAGTTCTAAGCACACATATATGGTATTTTTACGTATCTATTTTTACCTAAATAATGAATTTCCATGTTTAATTCTATCCATTTTGGCCTTGTTGAACACAGACTAAACGCTCTCTAAATGATGTATTGTGGATTTGTATTTTCTTTGTGTGACTGTGTTCAGATTTGTCCCCTTGTGTTAGAGGATGAATGGATCTGCCGTTCCCTGCAAGCTGCATTTATGGCTCCATCACAGGCTGCCAACATGCGCCGCTCCCTCATAAACGCGTGTTTGTCCCGGTCGCTATGAATGATGTCGAATGTACACGGACTCAACCTCAGCAGTACTTTCACTACATCTCTGTCCCTCGTCTGTCCTTTCATACAACATCCTGGCACAGATCGGGTGGATTTATGCCCATGTAGGGAGCTGAGGGGCCCAGCGGACATGATAAATGGGCCAGTCTGTAGACCCAACCAAAGCCTCGGCAGGAACGCAGCGCAACAGCCAATGGCTTACAGTTGTGGCTCCTGTCATGGTGTGCGTTTGCACGAGCAACTGCTGAAAGATGTTTAATCATGGCCATTTCCATGTGCTCGACCGACGGCTGAGTCCAGCTGTCACGAAGCAGGGGAAAGCGGCGCAAAAAAAACACACGTATCTCCACGACAATTTTCCTCCACTTTACCACATTAATTAAAGCTTCCGCGTACCTTAATTAAAGCAAGATCTATGCTAATGCCGGAGTCCTGTGTGAATTGCTCGCCATCTTATTTGCATTTCACAAAAGATTTACTTCTATTCTTGGATGAGAAGGGGAGAGAGAGAGAAGCAAATGATTTGTGATGGGGAAGAGGGGTTTGCGCTAGTAAAGTAAAGCTGTGGTTCACTTTCGTATAACCTTGCACTTCACTTATGGGTCTTTGTTTTATGTGCTGTCTCAATTATGGCAAGCCTGGGCTGCTTTCCTGAATATCATTTCCTGCTCAGAGTACAAAGCTCTTTCATATGTTCTTTTGCAGTGCCTAGCTCAATGTTTGTCTCCGTTTCTCGTGTTTTTCATTAAGCGCGGAAAGGTCTTTTTTTTGTAGCCTAGTGCTGCTCAATTTCATCCTGGTGCTGCATTGTTCATGCGAGATGCTGGAGCTAAAGGTCATTGCGGTTTGGATGTTTGAACGGTGAATGTTGCATCTTCATTTTTAAACACGGAAGAACCAACGATGAAGTCAACTTTTTGTTTAATTTCATGAGATTTTGGATCCCATTTGACCTTATTGGAAAGTATGATGCTATACATTTTAGCAATAATAAATATGACGAGATATATCGTTTGGACAAAATGAAAAGTCGTTTCATATTATGTTGTATTGTTTTTTTCATGGTGTCACAAAATACATTGTTAACGGTAATAATTTTTTATTTTATATAAGTGTAATATTAAACAGCATTGGGAGATGCAGACAGTTATCATTTGCAATACATTATACCCGTAAAAATTCTCCCCACAATAAATGAAAATTGCTTATAGTAATACAGTAATAATGATAAAACCTATAATTGGTTTGTTTAATGAGTTATTATTACAGTAACAGTATTTGTGAAATAGTTTTGTGTTTGAGCCTGTTTACAAAAAGGCATTTTGGCCTACTTTCACTCTAAATTCACTTCACAACATCAGTTGATTGTTTAAACATAACTCATTTTTGTGACCAGACATTGTTTAATATCACAGAATGAAGAAGAAATCATACTATTTTATATAGTATTCAACAGAGTGATAAAGGCTAGGTAAATTAGCATTGCATTATAAATATACTTGATGCTTATAAAATACCCAGGATGGCTTAAAGAGCACAAATAGTCCAAATGTTGTTTGTTTATTGTCTTCATGTTTGATCCATGTATCTATTTCTTTTTCATCTTTATCCTCTTTGCTATCCTGCAGTGATAGCTGAGAGTAGCTGATGTCTTCTTCAGTAAAGTATATGTGGAGATTATGTGCCAGTATGAATGAAAAATAAATAACATTTTAATGTACATATGCTCGAGGTTTTGAACTCTGCTCACTGACAAGTTTACTTCTAAGCTGCTTCAGCAGATCTTCTTATGTATTTTATATGATCCTGAAAAGCTTGACCAGCTGCTTCGGTGTGTTCAAATATGGTTGAGCTCTGTGGGGCAACCAGGATACATTTTTTTGTAAAAGCATAAATCATTTTTTGAGAGAGATGATTTTTGCTAAGCTAAGCTAAAAGTGCTCTAGCCAGACCCAGAAATCGACTGAATGGATAAAAAAATGGTAAAACTCAATTGTTTAACAATAAGGGACTTGTAAAATTAGCCTATTTTACAAAAAAGTGTAAAACATAAAAAAAGTTTTTTTAACAGTGTCTATGATTTGTGATTGAATATGTTTGCCTCACTGCTCCATCTCAATATGTATAACATTTCTGGCACAGTCAGTTTACTTGGTACCGTGTATGCTGTGGTGTTGTAGTTGTCACACAGAATGCTTGGGTTTGAGTTCTGTGAAGCACGGTTCCACAAGAGAACAAAACAATGTAAAATCAATGTAAAACTATGTGGTCGCAGTTCACTTCTGTCTTTCATTTGCTTTTGATAACACTATTGATGGGCGATGCGGTCGCTGGTTCCTAGGCTGGGTCAGTTGGCATTTCTGTGTGGAGTTTGCATGTTCTCCCCGTGTTCGCGTGGGTTTCCTCCGGGTGCTCTGGTTTCCCCCACAAGTCCAAAGACATGCGGTACAGGTGAATTGGGTAAGCTAAATTGTTCGTAGTGTATGTGTGTAAATGAGTGTGTATGGATGTTTCCCAGTAACAGGTTGCGGCTGGAAGGGTATCCGCTGCGTAAAACATATGCTGGATAAGTTGGCGGTTCATTCCGCTGTGGCGACCCCAGATTAATAAAGGGACTAAGCCGAAAAGAAAATGAATGAATGAATGAATGAATAAACACTATTGATTGGGTTTAGGTCAGTGGGTCGCTAGGGGATCTGTACAACAAGCCCTGCCTTCTCTTGTATCTGAAATGCACATGTATCTAAAACATACATCAAAACGTACCCTAAATTGCATATTTCAGATTTGCAAAAAATATGGACAGCAGTGGATTTGTCATCTGATAGACAGATGTTGCACTCTGTTGAATTGTTCCAATGAATACGGTAACGTATAATGCTACATTAAACTTCATCCTTCAACTTCCATCAACCATCCATCAACTTCATCTTATTGGCTGTGAAAGATCAACATCTGAAACCCCCTCAAAGAAACCTCAACTTTTTTGTCTTGTAACTAAAGCATCTTGCAGTGAACTTGTTGCTTCCGTGCTGGAGCTTGTTGTTTGTATGTTTCTTTGACCCGCAGGACGTGTTTGCCGGTGACTGTAGGGGTGCACAGGGGGAGGGAGACCTGGGTTACGGATGGGGGCAGGTGTTCAAATCATCTCCTTGTCTTTCACCGGGACACGTTCTGCATGGCTGGTCGCACGTTGATTACATTCCATAGGTAGCATATGCTTTTACCTCTCTATGTAGGTTGCTTATTGTAATACACGTCATATGGCATCGTCATGGCGGAGGAGTCTGTGAGGAAGACCTCTTTAGCGTAAGTAAAGCTCTGGACAGATTCATGCTTGAGAGCTCTGTGCTGTTTAGATTGGGCTGAGTTGTAGGTGTCATGTCACTTAAGAAAGATCTTGATTTAATCACTGTGTTGCTTGGATTTTCATTTTTGGAAGGTGTTTACGTAATCTGTGAGTGATTGTTTGGATGACCCTACGTGTTGAAATGAAATGAGCTGGAGCTTGAGTGATAATTGTGGTGCAGTACTAGTTTACTTTGAGATTGGATGAGCATAGCTGGTTTTGTCTACATTTTGTATTACTGTCCTTTGAAATATCCTGACACTTCCTTCTGTCACTTAGATTAATAATAGACGAGTGGTTATTAGCAACATACTGTACATGCCTTCAAGTTGAATGTGGGATTTTGTTTGTTTGATTATGTTTTGTGAGATGAAGTTAAAAGAAATGTTATAATACTCACAGTACATGGTTAAAGTGGGAAGACTGGCAGTGTTATCTGAGGGTAATAAGCTAGAAATATTACATTTACTGGTACAATATTAAAACCTTAAAATGTATCATTGTTCAATTGAAATGTAAAATGTTAAGAAAAAAAGATTGATTATTGGATTAAAGTTTAGGGATTATTAGTTGAAAATGTAAAATCACAAGGTGAAAAATGAGGGTTCATATATTGTTACATTTGAAGGTACAATGTTAAAAATGAAGTATTATTGGTTTAAAATATTTACATTTAAAAAAAATATTAAACCTGTGGCATTATTTAATGAAAATGTTATCCATTAGATGGTAAAATGAGACCTGGGTTTCAAATTGTAACTTGAAAAGTAAAATGTTAAAATTGCTCACCATATTGCAGTTGAGGGATTCACAGGTTGATATACAAAATCTGAAGGTGAATGGAAAAATGAAGGAATTATTATGTTGAAATGTAACATTTGATGGTACATTGGTAAAAATCAGAGACTATTGGTTTAAAATGCTAATGCAACTGTCAATTAAAGTGGACGGGTTATTGAATGATGCTTGAGGGATTATTATAAATTTTAGGATAGAAGATAATTATTAGGCTGAAATAAGGATTTTAAAAAACAATGTTAAAAGAAAAGGCTGTTCATTCCGCTGTGGCGACCCCTGATAAATAAGGGACTAAGCCAAAGGAAAATGAATGAATGTTAAAAGAAAGCTAAACTGTCCACTGTTGAATTTGAGCCTAAATTCTGCTGTTCTTCTCCTCTCTCTCTTCCTCCCAGTTTGCACCAGCAGTTTGCCAACTACAAGGAGCAGGTGAGGCGGACTGGCCCGGAGCCCCAGCAGAGGCAGCAGGGCCAACACAAGGATGACGCCCCCACCTGTGGCATCTGCCACAAGACCAAGTTTGCTGACGGCTGCGGAAACCTGTGCTCCTACTGCCAGACTAAGTTCTGTGCCCGGTGCGGAGGACGGGTCTCTCTGCGCTCCAATAACGTGAGTACCTCCTCCGTCCTCTGTGTCTAGAGCTGCATCTGTGCACATTTAAACAGGGACAGGAGAAAAGGCGAGCGAAAGGTTAATTGGGCATTAGTTAGAGGAGATGATGCTTTTACCCGCGGGGGGTCACCGCTCACCCATGCTGCGATGCCCAAGTCGCCGCTGAGTCTCCACAGGGGCAGCCGTACCACGCAAAGGGGAGCACCTGAATTGGTGGATCACCTCCTGGAGTGTGATATTTACCTTCGCTTTCTGTTCCTTTCACCGAGTTCAGAGCGCTAATTAGTGTTTGGTGGTAATGAGTGCAGTGTAGAGTCAACAGAGGGAGAGCTTTAGAGGAACTGGAGTAGGCAGTGAGGGCAGTGGGGTGGAGATGGGGGTGAATGTAATTTTTAACACAGATTTAGTTATTGATGTATTCACTTGGAGTAAATATGTACTGTATAGGCTTTCAGAGCTACACAATGAAGGCTTTTTGTGCTACAACTTGTACAAAAGTAGTTTTCTGACACCTGCAACTAGCGGGTAAATCAGGGAAGTTTGTGTTGGTCAATGCTACAGGACAGTTAGTTATTTAGTTAGTTAGTTCGTTTGTGTTTGATAAAAAAAAAATTACGTTTTTCGGTCATTCAGTGGCTTATGATTAATATCTCACCTCTTTTTTAATTTGCTGTTAAAATTGGGTGAAACCTACATTAACTTCTTTTTATAAAACATAACAACTTGGGGTTGTTAAGGTAATTGTAAATTAAATAAGCCTTATTAAAATTTGAAATACAATATTGGTCATTTGTAGTTATTTTTTTAATGGTTACTTTTTTCTGCCGAAACAAAAAAAAGATTGGCACCAAATTGATTATTTGTATAAAATGTTATTGTTGCTAGATATTTTTAATATATAAATTAGGTATTTATCTGTGCAAGAACATTCATTTCCCTTATTTTTTTATAAATATTATTTTTACATAATCCAAATACTCATTTAAACTTAGTCTTTAAAAATGCTAATAATTTAATAACCTTTGGAAACGTAATCGTAATTAAATCTCAAAATTACTACTCCTTTTTTATTATAATTATGGTTTTGAGTGTTTAAATTAATATAACAAAAATATATTTTAGATTTTTAGTAACGTTCTATTTCCACATTAATACAGTACAATGATTAACAAACATATACATTTTAACAATGTGTTACTACTATAAATATTTAATAGCATGTGAACAAAGATTAATTAAATACTGTAAGAAATATTGAGTATTTCTCAATGTTAGTTAATGCATTTACTAATCTTATTATAGATTAGTGGATCTAATGGATCTTATAGTAAAATAATTTTCATATATCTATTTATTGACTATTGACTGAAAGTTCATTCATTCATTCATTTTCTTTTCGGCTTAGTCGGCTTAATCCCCCAACTTATCCAGCATATGTTTTACGCAGTGGATGGCCCTTCCAGCTGCAACCCATCACTGGGAAACACCCATACACTTCCATTCACACACATACACACTACGAACAATTTAGCTTACCCAATTCACGCATGTCTTTGGATGGAAACCGGAGCACACGGAGGAAACCCACGCGAAAACGGGGAAAACATGCAAACTCCACACAGAAATGCCAACTGACCCAGCTGAGGCTCGAACCAGCGACCTTCTTGCTGTGAGGCGACAGTGCTACCCACTGCGCCACTGTGCTGAAAGTTATTTGTTGTTATCAGTTACATTTTAATTGAACGTCATAAATACAGTTTGCGAATGAAGTACATTTTCTACCCAGATAGATGATCTGGTTCTTTTTTTCCAGCTTTACTGTCTGATTGTTGTTCTTATTATACTACAATAAATATTTTCACTACTACTTTTCATGTAAATGTATCACATGATAAGGTTTCAGTTTGAACCGTGTGGTTTAAACTTGATCCTGGGTATGAGAAATCTCAGACAGGTCAGTTTGGAGTGTTCAGGTGTTGTTGTCAGTGTCTGGGATGGCAGTAGACATGGCGTCTGTGATGCAGTGCAGCTCAGTGTCTGCTGGTATAGCGGATGGGTGCTGCCCTGAGGTTAGTTTCACTGAAATGAGCGCATGTTGTTTCTCAGAGCCCTTTGGCGTGCGCTATTAATGAGAGTGGCAGGCTTGATAATGGAGTCGCTAGATGCCTGTAGGTTAAACATAGAGAGCTACACCTACTCAATCTGCTGGACTGGAAACAGTAGCTAAAAGCGATGAAATACACTTAATAGATCCATTGCTACAAGTAGCCAGAGTTGGTTCACAGTGAACAGACTCAAAAAGTTGTCCCTCGTATGAAAATTTCAACCCCTAAAAAAAGCTCACTCATTCACTCACTCACTGACTCAGTTACTCACTCACTCTTTCACTCACCCACTCATTCACTCAATCACTTCTTCACTCACTCTTTCGCTCACTCTTTCACTCACTCACTCTTTCACTCACTTAATCACTCACTCTTTCACTCACTCACTCAATCAATCACTCTATCACCCACTCACTCACTCTTTCACTCACTCACTCAATCAATCACTCTATCACCCACTCACTCACTCTTTCACTCACTCTTTCACTCACTTAATCACTCACTCACTTCTTCACTCACTCACTCACTCACTCACTTAATCACTCACTTACTCAATCACTCTTTCACTCTTTCATTCACTCACTCTTTCACACACTCACTCATTCACTATTTCACTCACTCTTTCACTCACTCACTCAATCAATTACTTACTCACTCACTCTTTCACTCACCCACTCATTCACTCAATCACTCACTCATTCACTTAATCACTCACTCAATCACTCACTCACTTACTCTTTCACACACTCACTCATTCACTCTTTCACTCTCTCACTCACTCACTCACTCACTCACTCACTCATTCACTCTTTCACTCACTCTTTCACTCTCTCAATCAATCACTATATCACTTACTCACTCTTTCGCTCACTCTTTCACTCACTTAATCACTCACTCACTTCTTCACTTACTCACTCTTTCACTCACCCACTCACTCACTCATTCACTTAATCACTTACTCAATCACTCACTCACTCTTTCATTCACTCACTCTTTCACACACTCACTCTTTCACTCACTCACTCACTCACTTATTCACTCACTCATTCACTCACTCACTCACTCACTCACTCACTCA
>CAIGQV010003909.1:18139818-18246424 GCA_903798115.1 Danio jaintianensis
TCACTCACTCACTCACTCACTCACTCACTCACTCACTCACTCACTCACTCCCTCTGTCAGTGAGAGTCAGTGAGAGAATGAGAGTGAGTTAAATATTGAGTCAATGTCACTTTCTCTCACTAACTCACTCACTTTCTTATTCTCTGACTCATTCACTCACTCACTCTCTCATTCATTCACTCACTCACTCACTCACTCACTCACTCAATTTTTTTCCAGCTTGTTCCTTTCTTTATAAGGGGTGGAATTAACCAACAATTGCCCAAAAACTGCAAAAATGTTTTTACCACTTTCCATGTACTTTTTCATTGTTCCATGTTCCATTTACTTTTCAAAATGATAATGAACTTCTATTCAAAAAGGATATTATATTCTAATAATCAAAGAAGCATTAAAAAATCTATGAGTTTGCACAAAAAGTTAATGTATATTTCTCTTTTTTTTTATATTGATAATAATTTGAAATTATATTTGAGCACCACTTGCTGGAAGTGTGTATATATATATATATATATACAAATTTACCATGAATACAATTACATAGCAAACTCTGGTTTCTCAATCCAAATCAAGGAGTGATTTTCAAATAAAATACATTTAAGCAAATAAATTGCGTCTGGAAGGGCATCCTCTGCATAAAACATATGCTGGAATAGTTGGCGACCCCTGATAATCAGGGACTAAGCCGAAGGAAAATGAGCGAATGAATGAATGAATGAATGAATGAATGAATGAATGAATGAATGAATAGTCAGAAATACATTTTTTGTTTTAAATATATTTTCTAGTATTCTAATAAATAAGCTTAGTATGACAACAAAACTTATGATATCAGGTTATATAAACCAACAAATTAAGTAAACTATGCTTTCCCTTAAGCTTACAGGCATTCACACACACAAAAAGAATAATTAAAAGTCAAATAACATTGCATAGTTCTCACTACATTAATTGAATATAGATTCAATGAGGAACTCTTTTGACTTTTTGGAACTGACATTAAACACATACAGCAGCAAATTTTAATAAAGTCTTATGTCAGCTGCAAATGAACAATAATGTGTGAACTGCTATTGAAATCTATTATAAATGCAATAAATTACATTAGAAACAGTAATTTGCTGCAGGCTGGTGTTTTTAAACACTGGTTTGCATGAAAGTTGATGATAGGCCAGTTCAGCATCCATTGGATCAGCAGCATCCATATATTCTTTCTCTGGTTTCTTCACAATGACAAACAACTAATGAAGAATCCATGGATAAATTGTATTGGGAACATCAAAATCATCTAATGTTCACTCTAAATTATGAGCGTTCTACAAAAAAAACCCTGTCGCATTGAATTTCTGTATGAGTGTTCATGTGTTTTACAGTCACAGTAGTGTTTTGTGAGGATTGTTTAGTATGGTGGCTCTGAAGCATGAGGATCTTTAAGCAAATTGTCATGTTATAGTTTTCAGTGACCCACGATGTAGCTTTCCTTCCACTAGGAATTCTGGAGTGTAAATATCAGTCCGAAAAGCTGCACCTCTCAGGTTTGCCCTGTGGGTGGCAATACACCTGCAAAATGTACATCACACTTGTAAGATCCAGTGAAGAAAAAAGTATTGTTACCTTCCAAGATATTTTAGTTTTGCAACTGTATGCCGACATTATTTAGCTAATTCCAGTGTAGTGCTGTTTTTTGTGCTTATTATTCCAGTATGCATCTGAACGGTTTCTTGTTTTCACTTCTGATTGTCATTTCATACTTCTCTCTTGTTCTTCTCCCTCACCCACCATCTCTCTCTCTCTCTTTCTCTGTCACTGTGCTGGTCCTGTGATGCTGGAGAAGAAGGAGGACAAAGTGGTTAGCATTTTCTATTCTCTTTATGTGACTGTTCAGTGTGAAAGTGTTCGTTCCCTCACTTCTCTTACTCACACACACTTATTCTTTAGTTTGTCTTCTGTGTTCTTCTGTGTTCTTCCAGTGTACTGTTGTGTTTGTCAGCTTTAGGTGGCGTGAACGTCTTTATTACTTTCTTATACTGTATGTTGTCTACATAACGCTTTTGCACAAAACATATTTGAACGTTTGGAAGCAGGCTTAATATTGCACAAAATAAGAAATTTGGAGCTGGTCTGCTGCCATATGGTGGGTGATTATTTGGCGTACACATTGAAAATATAGGGTTAGGTCACTAACCTCAGTAGCAGTGGATTTATGGCAAAGAGAGTCTTCGAAAACAGGCAAACTTTAAGTGTACTACATACTGTGTAGGACTGTGTTTTTCATGAGCGTTTGTATACATATACATAGTATATTAGCAATGTAAATCTCATGTATCCAATCCCAGGAAATACGCACCTCATCCAACATTTTGCAAAATGTAAAATATGTTGCTCTGGGCATGTTTCGTTGCATGTTTCAGATGACAAATCCACTAGAGGGTGCTGCCTACAATTCTTTTTTTCGAATCTGAAATATTTTACTTAGGAAATATTTTGTTATGTTTCAGGCAAACGTTACATGTTTCAGAACTTCTTCAGATTGCTTTGCTTCAGAGGACTCAAACCTGAGCGTCATACTGCCCTGTAGCATTCATTTTACCTAGAAATGTCAGTGCAGTCAAATGTTGAAGAAGGTTTTTGCAGTTTTACAAAAATGTAGACTGAAGCACTTCCAAATCCCAGTGAGCCTGTATTGCATGTATCACAAGCTGGTATCTTTGGATTGGGATTCATGGGATTTAAAATAAACATATTTATTTATGCAATTAAAAATTGAAATATGAAAAGTTACAGCAAAGCCATTTAAAATGTTTTTCTTTTACTTTTTATTCATCAAACAATTCTGACAAGTTACACAAAATTTTTAAGAAGAACTCTTGACTATGACGACAAGAAGTCTATTTTTTTTATTCCATTTAATTAAAAAAAATGGCAATATTTAACTTATTGTTTTTGTAGATTTTATTTTATCTACACTCCACTTTAATAGTTACATCGGAAAGCTGCAATTACATTTTTTACAAGTTATATGAACTAAGTTTTTTGTCACAAAAATTTGCTGAGACTTTTATTTCAGTATGTTGATGTACTTTCAACTGAAATGGAATATTAAGTTTGCACCTCATTCTCTCTTAGCAAGCTAACAGTTAGAGGGGCGTGGTTAAAGCTATTGTGACTGCAGCCGTCAAACTGATGTCAGCAGAGAAGGACCGCCAATTCAAATGCGGAAGTAAATGGTCAGACTTTTATTGAAGATTAACAAAACAAAAAAATTCAGATTAAAATTCAGCACAGATTAATTGTTCACCTAAAAAATAAAAATGTGCTCTAGCAAAATATACATACAAGTTAAACCATTTATTTTGACAAGTATCATGAAGCCATTTAGTGTCTGTGTGCAGTGGTACAATGGTATTGGTAAAGATTTTCAGAAATCAAATGGTAAAGTGACTCTCGGAGCAGCTCTGCAGATGCTCTTTAATTTAATGAGATGGCAGATGCTGAACACACCAGCATCACACATCAGTCACTCATACAGACAGTAGTTTGTGACACATTGCATACTGATCTACACTTGTTTTGATTTACTCAAATAAAATTCTGCGACATTTAATGCTACAGTAAATTCAGTTTTTCTGAAGAGATTCCGTTATTCTGTCCTATATTGTATATATAGAGAGTAAATTGCTATATCATAAAAGATTATATTTGTATGTACTAATAATTATAAGGGCTAAATTACCATATGCAGTGATGTGGGAGAGTGTTAAATGAATGTATGCCCTGCTTGACCTGCTATACTGTTAAATATACTGTACGTTTCCTGAGCGTTTTGTCCATGGGACTGCGTTGGTTAATCAGAACTTCAGTGCTGCAAAAAGATCCCTGTAAATGCAATCCAGAGCTCATTATCCCAATGATTATCAGGCCTCTTGGTAATATCTGTTTTCTTCTTTAGCCAAGCGTTTCTTTCTGAGTGCTGCTGTTTTGAAGTCAGTTTCTTTTTCCCTAGGCAGTGCACTTGTCTCTGTCTGTTGTTCACTCATTCTTTCTTTCTTTTCCAAGGATCCATTTTAAACTATGGTCAGTCAGGCTGGGATTTGGTGCCTTGTGTGTTATGTGTGTGTGTGAGAGAGAGAGAGTGTGTTTTTAACAGCACAACTTGAGTGGAAAACACCAGCGATGTGTCATTTCATGCCCACCTCCTCAAAGTGACACCATGAAATGAATAGTATTGATCCTTCTGCTCCTCCTTTGCATCTGGTTTGTGGACGGTTCATTAACAGGGATGTAGGATTTTGTTATATTTTGTTGACCCATTTAAAATTTAGCATCACTGGGATTCTCTAGTTTTTTATTATTATTTTGATTAGTTCGTTTTTTTATATTCAAATTGTATTTTAGGTTTTAGCAATTTTTTTTTTTCTTTATTGCCTGATTTTGAAATTGGGTATATTTAGTATATTGATTTGAATGAATATCAAATTTCCATTTTAGTTATTTAAGTACATTGGGTTAAACTAGGTTAAAATGTAAATGTTGGCGTGGGAAGCTGAAACAATATTTTCACCATTTATTTCTGCTTCATTCATACTAGTTATTTTATACATCAAGTAAAATTATGTTGCCTAATTAAGTCTTTACATTGCACTTTAAGCTGCACTGTTAACAATTTCCTGTAGAATCTACAGTAACTTGCTGGCAGCAGTTCGCCAGTAACTTGCTGTAAATTAATTTACAGTGGTTAGCACTGGGCGACGCGGTGGCGCAGTGGGTAGCACGTTCACCTCACAGCAAGAAGGTCGCTGGTTCGAGCCTCGGCTGGGTCAGTTGGCATTTCTGTGTGGAGTTTGCATGTTCTCCCCGTGTTCGCGTGGGTTTCCTCCGGGTGCTCCGGTTTCCCCCACAAGTCCAAAGACATGCGCTATAGGTGAATTGGGTAAACTAAAATTGTCCGTAGTGTATGTGTGTGAATGGGTGTGTATGGATGTTTCCCAGAGATGGGTTGCGGCTGGAAGGGCATCCGCTGCGTAAAACATATGCTGGATAAGTTGGCGGTTCATCCCGCTGTGGCGACCCCAGATTAATAAAGGGACTAAGCCGAAAAGAAAATGAATGAATGAATGAATGGTTAGCACTGTCGCCTCACAGCAAGAAGGTCATTGGTTCGAGTTGGCATTTCTGTGTGGAGTTTGCATGTTCTCCCATGTTTGCGTGGGTTTCCTCAGGGTGCTCCGGTTTCTCCAGTTCAAAGACATGCTGTACAGGTGAATTGAATAAACTAAATTGGCCGTAGTGTATGTGTATGGATGAGTGTGTATGGAAGTTTCCCAGTACAGGGTTACAGCTGGAAGGGTATCCGCTGTGTAAAACATATGCTGGATAAGTTGTTGGTTCATTCCACTGTGGCGACCCCTGATGAATAAAGGGACTAAGCTGAAGGAAAATCAATGAATGAATGAATTAAAGCAAATATACTGTACTGTATGCCGTTACAAAATCGGCACGTTTAAGGTCTGTTTTCTTTAAAAATCAACGATCTTCACTGCCTGATTGATATACGATATAAAGTGGGTCTCAGAATGTACAAGAAGCACTGCATTAAATAACATTTTTCCGCGCCATGTCTTTAAAATATGAACATTTATTTTACCCCAGTATATTCAATGGAGTTTCTGGAGCTAGCCTACTAATCCTAATGGGTGCGTGCGTGTAAACGGCTTTTCATCTCGTTTTACGCTTGAACAACTAAATAAACGCTGAAGTCTATTTAACTGATTATATTTTAATTACATTACAACATCGATGCTATAAAAGAAACCGTATAAAATTGAAAAAAGTCACATTAACCATTCACCGGACGTCTATCAGTATGGGAAGAAACACTAGCTGTGCATATACTCTATTGTATGTATATCTTTACTGCAAAATATACAATATTTTTTTACTATGCAACTTTAAAATACAGTCACATACTGCATAACTGTCCTACAGTAAAATACAGTTCATATTTCAGAGCAAATACTGTGTTTATTAATTTACAAAAATCATTAACAGTGTGAATACTATCTTGCAAAACAAATAGAAAGATAATATGATAAGAGATAATACTGTCATCATGGCAAAGACAAAATTAATTATTTATCAGATTTTGCTCTTAAAACTATTCTGTTTAAATATGTCATAAAATCTTCTCTTCATTGAACAGCACTTGGGAAATATTGAAAAAAATATATTTTTCTTTTCAGCAGGGCTAAGAATTCTGCCTTCATCAATATATAGATTTTTTTATTTGTTTTATAATTATTAATATATTATTATATATTATTAATATAATATGAGGACAGCAATTTTTTTATAATGTTTTTTGTCTGGCGTCACATACAGTAGGACTTATGACACACATATCAAGCTTATGACACACATATCAAGCTCACTCATGGGGCTTTGAGTTCAGGTCAACAGGGACGAGTGTAACAATGAAATGCACATACACAGAAATGTCTACCGGTACCGAGAGAGGCGTTGTATTCATAGACCTCATCAATTTGTTTAATTCAAAGAAGGGCTGATGTTTGGAGAGGAAGCCGAACTGAACTTATCACCGTATCGATCCGCAGATGGCTTGTCAAGCACGAGATGTATGTCTCGGTGACGAAAGAGTGAAAGTTGGTTTTGTAACATCAGCAGGGAGATGAAATAGATTATTTACACTATTGATCCGGTATTTAACAATCCCAATGGTCTTTGTTGGAGGGACGGGTGAAGGAGTGTTTTGCGAGTGGGCCGGTGGGTGAGAGTCTCCAGGTGCTGATGTACTGGCTAATTAGACCAAATGGACAGTAATGTCTTTTGTGGCAGTCCTTCATCCTTATCCGGGATTTATAACATGCTGAATTATGGGTCTAGCTCTGCCTGTTGCCGCCCCAATTCATCAAGCTGTCGGAGTTGGAAGCGTGAACTGTGTTCTTCCACTCGCAGAACTCAAGCGCTCCATTTATCCAGCCCTGTTTGTGTGGACTTGACACTGGTGGACAACCCTGCCTGTCCACATCTTGCCCAGTGATGGAAATGAAATGATATTAAAGAGATGGAGGAAGAGGCGGAGTCTGGTGATGAATGACAGGCCTGCGGGTGCTAATCAAACACAGTCAGCTGGAGAGAGATTTCTTGAGGGTTTGTTTTAAATTGTGAGGTTGCGTGAAGATGTTTATAAGTTGTTTAGACATGATAAAAAGGATATTTAAATCTCACTTGGTATGTCTTTAATCTCTTAAAGTTTAATTCAATTAAATTCATCTTTATTTCTTTTTTTTTTTTACAGTGTAAAATGAAGCTTAACATAGTTAAAGTGTCCTCTTATACTATTATGTTTTGCTGGTCTCCTACAATAGATTTAAATGCCTCCAAGGTCCAAAAACACTTTCATTTTCTCATAATACACATTTCATATTGCTTCATTTTTCAGAGTCTACTTTACGTGGTTTTGGATCTCACTCTGCTCTTATTGATCAGATTTGGGATCGCCTGTGTTGCTTGCTCTGTTCTGATTGGTCAGAAGTTCTAGTCTCTTCTGATGGGTCAGATGGCCTTGTTCGTTAACTAGTCTGCTACATACTTTACTCTGATTGGCTCAGACTTGCTTGTTTTAGCAGGTAAAATAGATTATTTCTATTATGAGAGCATGTGTTTATTTGTGGTAAACATAGATTTTTGAAACTTTTCACACCAGATGTGAAGCGCTGTTCATGAGTTTGTGGTTTGGACAGAGAAACCGTACGAACAAAAGTCTGATTGGATTTTCTGTCTCAGGAGTTTTGTTTCAGTGAACTGTTATCAGCAGGTTGTGTCACTGGATAGAGAATAATACTATTAACGGTATATAATAAATAATGGTATAAACAATAAGTTGATATTCAGTCAAATAATAGTGTTGTTTTTTCAATTTCAGTATAGCTGCATTCGTAATCAATCTCCTTTAAATCTCCTTTGGTCTTTTACCTACATCATGAAATAGTATTTGTGCAAACACAACTGCACTGTACAGTATACTTTTACAAGAGCTGAGACTGGATGTCATTTTTCTTGCATCACAGATGCACTGATAGTTTGATTTGGCAAAAACCAAAATATGCCATCTTTTGAGGATATGACTTACAAACATTGTCTATTCATTCATGTCTAAACATTCTCTTAATCTTGCACTGAAAGGGTGGAGAGGGACCAGTGCTTTAGTGTAATCCAGGACACGCTTGTATTGGATAACACATGCCCACACATACATGCGGATGGGAGAAGTACATTTTCAATGCGTAATCCACTCCAAAAAGTGAAGAGTGTCCCTGATGTTTTTTATATTATAAGTATTATTTAATAGAAGAGAGATTGTTGTATTCCATTGTTGTTGTATTTCATTATTTTACAAATTTTGTTAATTAAAATTACTAGTTTCTTGGCCTATAGTTGTTATGTATGTAATATACTTTCAGGAATTTAAGTTTAAAACCTGAAACCTGCTGTGACTTACTGTATATTCCAAGTCTAGCATGCAAAACATGCAAAGCGTCCATACATTTGGATTCTTACTGAATGAGGCATTTCCTTCATACCAGTAGTTTCACTTAAAATACAGTAGATACAAAATGGCATACAAATAAGACTAGTGAACTATTGAAGATACACAATGATCCCTATACACTGTAGACAGTCCATGCCTGGTCACAGTGGAGAGATTTTGTTTCACCTGAGACATGGATATTTGAAATCGACTGTCCCACTCCAACAACAACAACACAGAGGTTTAACACCTTAGGAAAAATGTGTTTCTCTGCTGTTTTCACACTGATTCTTGGAGAATGAAAAGGGAGGTGGTGAGAGAGAGAGAGAGGATGCTATAGGAGATTTTCTTATTTAAGGGTACATTTACACAACAACAACATGCTAAAAATAGAAATGTTTAACTTTATGTTTTGAAAGGTTTCTTGTACAGGCAACAATACTGTCAAACAATCCCTATTTATGTGGAGCTGCAACAAATATTAAAA
This sequence comes from Danio jaintianensis, assembly GCA_903798115.1. Lineage (NCBI taxonomy): Eukaryota > Metazoa > Chordata > Actinopteri > Cypriniformes > Danionidae > Danio > Danio jaintianensis. Next base: position 18,148,854 of record CAIGQV010003909.1, read on the forward strand.
CACTTTAGGCTAAGATGCCACTTTGTTAATAAAAACTCAATGCGAATGCACATATACAGTACTAGTCCAGCATTGCTGATTTTGGTCCAAAGGTATGCACAATTTACACATAGTACGCATGTACATGATTTTACCATTTGCACAAAACTGCATTCGTATTCCTGTAGTAATTTCTTCTATCACAAACTTGTACTTGGAAACTTGGTTTAAAAATTAAGGAACACACCATTAAAAAATGCCCCTATAGGGTCAAACAGTTGAGTTTTACCATTTTTGTAATCCATTCAGCTGATCTCCAGGTCTGCACTTTTAGTTTAGCTTAGCATAGATCATTGAATCGGATTAGACCGTTAGCATCTAAAGATAATTAGAAAAAAGATTTTTTTTTGTGTGTGTGTTGGGATTTGTTTGAGATTTGAGATGGTTGCTCATATGAGGTTTGGTTGAAGCAGTACAATAGTTCTTGTTTGAAATCAGCTGAGATGAAGAGAGATACTAGACAGTGTGTGTGTGTGTGTTTTGGATGGAGTTGCTCATGGGCGCCAGGGCCTTTACAGATCATTAGCAGATGGTAATTAGCTTGGTAATTAGCCCATCACTGGACCTGCAGGAGTTTCTGAGTCTCCTGCAAGGGTGAGACTGACCCTCTTATGGTCTCTGTCTTCTTTTTTTCCGCACCCTCTCTCTTTCTTTCTCGCAGATCTTGCAGAATGTTTTTGCAATTCCAAATTTCTCTCTAAGAATAATTATTTGCTAAATCTGAGTTTGGACACCCCTGATTTAGATCCATGTTAGCAACTGGGTTGCTTACATGTCCAAGAACAAATCATGACAATGAATACAATATAAAGAAATTGCTGATAGGACAAAGCAGTTAACACCATATTATACTTTTACTTTCCGTGCACACAAACAGCTCGTCTGAAAGCAGTATGTCTTGTGTGATGTAGAGGAAGTGTCCGTCTCTTAGTGTTGTGGGTTTGTTGGAGGAGAGGCGGCTGGTATTTGAGTGTTGTAATCGGTGTGTGGAGGGTCAGGTCCGGGCCTGACAGCTGGGGATTCTGCTGCTGATTTACTTTAGATTAGTTTGGATCTCAGCCAGCCCTGTTCAATCACAGAATAATGCTTTTTCATTGTACGAGAGCTGCCCCTCTTGCCCCTCTCTGCCCTACACACACTACTACCACTACTGTATCAACACCACTCTCACCACGTCTACACTATGACCACTGGAGACTTTATCTCTTCCCCCGAAATCATGTTTGTTTGTTTTTAAATTCAAATTAAAGGAACACTCCACTTTATTTGGAAATAGACTCATTTTACAACTTCCCTAGAGTTAAACTGTAATTTTTTAATCCATTAATTGGTATGGCAGCAGAGTTCCTTGATTATTACACTGGAAATGAGTATAGTTCCTAGCCATATCAACCTAGAAAATAACAACTTTTTATTTTCCGTCAGTCTCAGTACAACATGTAACTACAGAAATGTCAAGTTTTAAATAGAAAACTGATCAAAAATCCACAAAATCTTACACCAGTTGTAATTAAATATAAATTATATGAAATATATGTGTTTTTGAATGTGTAGCTAATATTACTTTATTTAATGGGGTAAAAAAAGCTTTTTAAAAACAAAATGCCATTATGACAGAGCACTCTTCTTTAGTGTAACATGATGATAGTTTAATATGTGTCGAGTTTTCATTATATGTGATATATCGCTAATCATTACTTGCAGCTATATTTGAGTTTGAAGTTACTTTGATTTTAGGATACAGGTAAAAGCTGTATTTGAGTTCACTGATTCATTTGCAGTGGTTGATGTACAGTAAATGGACAAACGCACTGTTTTTTTTACGAGGAAGATAAAGATTCACTGGAAAATCAATTTCAGGTGACAGAGATTGCCCTTTAATGATAAAAATCATTTTTGACACTGATCCAGAGTAATGATAGGTCTCGATGAAGAAAAATGAGTATGTGAATCATATGGGGAGAGGATTAAAGATGGCTGCTAGTATGGATGCTATTTTTTACTTTTAAGAATGTTTTGAATGGCATAAAGTGCCACTATCTTTTTTTTTTATAGATATAACCTTTCATGTAGAGTGTAATATAACTGTTGTATAAACTGTAGCTGTGGAGTGTGAAAGATTCAGGCTCATGATAAACAGAATCATTGTCTCCCAATAGAAAGATGGCGGTCAATAATTTCAATTTTATTTCCTGGATAAACTTAGAGGGTTTTGTAACATATTTGGTATCATAGTTTGGTTTGTGTTATCGACAGAAGACAAAGACTCTGGTTTGAGTATTATTAAAACCAATGGCGTCAATACTGTTCATATTACAGTGTATTGATGTGTTGGAATACATCCAAAAATTCAGATACATTAATAGATGGTTTGTTTCTGATTGTCCTGTAAGTAGTAGACCAATCACAACAGACTGTTGTCTAACAAATCAAAGCAGAGTAGACTCTCAGAAAGGAGAGATTTTGGCTTTGTCAAGAACTATGAGAAAAGAGATGATGCTGCACTATATCTTATAAGAAATAATGTGTGTTTGACCTGTGATGGATGAAACCTGTAATAAAAGTAACAAAATAACACACTCTTTAAAAAACGTTGCCAGGAATAACCATAAAGTGGTTTACGCAGTGATTCCAGAAAAAAAGCATTTTAGAAAAGTTCTTCAAAGATCCATTTTTTTTCCATAGCTTTAAAGAACAATTTCATAATCCAAAGGATCTTTGTAAGATGAAACGGTGGATATTAATGGTTCTTCATGGAGCTATTGATGCCAATAAAGAATTAGATTGCAGTATTGTACACCTGAAGCATGTTTTTATTTTGAGTTTACATTTATTAAATAAGTTAGTTGAGCGACAGAAAGTAGAAGAAGAGGAAAGCAAAGAAGCGGAAACTAGGACAGGAGTTCTGGTAGCAGGTGGCACATTTGAACATTTCGTTTTCCGACTATAACCACAGAGCATGTTTGTCTGGCAAGGACACCAGCAGCAGAAGGCTGCGTGTGTGTGTGTAAGCTTACGTGTGTGTATATGTTTGCATCTGAGTGCCTGTGTGTGTGTTTGCGCTGTGTAAGATCACTTGTTTGGCCTTGCATCCGCAGGATCAATGGTAGTCTTCACTGAGTAAAGTTATGCAGCGAGCTGGGGAATTTTTTAACATATCCCCAATGGTGCTGGGCGGCTGCCTGGATAAATATAGACGTGTTGATGCGTGTCTCTCCCTCTCTCTCACTCACTCTCTCGCTCAACCTCCCAAGCTTTTAATCAAAAGCAATCTGGAGGAGGGAAGTGGAAAAAAAAGGAGAAAAAATTTGGAATGTGCCAAGATCTTTTGTGTTCCTCGCTCCTGATCCTCCTGCTAAAGGAATCAGCAGGCAGGCTTTCAGTGTGTGTGGAGGAGGGTGATGGAAAGCACTGCTAATGTTTGCGTTTAGCGCTGCCCGACTCTCCGTGCTTTTCCCCATGATTCTTGTGAATCTACCCACAGTGACCATGGTCAGAGTCTTTGCTCTGTGGGCATGTGATTACATCCCACGGACCTCGCAAATTCAAGTCTCAACCTCTTGTTTCAACAACACCCACCTTCTGTCAGCTGAGATTACTACCTTATATTCATTGTTTGTCTTTACATTTATCCCTTCTAGCACAACAGTTTCCTTTCTGTCTCCTTTTCTTTCTTCAGTTCACACCTCCTCCTGCCTACATTATCCCTTATAGCAGGCTGCCGTTTTGTCTGTCAGACCTGAGTCACGTATCTCAGGGTTTCGATGTCTCTGCCAGTTTAGCTCTTTTTTAATGCCTCAGCTTTTATTTTTGGTCTTCACATGATGAATAAAGGCTTAACTTGCACATGCAGGCTTGTCATCTGTAGCTTTGTTGACTTTCTGTCAGCGTAGATGTCTTTTAGATACTTTTATCTACAGTAAATTATACATACGTGCATTTTATATTAAAAAAAAAAAGTAAAGTAATTAGGCAATGTTTGTAAAGTAATACAATTTATTTAGGGTTCAAGAAAAGTGCACTATTTTACTTAATGTTATTAATTCACCAGAAGGAACATTTCCTGATATTTTACTCAAGCCTTTGTCATCCAAGATGTTCATTTCTTTATTTCTTCAATTGAAAAGAAATGAAGGTTTTTGATGAAATCGTGCAGGATTTTTCTCCATATAGTGCACTTACCGTATATGGTGCACAGTGGTTTAAACTTCCAAACTACAGTTTTAAGGCACCTTCAAATGGATCTAAATGATTCCCACAGAAGAACAAGGGTCTTACTTAGTGAAAATTATTCTCTTAAAAAATATTATTTTTAACCACACAGTAAAGCTTACATCCTAGAATTAATGCCAGACAACATTTTGTGGTTAAGTTTTTTTGTTTATTGTTTGGGGAAAAATTGTCTATTGTTTCACTAGGTAAGACCCTTATTCTTCAGCTGGGATCATGTAAAGCGCAAAAAACGTAATATCTGAGTGAACCAAGTGATCAAAGTACACTAATGCTTTAATCACTCACTCAAAAAACATAAATGTGCCTATTTCCGTTTCGTATTTTACAAGTATTATGCTTTTAGGTTTATATGTTGCAAACAGGTGAAGTGTGTAATGCAAAACACTTTCTGATATCCAATTTAAGACAAGAATAAACTGCAAGTAATCATTTGCCCACTGCTCTGACTCAGCAGCCTTAATGTGCAATTGGGACAAAACAATCTAAATCTAAAATCTGAGTCATTATTTGGGTTCATAATAATCTTTGCAGTTTTATTTCTGAAAGAACACACTTCACCTTTACAAGATCAAGTCAAACCTTACATTTCAATTTTAAAAATTATATTTCTTCAACCCCAGGTAATGTGGGTATGTAACCAGTGCCGAAGGCAACAGGATATGCTCACAAAATCAGGAGATTGGTTTCCCAGTCAAGTGCCCAAGCCTGGAGAACTGGGGTCTGCAGTGAGTGAACCAGCCATGTGTGGAGACCCCTCTGGGGACAAGAAGATGCGCTCTAGGTCTCAGAACCCTCTCGACTCCTCCATTTCCACTGCCCACATTACCCAGACACCTGCCTCAACCGACCCTAGAAAATGTCCCTCTGCTGGCCCAGCTGACACATCATCATCGCGCTCACGCAGTGAGCCTCCACAAGATAGGTACACTTCAGCTTCTCTCAGTACAACATTGCTGGTCTTTGTTGATCTCTTAATGTTTCAACAAGTCTAGTAGTGGATTTCAAAGGGAGTGTGAGCATGTTTTAAATGGTTAGGTTGGGAGACCAACTGCCTTCCAACACCCAAACCTAGCCAACCTGGTCTTCAGTGTATCTAGCTGGGGTCATACACTGGTTAAGCTGGTGTTTAGTTTGCAGTTGGTAGCCAGTTGGTCTCTAGGGTTTAGAGTCTAGAATTTAGCCTTAAACTCTTAGCCTTAAAGTAAAAAAAAGACAATCAAAGTTAATCAAGGTCAGACTCATTAGAAACTTCCAGGCAGCTTTACTGGGGCAACTTGGGGCTAAACTCTTCAGGATGCTGTCCACTCAGAAGCAGGCTTGGACATCCTTATATATGACTGTCTGGATATCTTTGTGATGCTGTATTTTTATTTGACCTCTAGAAAAAAGCCACCAGCAGCCTCTGATCAGAATGGAAAGCCAGGGCCAAGAGGTGAGAGGCGGCAAAGGCTTTCCAAAATCCATTCCGAAGAGCGAGACACTGGAGAAAATCGTAGAGAAAGTCGAAAACTGATGAAGACTCGCTCTCAGGAGCATGACAGTCCTGAGACCAGGAGAAAAGAGGGAGAGCAGAAACCACCCAGGGAACAGTGCAGGACTGACCCAAACGCTCCACATCATCCGGGGAAACTACGGCCAGCGGAGCCTGATGGACGTTTGCACTCTAAATCAAGGGAAGATGGGGACATGGTGCAAGACAACAGAGGTGCACGAAGATGGGCAGATGGGCGGCAGGCCTCACTGGAGGGCCAACAGCCAGCTTATGTGCCAGAGAGGACCGCGGGGGGTACAGGTTTGCAGGGTATGCCTGCCATGCAGGGTCCACCACCTAAAACCAACCATACCCCTCAGCCTCCTGCACCGGGGTTCAAGGTGGGTCCTGCCATGCCCACAGGTCCACCTGAGCTTAGGGAGCCACAGGAATGGGACAGGAAGTTGCAGCCGAGCCACCTGGACCCCGGCTCGGCTGCACTCTTGCGCAAATCAAAACGACAAAAAGCAGAGAGCATGCTGCGCAATGATTCGCTCAGCTCTGACCAATCAGAGTCTCTGCGACCGCCCCCACCCCGCCCCTACAAGAGCAAACGGGGCGGCAACAAAAGGCAGATGTCCGTCAGCAGCTCAGAGGAAGAGGCCGGTTCCACACCAGAGTACACCAGCTGTGAAGATGTGGAGATCGAGAGCATCAGTGAGAGAGGTGGGTCAGATGGACAGCTGTTTTTGTTTAATAAAAAAAAAATAAACACAAATCTCAATCATCTTAGAACAAGAAACAATATGAAATGGTTTTTTAATTTGGTCATTTTGTCCACACATACACAAATGCAAGCAACTGGAATAGTGATGGCTATCAAGTGACTGCATAAATTATTTTGAATGTTTAAATACTGTATATGATAACGGCCAAAGTTTATAAGAAAAAATCATCACTTTTTACATCTGTTGAAGTTTCTTAGTTATTATTATTATTATTATTATTATTATTATTATTATTATTATTATCTTTAATTAAAATTAAACTTTTATGCAATATTGTTCTGATGATGAATGATTATAGTGATTTTACTAATAAATAATATACAGTGGGAAATGGTTTGCACGGAATAATATTTGACTGGTTTTGACTGGTTGATGCTTGTGGTGTAAAGGAGAGGATGTTTTTCATATGGTAGTGTGCTGTTAGTCTGGCAAACTGACTGAACACAGACTTAAAAGGTCAGCATATTAACACAAGACACGGGTGAAATGTAAACATTGTTGGGTGAAAAGGAAAGACAGACTATAGGAGAAGGAATGAGAGGCTAAAAATAGGAGAACAGAAGATTGAGCAGAACACAAGCTCGTTCTTATCAGTGGAACAACATCAGGTTCAACAATCTCATTACCACAACAGGTAAGACATTTATTTTAATTTATTAAAGAATGTGAAAAGAACAATTTGAGGTGACACCTTGTACTTTGTCAGGTTGTCTTTAAAGCAGATGTATATTTTATATTTTATATATTTTATATAAAATATATATTTTATATATTTATATTAAAGGACAAACATTTTAATTTAAACTTTCAACTTAAAATTCTTGATTAATTTTTACAAAATTTGCAGACTCTTCAACTGTTTGGGCACTTTTATCTGTTTTGTTTCGCCTACCAGATGTAATTTCATTGTCATTGTCTTGGAAAGTGCTTCCATCATTTGTTTTTCCCAATTTTAAAATGCTTTTTATGTATAGATTATTTTTTTTAAATCTTGCGCCGAACTTGCCTCAGACTTCCAGTCCTTATTTAGGAAATCCATCATAAAAATATTAATTATTATTGTTATTATTATTATTTTAGTTATTTAAAATATTACTAGTTATTTACTAAACTAACTAGTTTGTGATAGTTAAAAATGGCTGCTTTCCAGAGTTGAACATTTTTATTTAGAGTAACTTTTTTAATAGGACAACCCTGCTCAGAACTGGGTTAGACATTGAAGCAGCAGCTTTCCTTAAAAAAAGTAACCTATGAAGATTCCCTGACATACTTGTAAATAAGCTATCCAGGTCCCTGTTTTTTTTTCTCATTGTGAACTATTTTTTCCACATACCTCACTTTATTTACAGTAGCTATAAAATCAATAGTTTTGACTCAGAATCCTTGATTGGATAACCTGTTCAAAGTAGTTCAATAAAGGTTATTTATATGTATGAAAATGTGTGTTTTGATAAAGTCATCTAAACGTTTTTTACGACATTGCAACAATGTTACTAATGTGTTTTGAGTGGTTACTAGGAGATTTTTTTATTTTTTATTTTATATTATTTATTTTGTTGCATTAAGGCAGAAGTCTTTTATTTCAGTGTAAAATCTGTGGTATTTTTTGTGACTTTCATTATTTGCAAAAATCTGCCAAATTTCTTATAAAAAATGACATACGTAATGTATCAATAAACAAATACCTAAATTACCTGATGATTTGAGATTTCTGATTAAAAATTAGCTTTTTTCTTTACACAGAAAATGTTTCAAGGCATTCTCACGTCTCACTTTATTTGCATTCTACAAAATTGCCACTGATTTAAGAAGTTCAGCTTTTAAAAACATGTGTCAAGATGCGTTTTGTTCCTCAATCCACTGCCCACCTGCTTTGAAACGCATTCTGTATGATTGGTCATTTTTATTGGCTTCATATAAATTGAATATGAGACCACATAAACACAATTACCCACCTAAGAGCGTATTCAGCTTTTATAACTAAACATATATTAACAGCAGCAGTTAGTATTCATAATCTATTTTTGTTTTAAACACTTCTCAATGTGCACTATGTTCAAGATGTCCCAGGTGCTCAAAAAATAACCGAAAAACAGCCCAGAAATCTGTATGCACATGGCACTCATCCATATACTGTAACATGCCAACAGTAAATAGACGTCCAGCATCACAGAAATCGCTGCGACTCTCCATTTGAGCCTGTGTGTGTGTCTGTGTAGGAGTGTGTTGTCAGCTTAACGTGTCATGATTGCTTCCTCTGTCTGGGAACTAAATTTATCCCAAAAACACATATTCACAAACACAGCGACCTCTTTCTGGCTTTGCTGGTGGGTCAAAGCTGAACATATTTTGGTGTGAGGTCTTGGCTGCAGGTGAAACTGGAGCTCTGATATTCAAGGAGTGTAAACAGAGCAGGTTTTTATATGGACACTGGGTACTGTAAGGTGGCAGCACAAATAGGCAGCATATGTATAAACTCAGGGAATTTTATGTGTGTTTGTGTGTTTTAGGGGACTGGGAGTGCTGTCCACTGGACCCCACTGCGTGGCATGTAAGTTTTTTGCACCTTTTTTAAGGGATAGTTCACCCAAAACATCATTTACTTAACCTTCACTTGTCACAACCCTGTTTGAGTTTCTTTTTTCTGTTGAACACAAAAGAAGTTATTTTGAAAAATGTTGGAAACCTTTAACATTGTTTTCCTATTATGGAAGTCAATGGTTACCAGTTTCTAACATTTTTCTGAATATTTTCTGTTCAACAGTAAAAGGAAACTCATAAAGATTTGGAACCACTTGAGGATGAGTAAATGGTGAGTACATTTTCATTTTTGGGTGAACTGTCCCTTTAATTTCGAAATATGTTGAAGAAAATGTAGGACTATAAAAGTAAGAGTTACATTATTTTTAATGAACTTTTCTTACTTTTCTAAGCTTTTTATTAATCTTTTTTTATAATCATTTACAGCAGGAGGTCCCATAGCCTATTGTCAGCAGAACCATTTAAATGTGAAATATTTACTTGAAGGACCCAGGTATATTATATTTGACTTTAAAGGACTTACAAAGATGGGATGGTTCAGCCAAAATTGAATATTTGCACACCCTAGTGTTGATCTAATGTTGTTTGGCCTTCTTCAGACCACAAAAGGAGAAATGTTTTCAAATGTCCTGCTCATTTTTAACCATATGATGACAATGTCTATTTAAAAAGAACCCCACATGGCACTTGTCCTCAGTGTTGCGGTGAAAATGAAAATGAAGTTGCTGATTGCTTTTTTGTGGGCTTTTTCATAATGTGTAGCGGGTAACAACATGTTTTTTTTTTTCATGTGAATACAAAATGAAAACTGAATAATCTTATATATAATTAAAATATATTCATCGATCCCTCAAATGCACCTGGCAACCCCAAAAATAGCTGCAAATGAGCAAGTAATTCCGTCTGACGACATGTCACATATTAATTGAGTGAATGGTCAGTTATGCCAACGTCTGAGAAAGGTACTTACCGTAGAAGTGTTATTGGTGTGCAGAAAGTCAGTTTTTCTGAGTAAGTTGGAATTAACTGCATTAAATTATTAAATTTGAACTTGTTTGACATCATGTGGGACCATTCTGTGATACTCTATCTTTTTTACTGATCATACTTTACTACCATCATAGGGATGTTTCTTTTATTTCTCCTTCTGTGGTTCAAAATAGAAAGAAGTGCTTACTGCATTAGAACAAAACTGTGATGAGTAAATGATGACTCCATTTTAACTTTTGGGTGAACTATGCCTTTAAAACGAGTTTTTGTGTGTGTGAATGCATGTGAGTGTAAAGGTGAGGTAAGGGTTAGATGTAATGGGATGGTTCTTTCTCTGATGGGATTAATCTCTGCCTTGTCTCTTTAGCATCCGGTTACATGGCAGCCCTCCAAAGAAGGTGATCATTTAATTGGCAGAATCACTTTGAGCAAGAGAACAGCCATGCCAAAAGAGGCCGGGGCTCTGCTAGGTCTAAAGGTGAGGGGAGAGACGCTCACATCAACATATCGCATTAACACAAGTGTCCATCTACTGTCCATCTACACAATATCGGGAAAAGCGAAAGCACAAATAGACAATACATGTTGCAGCTTTTAGGAATTATCTGTAGACTTTACCCGTCCTTGATTGATTTGTTTTGGTACAGGTGGTCGGGGGGAAGGTTACAGAAACTGGGAAACTTGGGGCCTTCATCACCAAAGTCAAGAAAGGAAGTCTAGCTGATGTGGTGGGACATTTACGGGCCGGTAAGTTCAGTCGAAAACCTAGAACTGTCAGTTTATTATGTGTACTTATTTTTTAGTATGCTATTCCCAATTAACAACCTCTGAATAGCACATGCTCATTCAGGAACTTTTGAATAATCTTGACCGTCAATGAATAGCCCTACGTTCACATCCATATACAGTTGAAGTCAAAATGATTAGCCCTCCTGTGAATTTTTTTTTCTCTTTTAAGTATTTCCCAAATGATGTTTTAAAGCAAGAATGTTTTCAAAGTATTTCCTATATTTTTTTTCTATTGGAGAGTCTTATTTGTTTTATTTTGGCTAGAATAAAAAAAGGTTAAATTTTTTTAAAACCATTTGAAGGTCAGAGATGAGAAATTTCACTGATGAGAAATTGCACTTTAGTAGCTTGAAAAATATCTAGAAAAATATAATGTACTGTCATCATGACGAAAATAAAAGAAATCGGTTATTAGAAATTAGTTATTAAAACTATAAAGTTTAGAAATGTGTTGAAAAAAATTTCTTTCCATTAAATAGAAATTGGGGAAAAAATATACAGGGGGGTAATAATTAAGGAGGGCTAATAATTCTGACTTGCGTCCACATTCATATACAGTATATCTGCATGTTCTGTCACACCATTGTTTTTGACTGTTTGGCGCCATCTTGTGAATGAATAATATATAGGTTAGTCTATTCTCCATACAACCGGTTTCATTTCTGTCAGCTTTGCGTTTTTGACTGTTTGGCACCATCTTGTGAATGAATAATATGTAGGTTAGTTTATTTTTCACTCAATTCAAATAATGTGCAAGTTAGGGAATACTCCATCAACTCTATTCAGCTGTTTTAGTTTCTGTCAGTCTTGCATTTATTAAAATAATTAATCATTTATTACAGTTCAGAATAATGTTTTGTGTCGAATTTGTAATGTTTTGTGGCAAGTAACTGTGTAATAAGCAAGTTAAAGTATGTGTGTCTGTAATAAGTAGGTTAAAGGGATATATTTTAAGATATCTCACTGCAAGCTATTTCAGTTTAGACATCTATAATTTGTAGTTTAGTCTAGGACTATAGCCTTAAAGGTATAGTTCAACCAAAAATTAATATTACCTCATAATTTCCTCTCCTTTCACTTGTTCCAAACTTGTTTCTTTGTTCTGTTGATCAAGGTGATATTCTGAAGAATGTTGTAAAAGCAGCCATTGACTTCCATAGTATATAGTATATATACTATGGATGTCAATGGCTCATTTTCATATAAGTGCTTTCATATAAGTTTAGAACCACTTGAGTGTGAATAAACGGTGAGGAAACGGTGTTCGTTTTTGGGTGAGCTATCCCTTTTAATTGCAATGTTAATGAGTGTGTTTAATAAGAATAATGTTTATTTTTACCAATAAAACAGTTGTAACAATACAACACACATTTTGTCTGTTTATAGGTGACGAGGTGCTTCAGTGGAATGGTAAATCATTACCAGGATTAACCAAGAAAGAAGTTTACAATATCATCTTGAATTCCCAAGCAGAACCACAAGTTGAATTAATAGTATCAAGACCAATTGGGTAAGTCTTTCATCATATATACCTGACTGGTTATCTTGAGTGTTTAAAGAATCTACAAGCAGTTGAATGGCTGTTGAACAGATGTTTAAATGTGTCTGTATTGTGTTTAGTTTTCACTGTGAGCCATTATATTCTCCTTTGCTCTGTCCTCCTACCTCTTTAAAAAGATGTATTCATTGATTTCTCTCCCAACCTTTGCGAATGTGGTATAAATCTTAGAAGCAAGTAAGAGGTGGTTTTAGGACTTGATCTCTGAATTCTCTTCTCAAATGCATGCTTGTTTTATAATGCTTTAAAATAAATGCCATTTGTTTAAAAATATGTAATTCAATTATACGCATATATTAACTGTGACTGAAATGTCCAAATGCTTTTAAAACACTGGGGTTAGTAAGATGAAATAAATGAAATTTATCTTTTTATTCAACGAGGATGCATTCAATTGGTCAAAACAATAATTTAAGTGGATTTTGTTTTTCAAATAAACACTGTTGTTTTAAACTTTCTTTTTCATCATGTTTTCAAAATGAGATGAAATATAATCAAATAAAATAAGCAACAAAATTGATTTACATTATTTTCATAATAAGATATTTTTTTGAATGCCCTATCAGCATATTAACATGGATGATATGTGTATTTTTACATTTCATTCTATTATAAAGTGTGATTTGTATGCTTTCTGGCTGTTTGCAATATTTTCTAAATTGTGGAGTAAAAAAAAAAAAGATGACCAAAATCCCATGCCTCTAATTTGTCAAACAAATGCATATTTTATTAAACAATGCCTAATTTGCTTATTTAAACAAAAAAGTACAATGTTTGTGGTTCCTAATGTAATGGGAAGTATGATGATAATTATCAGGTAATTCATTCTATTTACCTGCAGTGTTTAACCTTAAATATATAAAAAATATCTATATTATTACATTTTTACTGCATTTTTTGATCAATTGAATACAGTTTAATGACATTTGTTTCATAAACGTTAAGCTACGTTAATGCTTACTCTTTTAATACTGGCAGCTTGTAAGCTAAAAATATATGATCTTTTTTCTTTCAGTGATACACCACGAATACCAGAAACCTCACACCCTCCATTAGAATCAAGTACGTATGATGAATTTTTAACTCTTAAATATTTATCTTTGACACAATCTGGATGTTTTCAACTCCTGTTCTTGTCCCTCTACAGCAGGTTCAAGTTCCTTCGAGTCTCAAAAGATGGAAAGACCTTCTATATCTGTCCTGTCCCCGTCCAGTCCCAGTGGTCTTCGAGACGCCTCTCAGCTTCTGCCGGGACAGCTTTCGGTCAGGACACACTGAAGAAACACAGTCAAAGCCCATTCTTCATGTTGTGCTTAAAGATTTCGGCTATTAGCTGTGTGTGTGTTTATGTCTTGCAGGTGAAAATGTGGTATGATAAGGTCGGCCATCAGCTGATAGTGAACGTATTGCAGGCTAAAGATCTGCCACCCAGATCAGATACACGACCCAGAAACCCCTACGTCAAAATGTACTTCCTGCCTGATAGAAGGTATTTTTTTTTTTGGTAAATTGGTGTGTTTTTTTTCTTCTATGGTGTCTTATTGACTACAGAGCATTTTTTTAAATCTATAAAGTGGATTTTAAAGTACAAAACATCTAACATCTTACCATGTTTGCCCTCGTTTGAAAAATCTGTTGTCAACAACAAAAAAGGCTGTTCAAAAGAGAAGTTTGCAGGTGGTTTTCCATAAAAATACAAATCCTTAATATTTTTTATTATTATGTAATTTTTTAAACGATTATGTAATTTAATATTTTTTTTATTGGGATATTATTCTGTTGCTTTGATTTATTTTTTTCAATGTATATATATATATAATAATAATATAATAATAATAATTTTTAAATAAAATAAAATTTGTTTCATTAACTTGTTATGCTGTTTTATTACATTTATGGAGAAACATGTAACACTGAAAACTAGATTCAATTTTTGTTTTGCCATCACTAGAAGAAACAATTTAAAAATTCATTCATTCATTTTCTTTTCGGCTTAGTCCCTTTATTAATCTGGGGTCACCACAGCGGAATGAACCGCCAACTTATCCAGCATATGTTTTACGCAGCGGATGCCCTTCCAGCTGCAACCCATCACTGGGAAACACCCATACACTCCCATTCACACACATACACTACAGACAATTTAGCTTACCCAATTCACCTATACATCATGTCTTAGGACTGTGGGGGAAACCAGAGCACCCGGAGAAAACCCACGAGAACACGGGGAGAACATGCAAACTCCACACAAATATGCCAACTGACCCAGCCGGGGCTCGAACCTTCTTGCTGTGAGGCGACAGCGCTAACCACTGCACCACCGCGCCACCTAATTTAAAAATAATAATAATAAATTGTAATGACATTCCACAATACTACTGGCTTGTATTGTTTGTTTATTAAATCAAACCAGACTTGATGAGCATAAGCGATCTTGCCAACCCCAATATTTTGAATACTGTTGTAAATCAAACACAACATTTTACAATAAATTTATGATTACTGATTTATTCGGATCTGTGCATCAAGCAGTTGTGAATTTCTTCTCTCTGTAATATCTTTGTATGTATTTGTTTTCCTTTAGTGATAAGAGTAAGAGAAGGACGAAGACAGTAAAGAAAAGTCTGGAGCCCAAGTGGAACCAGACGTTTATGTACTCTCATGTCCATCGGAGGGACTTCAGAGAGCACATGCTGGAGATTACAGTGTGGGACCAACCCAGAATACAGGAGGAGGAGAGTGACTTTCTGGGAGAAGTACGATGCATATTTTAACCATGTCCATTTATTGCACTTTATTAAGTTGTTTTTAAAAATGAGTACTTTTACTTGAGTACATTTTTAGCATTGTATTTGTACTTTTACCACTCTATTACCATCAAACTGCAGTCACTACTTTATATGTTTATTTTTTATTATCATCAGTGGAATAATCAGTTTATTGATTCTAGTCCAATCAAATCGCACATATAAAAATTGCATTAGACAGACCCTAACCCTAACCTTCAAGACACAGACTTTTTCTAAATACAACAAACATGTACAGTGTGGAAGCATTAAAAGTGTCCAAGAAGATGCAAAATCATTACACACAATGGCTGAGAGTTTGTTTAGACTGCATGTCACTGATGAGAAGGCGCTTACTGTACTGTATGATGAAATTGCAAAATGGCCTCAAACAATAACTAAATGCACTACAGAATGTTACGTTTTCAAATACATGCACACATTTAATTAATTCTATCAGTCCTGTATGAGCTTGGTTTGCGGTACCAACTTCTGGACACTCATACAGTAGCTTGTTAGTCAGGGATCAAAGTGCATAACCTACTGTAAGAATTAACATATCACGGCTATTACAGGTTTATACACAGGCTTTGCTCCACATGTACATGCCTTCACCTGCTTTCTGTCGGCGTATTATAAGTGCAAATATGAATCTAATGTGTTCTCACATTAATCTCACATTTTTAATTTATAGTCCATAAATGCAAATAATTAAACTAACACTTAGAAAGACTCTTAAAAGAAAATGGCACTGAGTAAATTACATTTCTAATTTGGACGGTATACTGTAAGGTGGAATCATTTTCACAGATAAAAGGGGACCTATTATGCAAAAATCGCTTTTGTAAGGGGTTTAAACACAGTTGTGTGAGAATGTGTGTGAATATAGCCAGTCTCTAATGGTAAACATTAATTCTATTTTTATAATCGCACTTCATAAAAATAGTCCACAGAAGCACTTGACATTTTCCCTTTGTACATGTTATCAGAGGGGGAAAGCATTTGTAGCCCCACCTTATTTTGAAAAGAGCACAATCTCATTTGGATTTAAAGTGACAGTCACCAAAACAGTACAATTTGGATCAAAACCTAAAAGGGGCAGTTTCAAAAAGTTGTAAAACATTATTTATGGGGTATTTTGAGCTGAAACTTCACATACACACACTATGGACATCAGAGACTTATTTTGCATCTTGTAAAAATGGGCATAATTGGTCTCCTTTAATACTCACTACTATTGAGTACTTTTAGAAGGGCTACTTTTTACTCATACTTTGAGTAGTATTTAGAACAGATACTTCTACTCTACTTGCACTACATTTTTGGCAGGTAATGTTACTTGCACCTGAGTATGATTTATTATTTTCCTATATATGCTGGTGTTTTATCTATTACATTAAGAATAACATATTGATACTAACACTCCAAAAAACTGTAGTGATTTCAACTTTTGATTTTAGGGGGACTTTCAGGCTATGAAATCCTTGGTACAGTATCACACTCTTCTGTTTGTAAACATAGATCCTGATTGAGCTGGAGACTGCCCTGCTGGATGATAAGCCTCACTGGTACAAGCTGCAGACCCATGATGTGTCCTCCATCCCACTGCCGCACCCGTCGCCATTCCTGCCCCGCAGACATGGACACGCAGAGACGCCCACCAAAAAACTGCAGCGTACGTCAAGGCCTTACTTAAAGGGATGTCAACTAAGAGTATTCCTTTGTCCTTATACTCTGACAGGGAGGAGTTTACTGAAGGCCAGAGTATACTTTGTTTTCATGTGTAAATTGGTGTACAAACAAGTGTTGAACGCACAGGTTTTTAAAGTACACTCAATTTTGTGACATGTTGGAAATAAACATTGGGCCTCATTCAACCCCTCTTATGAACAAATCTGTTCTTAAACATTCTTAAATCTGTTCTCCAATTACGCACTTTTCGGTAATGTTTTCTTATGTGGACTTTGTTTTGTTGACATCAATAAACATGTCACAAATATTATTTAAATTTAAGTATTTCGAATATTAATATGATATTATGCAGCACCTGAAAATAGCCCCCAGCTAGGTAACTTCCAACATGACAGCCTGCTTGTACAGGGAAAATGTGCCGGTCGTGCTGTGTAATATCATTGCGACTGCTGCAGTTCTTTGCTAAAATTCTTTGATTATTATGCCGAAATGAGAGTATGGTTAACTTTTAACTTTCGGTCAGTCTTAGTAAACAATGTAACTACAGAAGGGTCAAGCTTTAAATATGACAATTATTGAAACAGTTTGGCCATTTTTGAGCAAGATGCTAATGGTCTAATCTGATTTAATGATCTATGCCAAAAGCTAAAAGTGCTCCCACCAGACCCAGAGATCGACTGAAGGGATTCTAAAATGGTTTTAACTTTAGGGGAGTTGTAAAATGAGCCTATTTGAGTGGAGTGTTTCTTTAAGAAGTGATTATTGGTGATTGAGGCCCATTGATTTTATATAGTATGAATATGAATAATATGAATGTAATTTGCACATAAAACATCCACCATATTGTCGTAATCACATGACCTACCTGCATCAGTTACGACGCTTCAGTTTTCATTCATAAACTTTCTCCTACGGCCTCGTGGGACTGTCCACTGGAGGCACATTTCAGCATCTCAGCAGAAGTTTCTGCTTTACTGTTTACTGCATATTTTTGCATTAAAATACAGCTCGATTGTGTCCCACATGTTTAGTGAATTCGCCCCCTCAGTGTTTTACAGATTTACAGCAAGATGAAGAGGATGTGGGCAGTTTGATTAAAATAGATGAAGCTCCACTTTCCAAGATCTTAAGTCAAACCTAGAGAAAGGATCCATATTTTACAATAGCAAAACTATATTTAAGTAAGATGGTAAAGGACAGTAATCAAAAATAATCTGAACATCAGCATATTTTACAGCCCAAGGTTCTGGACTCCATCCAGAGTCATTAATATGTTTGCCATTATCTTGTAATATTCACGGTTTTCCATGTCAGTTTCATCTGTGTGTTCATGCGGAGGTATATTTTTGAAGTGTGCTGCCTGTGAGTTATAGTGTAGGAGTGCGTGGGTGCATTGGTTTACATGTGTATCTGCGTGTCTGTCTGTACATCTGTGTGTGTATCTGTATCTGTCTGTGCAGGCTCGCAGCATATTACAGAAACTGATTATGATGATACTATTGGCGTAGTCGCCACAGGTGGGTGAGAGGGGCCAGGGCAATGGCAACCTTGGCACTTCTCTGTGCTTTTGTGCATTACAGTTCCCCAAAAAGAGAGAAGCAACCAATAGCAGGCCTTCCCTGGGTCTGGAAGTCCCTGCTGTTGCGCTGGAGACAATGCACCTTCACTATTATTATAGACCATTTTGAGGGATGTAAACAATAACAATGGTCCTAATGTATTTCCTGTATTATATTTTAAATGTCCATAGTATCCAAGACTCCAAAAAGGTCCATATATTGATAAATAATGTCATGGCAGCTGCTTTAACATTAAGATATGATTAAATTACCTTTTGTTACTGTTATGAAATAGTTTGGTAGCAAGCAGGAAATGTTCATGGGCCAGTGACACCACCACATTGAAATGGTCTATTACACATCTGGCACGTTTTATTCACTCAATCAATCTATAATGATAAACTAACCGTTTAGGTATACTGTTAATAGGGTAGTTCACTCCAGCATGAATATTATGCCATCGTTCACTATCAGGTGGTTCCAAACCCATATAAAACCCACAAATAAAGATGATCGATAACACTGATATCTTTAGAATCATGACATGACACACAATCATGAATAAGAATGATTTTCTATGTATGCCTTACAAATGCTGGGTTTCACACAATTCCTTCATGTTGTCCCAACACAAACTAGTTAAATTGACAAATTGATTTTTTTTTTTTTTTTACAAATTTAAGTGGATTGAACATTGAACAATTAAGTTGTCCCCCAAAAAACTCAAAAACTGTGTTGATTCAGCTCATTTTAAACAATTAGTTTGAACAAGCAGCAAAAATGTCAGTTGAGATTCAATTGAGACAACTGTCATTAAGTGTCATTCGCGCAGTTATGTTAATTTAAATACACAGATGACATTGTTTGAGATGTATTATAAAATATTTATGACACTTTTATAAAATCAATGACACTATTTTAATGGCATCATGACAATCATGTTTATGACAGATTTATGTCAAGTTATATTGTCTTAGTAATGTTGTCATGACAAAAACATTGACAGGTTTTGTTATCTTGGTATTTGTTTATGTCAACAAACACATCTCAAACCATGTCGCCTTTGCATTTAAAATGTCATAACTGAGTGAATGACGCTTAATGAGATTGTCATAAGCACAAACCTGTACCTTGCTGTGAGGTGAATTATTTCAACCCAAATTTGGGGTCAAATATGTGTTTGGAATGATGTAAGGGTGACTAAATAATGTCAGAATTTTCATGTTGGGGAGACTTGACCCTTTAAATTGTTCAAATGTATATCTTTTACTACAGAATATGTGATAGACAGTGTTTCTACACACTGGCTATGCAGAGTGTTGTGTCTCCAGTGCTTTTCTCTGTAGTACAGTAGTGTAGATCTGCAGCATAACACACTGTCACACATGCATGATTACAATGGGAAAAAATTAGGAAACAGAATTTGGGAACGAGAGGACTGTGTGTTCTCCATGTGGTGTTACACATTTTATTTTGCATGGTAGAAGGTAGAAAATGACTTTCGGATGTTTTTGTGGTACCGGCCTTTGTGAGATACCTTGACTTCATTCTCCAAACCGTACACACAGATCGTGTCATATAATTGTGAGAACACTGGATATTTTGTTGTTCCCATCCATCTTTAAATAATATTCTTAAAGATACACTTTGTTTATTTTTTTAATTATTAATCAAGTTGAATTTAAAATGAGAATGAATTAAATATTTTTTATATAAATAATAAAAAATATTTATTATTTGCAATCTAATATAAGTCAGTCATTACAGAAGGAAGGCCAAACTGAGAAAACGATGCCAAAATATTATACATTTTTTACTAGATTAAAGTTCTGAAGTCTCGTCCAAATAATGAAAGCCTATAAAGGCACTAAGGTTGAATATGAGAGTTGTAATGGTGTAGCTATTTTATGTACCTAATTAAAATTTCAATAAAAATGCACATTTTTGGCAAAAATAGTCATTATATAGTCATAATAGTCAAAATGTTTTTTTTTTAAATGACAAAATATTCTTAGGGATGTACAGTGGTTAGGAGTAATAGTGTTTTGTCACAAAACCAAAATTCTTCAGTTATTTTCTATTACTTCTATTTCTATGTGTGTATATATATGTAACACTTTTTAGTCAAAATGATAAAGGAAAGGACAAATTTCTCTAAGGATGTACAATGGTTATAACCAGTGATGAAAGAAAACTCAAAAAAATTGTTCTGTTATTTTCTGTATACTTGCTTTGTTAAAGTATTATAATGCGTAACAAGCCATTATATAAAACAGATTCTTTAAATATAAAAAATAGGCCAGAACTTTTTCAATTATTCATTTTGGCTTCAAAATAATATATATATATATATATATATAGCTTAACAATATCATATATACAGTATATAAGTGATATGAATATGATCATATCAGTATATAATATGATATAAATATTTTTATTAGGAAAACCATGTGAAAACCATTTTGTTTGATAAATGAAAAAAGTATATTTTATTATATTTTATAAAATATAGTTGAATATGTCTTTGTCTATATTGTGTTTATTAGATTTTTTTTGTTATTTCAAAATATAAAACACATAATTCAAACTGTCAGAAGACAATATTGATACACCAGGAGAATGAACAAGCTATTTCATTTTATTTAGCATGTTTTGTTAGATATGATCTAACATATTATGTCAGTCCTCTTTATTTTTGGATGGGTTCTAACATGGGGAATGTGATTGAGAAGGCCAGTGACTGAATAACCACTAAACTTTACCCACAGGCTCTCCATAATCTTGACATTTTTAAATCTCTGTGTGATCACAGCTACAGAAAACCGATCAAGAGAAAGAGACCGAGACCGAGCAACGACATTAGAGGTTCCTGACCAGCAGAGACCAACTCAGTATCGCTCTCGATCTGTGTCTCCACACCGAGACGAGGACAGGGGAAGATCCCGACCTCCAAATGTCCCCGCACAGAGGTACAGCCAACATTCAGCATTTATCACACTTGGATAAATAGGGATAAACACATTATATAGCATAGTTCCTGCGAAAATAATATTTTGTTATTAATAACACACTGAAACTTTTGTTCATCTTTGGAGAACAAAATGAAGATATTTTAGATGAAATCTGAGAGCTTTCTGATCCTCCAATGGGCCTGAGATGGTCAAAGTCCAAAAAAGGAACGAAAAACTTTGTCAAAGCATTCCATGTGGTTCAACTCTAATCATACGAAGCTCCAAAAACAATAAAAGCAACTGTAAAAAACAACTTTGTTTGCCTATGTCTTCCAAGTCAGGTTATGCGTATACTACGGACAGTAAAACACTTGTTTGTTGCTCTGCTGACTCTAATGGATGCATTGCATTGTCTATACAGTAATCAACATTTGAAGTGGGTCAAAAAGTTTTTCAAAATTCTCCTAACACAAGAATGAGTGTTGCTCAGTAGTTTTAGGACAAATTTGATCCACTTGACTACTGTAGTAAATGTGACCTGAATCGGATTAGATCACATTATCTAATTTTTTCTTTTTTTTGTGGTGCACAGAAGTGTTCTTGGAGCTTTGTATGATTACAGTTGAAACACTGAAGTCACATGGAATGTTTTGACAATGTTTTTGGTTCCTTTTCTTTCAACGCCTCAGGAGCATTGCCATCTATCGGGACAGAGATCTCAGATTTCATCTAAAATATCTTCATTTGTTTTGTGAAGACAAAAAAAGCTCTCAGGGGATTTAAACAACATTATTTTTGGGTGAACTAACCCATAAATCCTGACCATACTCTGTCCTTTTCTCTCTAAGGAGTCTGGATGAAGTCCAGCACACTCGACGATCCCGTTCCCCGACGCGATACCATGACCGCAACCGTCTTCAAGAGAGAGATTACATAGATGACAGGTAAACCCAAAAGTCTGAAAGTGTACATACAAAATGATCATTTTACAGGCTGGAATGCCATTAAAATGAGTTTGTGGGAGACTTTGCCTTGCACTGCTTTCAGAAGGTGGGTTAAAGACAAACCACATGCATCAGAGTGATTGATTTTGAAAGGATTAAAGGGTTTGTATTGACAGAAATGATCTAACAGAAAGACTTGTCTTGTGTTGTGTCTTGTTCTGGCTTTAAAGGTTGTTACCCTTCCTCTTCTAACACTCACCGTTTCCCATTTTTTCATTTTGGTTTGCTTGTTTATTGGTCTGTTTTGTTTATGTTCCTGTGTCATCCATCTCTATGGTAATTGCTGTGAGGTCATCTTGATACACAGATCAATGCGGGGTAGAAGCGCAGAGTGTCTGCACACCCAAAGGTAAAGAAACGGACAGGACTGAACCAGCAATCTGTGAATTATAGTATTGTTGTATTCAAATTACTGTGTAAATCAATATTACTATCTTGCTATCACGAGCACTATCATTTTCATTTTGAAAAGACTCCTCGTATCTGTTCCATTCGCCTAGCCTGAAGTTTATTCCATTTAATTAAAACAGCAGTGAGTGTTTATGCCAGTTTCTCTCCCTCGAACGCTTCTTGTCAGGCTTTTTCGCTTCTCAGATCTAATATTTCAGAGCAGTTCGTTGACAAGGAACATTACTAGTGGAACTTTCCGCTTGCTTTTGGCGTACAGCCTAAAAGACGAAAAGCTGTTTGCTTTCTCAAAATAACAATCATGTTCTGCTCAGGCGTTATTTTGACATGTTTATTTTTGTTCCGTTCGTCACTGACCCCGATTAAGTCTCTAGCACATTTGACAGATGATCTAGAATGAGGGAGTTGTTGCATGTTTGCATGAGTGACCTTTGTTCTCCTGCTTTTTGAGTGGACTAACCACAGCTGTGATTTTGATGCATCTTTTGTTTCTCTTTTGCATGCTTGCATGTTAATGTAATGTTGCCAGGAGTTCATCTAAGTACAGTAGCACTCTGCCTCCCAAGATGCCTTTATTAGTTAATGGAATTCATAAGGACATTTACAGGTAAGGCGGCCATAAATGATCTCTCAGGCCATGGCATCCTTTCTGAATAATGAGTATTTTATAGCTTAAACTCACTCAGATCTTCAGAACATGATTTTTATGGGTTAGCTAAAGCAATCTACAGTTTGCTGGTGTGTTTATTATTGTTCAAATCTGATGAAGTATATATTTTTTCATTCTAATTTATTCATTCATACATTTATAGTTATTATAGTTAAAATAGAATAAATTGGAAAATATTCTTTAGAAACTTCCAATTAAAAATATAAATAAATACACAATTTGACATACGCAATTTAATTAAAGTCACTTGCTAAATTTTATTCAATTTACCAACGAGAAAACAAATCCTCTTTTTAATCCCAGTCTTATTTTCTGTACAAACCTGTAAAACAAATAAATACAAAAATAAATAAATACATAGTTAAAATAATAATGCTTTAAAGAACTAGACTTTCTTTCCGGAAGTAAAGTACTGTTCAGTATTTCATTTCAAGTTAATATGTTTTAAAGGGACTGAATTCCAGTCCATTTACCGTAGTCTATTAGTAGTGTTCTTTACAAAAGTGCAGTTAATTTTTTTAAATAATAAATTAATAAAAAACACTACATAAAAGTTTTAGAAATGACTTTTTTTGAAGTTTATTTTGATCAAAACTTCCTGTCAGTACATTCAGCACTTTTGTTTCCTAAAGTGATTAATTATGATGTACTTTAGTTGTGACAAAAAAAATATTCAGAAAAAAGTTAGACTAATTGATTTTAATATTCATTTAAATGTTTATACATATTCATTTTATTGAAGTTGACATGTACACAAGTATTTAAAAACAAGACATTCTCTTTTCGCTATTTAAAATAATATTATTTCTGTTCGGTTCCCTTTATAGACTTCCATTTAAAAAAATGCATTTTCAACACTGTTCTATCATATGCACATAGACAGGTATTGGATGTTGAAATATAGACAATACTTTAGGAATCTGCCTCTGTTGAATGTTAAGATGGTAGGTAAATGTGAGTGTCATGTTCTGGTTTCTGTGGATGTTCAAAGTAGCATCATTAATTTTAAAATGCAGTATTTATTCAAAGTGTTAAACGGTAAATCACTGTTACCCTTTAAACATCTCATGCCGTGTTCTAACCAGGCACGATGGGACATCTTGCCAGCAACAAGTAATTTGTCTGTTCAAACCAAGTAGGTCCATAACTCTCAAAGTATTCCCATTGGAGTCCAAGGGTTGAAACACAGCGTTAAAACTTAACCACATCTTTGCTATAACCCACAGCAAAGTTGGTCATTTGATTCCTTTTTATAATTATTTTTATCCTTTAGTCTGTTTAATTTAAATACACTTTATTTAATGGTGTCTTTGTTACAATCCAATTATATATTAAAGTAATTTTCTGAGTCATTTTAATAAACTAAACGGTTAGCATGAGGGTTCTTTTTTTAGGATTTGTTACATGTGATTACACATAATTTATTATTATTGCTATAGATGTTCATGGAACAAGTAACAAAGGGCCCCATAAAGTGAAGTCTTTCTTTTTATTTTACTGTTAGTTGTGATAGCTTTCATTTGCATTTGTTTGACTTTTGTTTGTGTTCAGCTCAACACTTCCTGCATGCCTTAAGTCAAAGTCACGGCTGTCTGTAGTCACTGCCACTCATCGTACAGTCACACGCCGAGTTCTTAGGTTCACAGACACGATCGGCATTAGGTAAGAGGTGGAACACGTCAACCCTAAACCCAATATCAAACATCCAACAGCTTCCGAGAGCCAGCAGCTCCTCTTTCAGAACGTCAGCAGAAAATCCAATCATTCTCTCACTCAATCACATTTTTGCATCTGCCTTGACTTCCTCCCATTAAAGGGTTAGTTTGCACTAAAAGGAAAATTCTGTCATCATTTACTCACCTTCATGTCATGCCAATACTATAAGTAATTAGTTCATCTACAGAACACAAACAAATATTTTTGTGTGTGTGTAAGAGAATTATGTCGCTCCATTGAAAGTCTATTCACTCAAAACGGTTATAAAGAGATCAAAAATTTATTGGCAAGAGACATGATCACTTTATATGATAAACATATTTATTTTAGCATTTATTGCTAAAGAAATTGATCGACAAACATTGTTTACAGCTTTTAAATATGGCCATTGGAATCTTAAGCAGGCATGCTTGATGCATGAGAACCAATGAGGTTCATTCTCGTGTGATGTTATGTGACATGTTTGAACTTCTGGAAGAACCAATGAGGGTTTTTTTTGTGTATGTGGTTATGGATCATGTAAGAAAAGCTTCATTTTAATTTTTCAATTTATTTTTATTTCTATAGCGCGTTTGCAATGTTGTGTCAAAGCAGCTTAGGCCGTAGAGTAGTGGTAGAATCCTGGTGTAGTTCTAGTTAAATTAAATTAGTTCAGTTTAGTATAAATGTCACTTGTTCATCATATGAAATGTATTTATCTCTTCAGAAGAAGACTTTGATTTAACTGCTTGATGCCTGTGGGTTATTTTTTGATCATTTAAAAAAAATTAAGCATCAGATTTTTGGGTGAATAGACTTTCAATGGAGAGACAGAAATATATTTGCTAAAATATCTTCAATTGTGTTCCGAAGATGAACATTTCTGTGTTTTTAAGAATGAGTAAACAATGGCAGAATTTTCATTTCAGAATGAACTATAAGTCCCTATAAGTCTTACAGGTTAACTTTTCATTTGATTTCGGACCTAATGTTTTTGTTCTTTGTCATCTTCCTATCCTCTTTTTTCCCCTTCTCCTTTCTCCATTGGATGGCATGTTGTGACCCTAGTGATCTGCAGCCCTCTCTTGACAGGGTTAGAAGTGCTAGTACCAACTGTCTGAGACCAGGTTCTAATTCCAATTCACCTGATCGAGAAAGGTACACTCTTTACTTTGAATGGGAATATTCTAATTTTGCTGAACTTGTTGTTAATATCATTCACAGACGTTAAAGGAAACTCTTAGACTGCCCGTTTGTTTTGACATTTGAATACCGCAATCACTGGGTCTCATTCACTAATGTACACACACACACACATATAGCTTGTTAAATGTGTGCAAATGCAGAAATCTAAATTATATGGGGAAGATTTTTTATGTACAAAATGTTGGATTTTTGCATTCAGAATATTCATTTCAGTTTTGAGTTGTGTACTTACTGCACATTATTCCAAATTTTCAACAACAAAAAAATCTGAGAAATTAGCAGTTTAAACCAGTGACACGAGTCATTGGATTGTCTATCAGTGATACTGTATTATATCACCTTTAACTTCGAGTGTTGGTTTTAGATAAGAGATGTGGGAAACAAAAGAGGACCAATATTGGCATTTCCTAGATGGATTATAATAAGTAGACTGGAGAGAGTCATCCATTTTTTTATTAACTTAAGATTATATGAATGTTAATTTATTATGTTTCAAGAACATACATATTTCCAGTAAACATAATGCTGATAAAACATCTTTTAAAAGTTGAAATCATGGGGATTGTGCTAAATTTTAGAAATTAAAATATTTCTAAAGACTAAAGTTATAAGAATGTTCCTTCTGTTCTTCTTCTATTTAACACAAAGATATTTTGAAGAATGTTGGTAACCAAACTGCATTGATGGTAGCCATTGACTTGCATAGTATTTTTTTCTACTGTGGAAGTCAATAATGTCCGGCACTTACCATATTTTACAAAATCTTAATTTGTAGTAACCAGAGGAAAACCATGATGGATTTGTTTTTCAGGATTAGGCCTGTCACAATATCTATTTTTTTGTCATACAATATATTGCACCAAAATATATTGCGATAAATTATATTGTCATTTTAAGACCATTTTAAGAATCATTCATTCATTCATTTTCATTTCGGCTTAGTCCCTTTATTAATCTGGGGTCGCCACAGCGGAATGAACCGCCAACTTATCCAGCATATGTTTTATGCAGCGGCTGCCCTTCCAGCTGCAACCCATCACTGGGAAACATCCATACACACTCATTCACACACATACGCTACGGACAATTTAGCTTACCCAATTCACCTATACCACATGTTTTTGGACTTGTGGGGGAAACCGGAACACGGGGAGAACATGCAAACTCCACACAGAAACGCCAACTGACCCAGCCGAGGCTCGAACCAGCGACCTTCTTGCTGTGAGGCGAACGTGCTACCCACTGCGCCACCGTGACGCCCATTTTAAGAATATTTCATTTAATTATAGTGGTTTTAACAATTTATTATAAATTGGAATCAGAATGTGAAAATGCATATCCTAAACAAATAAAAATGATAATGATAAATGTAAACAAAAAAGTTCAAGGTGAAAAGAACTAGAAAAAAGTAACAGATCTTGCATGAAAATATACTATAGTCATTTATAGTAAATACTATAGTGTTTTTTAACCATACTGACACTGACACCTACAATAGAGATAGAGAGGTTGCGCAGTCAGCTAAAATGTTGCTGATATCGTTTTTGTTGGTGGGGCAATATATATTGCATCACCAAAAATGATTGAGATCATGGACGTGTTGTGCGATAAGTTGATATATTGATTATGGTGACAGGTCTATTCAGGATTATGTGATAAATGTAAAATAAAAAATTAAAAACTTGTGTATATTTATACTTTTGTTTTTTTTATGGCTTCACTTTATAGTTTTTGTGTGGAAAGCCATTCAAACAATACTAGTTAATGCAAAAACTGTAGCTGCCAACATACACTCACTAATTTAGAAACTATTTACATTAGCTTTAGCTTTTTTTTGTCCATTTTTCCTTGTAGACTTCTACTGTGCACATATTTAAATGCAATCATTAGGGATTGAAACCCAGTGTGTTTATGTTAATGTTAACCACCGTTGGCTCACCCACTATGCACTGCTATGTTAGCGTTCCAGTGACTCTTTATGGTCTGACATCTCGATTTAGCCTCTTTAGGGAGCGTTTATGCAAACTCCATAGTGGGACAACAAGTGTCAAAAAATGAGTCCCCTTAAATCTGCACATCTTGTATTTTTAAGATGACCATTATCAGAGTCTCTATATTGACCTCCCGTGTTTCTTTGGGTGTTTGTGTATCATACACACACACACTCACTCACACAGGAGCACGCAGTCTCTGCCCCGTACCAGACCCACGAGCCCCAGGATCCTAATTCAGCATGCCTCCCCAGAAGACGACAGGTATCCCTCCTGTCCTCCAGTCCTGCTGCTAAACCCCTCTGCTCTTCTAACCTGTTCTGCCATGGGACTAGATAGTGGTTTTGCTAACCCTCCAGCCTCCTGTAGCTTCTGACCTAGAGCTTGCTGTGATCTGATCATTTTAGTGCTGTGTTTTGTAGATTCTTTCTTTCTCAGCTGCTCAGTAGTTTTACAAACGTGTTGACTTGTGGCTTTTGTGGTGTGGTGTGGAGTGGAGTGGCGTGTTCTATTGTGTTTACTCTGGATTTCATCAGGTTGTATTTAGTTCTGTTTTTGTAGACTATAACGAAGTATTCCCTTGTTATTTATTTATCGACTACAGTTTTTATGCTGATTTTCCAGCAGTTTTTTTTTTTTGTGTACAGTCATTTTGATGCAGTCTCGCACTTATAGTGGCTCCAGAAAGTGTTAACACATAGAAATGTTTGAATTTCTTGCCATTATATAAAGGAATATCAAGCCAAGTGATATTTATGTATTTTAAAGCACATGTTTCAGGAAAAATTATTTTACACAATTCAAGTTTTCACTTTAAATCTCCCAACTAATAAAATAGTGGAACAAAATTGGGAAATATTTAAAAAAGAAAAACTTTACAGGACGGATAATAATTTTGACTTCATCTGTATTTAATTTTTTTTATTTTTTTTGGTAGAAAATCATTATTGGCCATTATTGGAAGAAAAAATAATGGCCAGCACATTTTCTCAAATCATCCAGGTGTTCAGCTGGGACCCACTTATATAATTTAGCATATTATACTCTATATATAGTATCATGCAAATAAAGTACTATATAAAGTTTGTTTGAAATTGTGCAGAATAGTTTCATTCTGTGATATTCAAACATTTTACCTGTTGTAATACATTTTGGGGGCACTGAATTTATTTTCATTGAAATGTTCACCTAAAACTGCAGGATATGAAACGTCACATATGCCATATGTGACCCCTGACGCATAAGAGTCAAGCGTCTGTGTTCAGTAAAATGTACCATATGTCTTGTGTATATGTTTTAACTACATGTTAATGCATTATTTCCTTTAGTACGTAGCCACAAAACTAAAGTGGCGTGATTCAGCACTGTTTCATTAACATCATCCAGCCATATATACTGTGTGTGTGTGTCTGTGTGTTCATGCCACTTGCATGTGTTTGCCCTGATCTTATGAATCAGCTGGGTTTTGGAGGCAATGTTCCCCGCTCAGGAGACTCTGCACCACCTCAGTGCAAAGCCAGACCCACAGAGGTACAAACTCACGGGACGAAAAAAAAAATACACCTCCATCTCCATCCATCCTGTCATTTTATTAGACAGTAGATTCATTTACTGTTCGTCCAGTCTTGAGTGAATCCACTCTTCATTCTTTTTATTTTCTGTCTCGCCTCCATCATCTCCATGTTGCAGGCAGTCGAGAGCTCTGGACAGGCCGAGCTGTCAGAAACTTGGCAGGAAAATGTCTGACAGCGAGCGGTAAGACTTATCAAACCATCTCATGTCACATCACATTTGCATTGCTTGTTCATTGTGCTGTAAGTGCTATATACTGTCTCTGTGTTAGACAGGGTTTAGTACAGGCACTGATCACGCTTATGCATTTCACACTGGAACAAGCTTGTTTTTGTTTAATTATTCTTGACTGAGATTGAAGTACTTTTGATATTTAAAGTACTTGGGTGAAAAAAAGTAAAAAATGAACCATGTTTATAAAGAGGTGGTTGAAAAGGAAAAAAATTTCCCCCAAAAAATGCATATAAAAAAATATAGAAAAAATATGTTATTTTAGGTCCAAAGGGTTAATGGCTTGGGAAAATATTATGGCCAGTACATTTTTAAAATGATATTGTAAGGCTGTTAATCTTAAAATCATATTATAAATAATATGAAATATAATATAATTTAATATAAAATAATATACAGTATCATCTAAAAACTGTTGAATGTATTTTCATATAAAATAAATAGTAGCTTGAGAGATTTATATACAGAATACTTATATAAATATATATTGAATACACCCATTTATATACAGAATATTTTATTAAATGTAAATTGTAAAAGAAACAATATGGAAATAATTATATACAATTGAGTGTATAAAATCATATTATTTTACAGGTCTGTTTTAATCGATAATTAAAATCACATTGTGACTATATTGATTTTTTTAAACATTTTTTTTAGATACTGTATATGTATAGAGATATAGACTAATTCTTCTCAAATGATAAAAAAAAATGAAGACCAGTAGATTTTTTCCCCCAAATGTATAATGTACTGTTATGCTTTTGAAGTGTTATATGGATTGTTGCTTTTTACAGGATAATGCTGCACTGGCTTCACCCTCCAACATATTTGTTTCTTCACACATTCACACTTTATTTATCTCTCTATTTTGGCAAATATGTGTCTTTTTCACCATTTTTATTATATGATTTGTCACTTTTTTTAAAAACTTTATTATACTGTATCTTATATGTTGCTATTTTCACTGGCCGCAGCATTCAGCCCACCTCCATTATAAAGGGCTCCCGCAGGAAGAGGGTCTCATTGCCTCCATTGGGTAAGGTGACCCAAGAGGGGCTCAACCCCAGACTCACCCCAAATGGACAAGTGCTGACCTTAATCAAAGCCTTGTGCTGAACCCACCCCACATTCACTCTAAAAACCTTGTCATTGCTATAATCTCTGCAGATTTTTGCTCTTTCCTCTCAAATGCTTTGTGGTTGCTGCTTTTCATACAGAAAACCCATGCGTCCTTATCACCTACCCACAGCTATCGGTTTCTTCCCATATCGTCTTTCACAGTTTACTGCTATTTTTTCATTGGTTTCACACCCTCCTCTCTTATACTTGTTTGGCTTTCCATTTGGCTCTTTGCAATGATACATATCAAATGTGTTTAATAATGTAACCAAATCATGCAGGAATTGGTTCGGTAAGGATATGACAAAATGTGTCCTTCTTCATGATGTTTATATTTTGGTCCAATCTGGTTGATGACAGTGATGACATTTGTACTGAATTAAATCCTAAGCTAAAGTATCCATGGTTTCTTTTGTGTTGTTTCTTTCTTCTCTCTCCTCCATCAGGGTGCAACCGCACTCCAGCCCCGCATTCTCATCATCAAGAGCGGCAAATTCATCTGCACGCAAGGTCAGACAGCTTCCCCAAGTCCCCGCCAAAAGCAGCAGTGTAGAACAAGGTATAATTATTGTCTGTTGACCTGTATTGGTTACATTTGTTGAGTATATATGCGACTTATGACATCCTGATCTTAATATTGTTGTGTATTACTTACGTATCAGCTCTTGCTTCAGAGGAGCGAACGCGGCAAATGAAAGTACGAACCTTTCAAACACCAGCTCCCTCCAGTACCAGCCAGGACCTGGAGAGGGCGCTCAAGAATAAACGAGAGGTGGGAACACAACATTGGACTTCATATTCATATACACCATAGATATACTAGATGTCGCCTGGCCTTTTGTTGTCTATTGGAAGGAATGCGTCAATAGAGCCGCCATTTTAGTACAGGGTAGCGCTCCTTTGAAATGAATGCGGGACCAAGGTGCAGTGGATGACTGTGGCCATCCAGAGCCAGAGATATACACATATATACATATATCTATGATCGGGAATTTTCCCCCGTGGTCAGTACGCAAAAAAATGTAAAAAAAAAAAATGTAATTACGAAACTTATAATTTTACATAACTTTTCTACGTCGATTGATAAGTGACCGCACGGGCATTGCCGATAAAGAGTGTGTGTTTGTGTGCATGAAAATGTATTACCCTCCCTCCGTGTTAAATTTGATCTAATCCGTGTCCTGAAACACACCCCCTCTCCTGCTTTCACTTCTCATTCTAACGGAGGGAGCGATTCGTTTGTGAATGAGTCTCCGTTATGAACGACTCGTTCACTTAGCCGACAATAATACAAGCGTCTTGTTGTCATATTTCTTTTTCATTGTTTGCTGATTTTATTCAACAAACTAGCATAAGCCTAGAATTCAGTGCAAGTTGATGCTACTTTGCCTTATGATCAGTGCAGTAAGAGACTGTATTATCATCAATAACGTTACTTGTTGAGCACAAAAGTTTGTAACATGTAAAAAACGAAATCTTATCTATGTAATGTTCTGCCTTTGTGCTTTGTTTTCTTTGTTTGCTCGTTACTACACCCGTAAGCAGCGCTAAAGTCCAGCATCTTCATTGGCACACTGTCTTGACTAGTGCGGTTGAATGATGTTTGTCCTGGGAGCCCTGTACAAATGTGGCGGCGCTATTGACGCATGCTGAGGGTCCGTATGCGATATCTAGTGTATATATCTATGCATATACACTACCTGTTGGCAAGTTTTTTAAAGGACGTTTTTAATGCCTACGTAATGGAAGCCAGATAGTAGGAGCTATTTTATTCAACTCAACACAACTTTTTGATTTAGTGGCTAATTTGTATGAATTTGTATGATCTCATTCGTACATTTTAGTAAGAATTTTCATCCCCCAATGATGGTTGGGTTAAGGGTGGGGTTTGGGGGCATGCCTTCTTTTTAAAATCATACATTTTTACACGAATTAAATTGTATGAATTTGTACGATTGAGACATTTTTCGCCAATACGTAAAATAATATATTTTTTTGTGAGATCAGGCTGGTCAACTTCAGTCCCCTCCCCTCAAGGGGCACACAACTTACTAGAACAGGAGTGTTGAACTTTTTCGCCAATACGTAAAATAGTTACGTTTTCTCATGAGATCAGGCTGGTCAACCTCACTTCCCTCACCTTAAGATCTCACCCGCAATCTAACAGTTTGTGAGAAATAGCATTTTTTTCAGAATATTTTTGCACACGCACACTTGTTACTAGAGCAGGAGTGTCCAATCCTGCCCCTGTAGCACTAGCATTCTGCAGAATTTTTATCCAACCAGCTCCCTGTCAAGTGGTTTGATTACCCATGTCTTAGAGGCTACTGTTCATGTGCTTGCCTCCCATGCCAGAAACCAACAACTCCTCTGGGGAAATTAGATCTGGAGGGGTAAAATTGGTGCCATAACTCAGATGGGAGGGAGGTTTAGTTGGGTTGAGTGTGATGGTGGCCAACTGGTTGGTGCTGTTGGTCCAAACCCTTGTTGGTCCAAACCACCTTGCTCTCAAGAGGTGCACTAGTAAGTAACTCTGGAGTCTGGCTGCAGTCTTTAGTATCCTGGTTAGTTTACTCATTTCCCATACTGAAAGCACTGGTTCAAGAGTGGGCAAGTACAACCAATGGGGTTGTTTCAATGGAACCTTTTGTAACTTTATAATGGTCTTTGACTGTCACTTTTACTAACTAAATGCATAAAAAGTATCACAGAAATGTGTTGTTATATTTTACCCAAATCTAAAGTTTTTACAAAGTTTCTGTTTAATTTATTCCACTAGCTTTATAAGGAGCAGCGAAGGAGTTGTGACAATGTGTCCCATAAGTCCTCAGACAGTGATGTCAGTGACGTGTCAGCCATCTCTCGTGCCAGCAGTGCCTCACGGATCAGTAGCACCAGCTACATGTCCATTCAATCAGAACGACCCAGGGGTCGCTTTAGGTGAGATGCATGCTACGGCTATAACCACACGAGACTGTTGTGTTAGGTCAATTTTTATATTATTTGACACATTTTTAATGATGATGCTATTTATTCCTGCTTTGTTTTCTTTTTTGGGCTTTATTTTACGAGGGGTTAAAAAATCTGTGTAGTAATAACTTCATTTTAAAATGAAAACTGGTATTAGAAATTGTAATATTTCACAACATATCAGCATATTTTATTTTTCATTAACTAAATGTAGTGTTGGTGACTCTTAGACTGTAGTCTGTAAATCAAACTCTTTAATATGAAAACAGCAATAAGAAAAATCCTGTTTTCCATTATGTGTCCTTTTAAGCTGTTCTCGCCGCAGTCTTTTCCATGATGTGTCATCCTCAAACTTTTATGATTTTCTGTAAACTGCCTTTGCTGTGCTTTTTCCTTCTACACCAGCCATCATATTCGTCCATCCAGTCGCAGCATGCTGAAGAGTACGAGTGTCAGCGGGGAAATCTACACTCTGGAGCGTACGGATGGCAGTCAGTCGGATACCGCTCTGGGAACACTGGGATCAGGAGGGAAGAAGCGCAGATCCAGCCTTAGCGCACGAGTAGTGGCCATCGTAGGCATTCCCTCCCGCCGCAGCAGGAGCACCTCTCAGCTCAGCCAGACAGGTCAGACACTTACAGATTTGAGATGCTTTAATATTTTGTGCATTTTATCAGAAAGCACGAAGCAGCAATATAACAGTACCTTAAAATATATTTAGTATGATAAAACAGTGATTATTATGAGTTAGTATGATAAAACCGGAAGCAATCGACTGTGGGTTAATAAAAGATCCACTTTTGAGCTGCATCATGCTTGTCTCTCATCAACAATTGCTTCAGCTGTTTTTTTTATATTCAACACCTTAGCTTATTAGCTCATACATTAGCCCTTACTTTAGCTCATCCATGAACATGATTGCAAGAGTCCCATAGGATGTAATGAAGATGACAACTCGTACGATTCCATACTAAGTTACAGCATCATCAAAATATGCCTTTGTTTGCTGTGAAAAATCATTAAATTTTTCCTTATTTTATTTTAAACCTTTATGAGTTTCTTTCTTCTGTTATGCACAAAAGAGGATACTTTGAAAAATGCTGGTTGCTGGCACCCATTGACTTCAATAGAAACTGCTATGGAAGTCAATTGAGGCCAACATTTTCCAGAATGACTTATTTTGTGGTCAACAGAAGAAAGAATCTCAAATAGGAGTTTAAGATTTGAACAAGTGAAGGGTGAGTAAATAATGGCATAACTTTCATTTTGTGTGAACTATGCCTTTAACAAAGACTTTAAGAAAATCCCTGTAGGGAAAATGAATAGGAAAAATACTCCTGGAGCCAGTCCTGCTGATAAAACGGGGACATTAATGCTCTCTATTTCAAATATTTACATTCTGAGTAGGTACAACATTTGAATTTGAATATACTTTGGGCTTGTAAAAAGCTTACGTTTTGTATATTATGAAAATGGTTAGTGTGAATGAAATTCAGACATACTACTTTGGCCATGTTATTATCGTGTGACCTAGTTGTGTTGCTCCACTGCTCTTAATAAAGTCTCTCCCATAGCCTCATGGGATATTAAAGTGTCCATCAGATGCATACATCAGAACCTTGCTTGTTTTAGCGTTCTATATTATAGGGAAGAATTACATTTTTGTAGTGGTAGATTCATTTAAACAATGGCACATATCTTGGACAGACACATAGGTCATGAGTCTCATTTATAAAGATAAGTCAAATTATCTTATATAAAATGTACAACAGTTTCTGAATTGTTCCTACAGACACTTTATGAACCATTCCCATGCACAAATTTTTTTCTTAAATGCAAACCACGTCACATATTCAAGTGAACAAGTGGGTCAACTAAATCTATGACGCTTGATGTAATATTCTTTTTTGCATTAATGCATATTGTACATCATTCTGTATTGATCTGTACATTTTAATCAAAGACAGTTGGATTGTTTCCAACTGTCAAAAAAACTGTCAAAAAAAAAAAAAAACTAAACGTACATGCTGTTCAATGGGAATTAGTTTTTTTAAAATGATAAATACAAATTCTATCATATTTGAATGTATATGCATTTTATAAATGAGCCCCCTTACTATTCTACTTATTGTTCCCTATAAAGACACATGTATTTTATTCTAAATCAGGCTGCTTGCTGTTTGACATACTAAACAGGGCCTTTGATGATGACTTTGCTCCAGTAACATTCATTGTTCTTTTACACTCACATTATTTTCTAACACAGACAGAGGTATGTAGCCTTAGAAGAATTGCATTTTAAATATAACCGTTATGAATATAAAACTGTTACAAATATAAAACCTAAAGAGATATACATGACACAGATACAGTAAGTTCCTTGTTCTCTATTAGTGTATCCTAAAGCGCCCTCTGCTGGTAAAAAGAAAAAACATAAAATCAGCAGTCATTACAGCCATAAAAAACTCTATATCTTGAGAAAATATTCAATAGTAATTATATTAGTGTCATTACAACCGAAAGCCATTAAAAATCATCCCCAAAATAGCGCAAGCTTGTTAGAAGGGCGGTTTCTTGATTTTCATCAGTTCAGACCATTTTCCCAGACTGCTGGATGTCTTCCTGCTTTAATTTGTTCTCTTATCTGTCTGCTATCTGTCTCTCCGGTTTCTTTGGGTCACTCTTGTCTTGTGGATCTGAGTATCAGGTCGCTCTCTACCTCGTTTCACCTCTTAAAGCAGCATTTGTCTTCAGTCTCCGTTAAAGTGTGACTGAAAGTATGAATGGCAGCATGTTAACACTGGCAGAAGTTCACTCTGTCAGGTGCATATCAAGCCTGAATTCCTATCAGATGTAATGTAGATAAATGCCTTTGAAGTTGGATCTAATATCCTCTAAAATCTCATATATTAAGCACCGTCGGTTTATAGTTTAATAAATGGATTGCTGAAAAAAGAAACAAATTCAAAAAGGATGGCAAAAGAAGTTTTTTTGGCACCGCATGCTGCCAAGCACCTGGATAATATCTTAAAAGGCCCATCGGATGATAAATCAGAAAGAGTTGCAAAGATGCGATAAATCAGCATTTTAAAGAGCTCCGCTGTTCTGTAACAGCTGTTCCACGCTCTGCCTGCCGCATCCATTCACAACCACAGCCAAAACTAAAAATACCTTACGAAACATTCCATGAGTACATTAACGCTTTAGGTATTGTGGATCAGGAAGGCATTTGCTAATTATGTGGCATGGTAATTTATTTATTAGCGTATGCTAATACATTTTTGTCATTGAATAAACTAAAAGTAAAGGGATAGTTCACAAAAATGAAAATTTACTCACTATTTACCTGCTCTCACTCAAGTGGTTCCTTTATGAGTTTTTTCTTCTTTTGAAAGAAACATGTAACCATTGACTTCCATAGTAGGAAAAACAAATACTATGTACGTCAATGGTTACAGGTTTCCAGCTTTCTTCAAAATATCCTTGTTTGTGTTCAACTGAAGTAAGAAATTCATAAAGGTTTGGAACAAGTGAGTGAATGATGACATAATTTTCATTTTTGGGTGAACTATCCATTTAATGTGTTGGATAAACATGAGTTAACAATATAGCAACTTATTTATACCACCAGTCAAAAGTTTTGAGTCTTGCAGGGTTTTTTCTAATGTTTTTGAAGTCATTTAAACACACCAAAATATCTTGTCTTTAATTTAAAATGCACACAAAACTGTAGTATTTGGCATATTATTACAGTTTTAATGTTTTATGTTTTAATATATTTAAAAATGTAAAAACAAAATAAATTAAATAAAATCCTTTGGCAAACTCACTAGACTAGCCTTCAGTGTCTCATGATCAATCAGAAATAATTGTAGCATGTTGCTTTAGAGCTCAATAATTTTTATTATTATTATTATTTTTATTTTATTTTTTTACAAATGGCTGTTTTCTATTTTTGTGGAAAACAAAGCTTTTTTCTGGATTGTTCATTGAACATAAGAAACGTAGGAAATAGTTTGTAACTGTGTAGTTTTACTGGCACTTTTAATGCATCCTTGCTCCATAAAAGCTTCATAATATTAACCCAGTGTTCGTAATATTAAAACAGTGTTCATATTACGAATTTGATTATACAGATCGATTCTAGATTGCAATAACTCAGTTTTATTTGAAAGCAACCTTTGCCACAGGACACTCCAGGTTTAAGTGCTCTCAAAGTATTTTACACAGTAGATTAGTGATTTTATTTTTCTGTTGGCTCAAATAATCTCAGAGCCATGCTGTTTTTGAGAATCCCTGCATTTTTGTCTGAAATTTGTCAGAATGAACCACTGATGGTGGTTTGATGAAAGTGAACAAGATGAGCGAAGATATAAATCTCCCTGCAACATTTTTTACTCAAACAACTAGCCTGACAGCGGCTCTGTGCGCCACCTCGGTGCTTGACATTTTCAGAGGATCTGTAATCCATCAAAAGGCCATAAATAGTCAGGATGGTGCCCCATGACGTCCAGCAGGAGATGTTGCACTCACCAGGGGCGAAGAGCACAGTCTTTGCCTGCAATATTTTCTCCTGACTGACTGCTGTAATAATAGCACACATACTTTCACCTGGACACACACACACAGAAATACAAAAGTTCGAATTTTTTTCCCCTTGTATTGCTTTTTAATTGACAATGTGTAAACAGCTCGAAATAAAAACAAGACCCCAAATTCCTAGATTGTCTGAGAAGGCCTGTGGACAGATTTACCTGTGAATGATGTTTTTGCATTGAAAATACATATTTGCATTACTTTTTATAAAGTAAGTATTTTATATAAAATGAAAGCCTCAGCTTGTTTGTAAGGACTGTTATTAACTGTAATTCTCAGAATGAAAAAGATTGGTTTCTTGGTTGAACACATTAAATCAAACTAAATCTGTTTTGTTACCTAATGGAGCGCAACAGCGAGTCTCTCATGTCTCCACCTGAAATCACAGATTCTCATGCTCTGCGTAATATCATTCCACATGATACAGGCATGGTACAACATCAGAGTTTCTTGACTGTTATGCCCGAATAAGAGTATACACTGTAAAAATATTCCATATTTTGTGATTCACAAGTGTTTTAAGTTTAAGGTTGTGAATTGCATTATGGAACCTTGATCTGTGCTCTGTCAACTTTAGAAGTTGAAAGTTCAACTCTACAGTTTAACAAAGTGACTTTTATTGACATTTAGTAATTTAAAAAAAATAATATAACGTATAAGAAATATTATAGAGAGAAATAAGTCTGTAAAATAACAGAAAATGTACTTGCACTTTTTTTTACCAGTTTTTGTACCATAATATACCACAACCACCCAGACATTGTATCACTTTAAACTATTAAAAATGTTAATATAAGTGAGTTTTTAGAACTTTTCAAGGTTAAAAGTTGTTGGAAGAAAGATCAACATCTCATAATGCAATTCAAAAGCATAAATAAATGGGGGAAAAATAAAAACATGAATCACAAAATACGGAAAACTGCTAACTTATGGATATTTTTTTACAGTGTTGGCCTAGAAAATTTCATTTGCTGTCGGTCTTATTACACAATGCAACTACAGAAGTCTTGTAAAATGAGCCTTTTTTTATTCTTTTTTTTTAAGTGAAGTGTTCCTTTAAAAGTCTTTGGCATTGAAGAACTTAATAAGTTTCCCTTTCCGTCTCACTGTGTTTTAATGTGTGTGTTGTTTTTCTCCTATCCACAGAAGCAGCCAACAAGAAAGCAAAGGGATCCAGTCAGATTCAGCGGAGTCAGGAGACAGGAATGGCAGTGGAGTATCCTCGAAATGTCATGGCCCGACAGGCCAGCCGAGAGTCAACTGACGGCAGCATGAACAGCTACAGCTCTGAGGGCAAGTCAGTATCAAGAGCAGTGGAAACCCTTCTCTGATACACACTTACCTTGTAGATAAACTATACAGTACATCACAGTCATTTTGCTCATCTCTCTGCCTTGCTTTTTCTACGTTTCAGTATACAGTATCTAGGCATGTTACTCATACTTAACCTAAATTACTCAGTGCTGTTCGCTAATTTTATGAGATCTGGTACTGGACAAAAGTCCAAATCAAAATTCTTCAGCCGAGATTCTATTTTGGAATTTAGGAAATTGATCCATCACAGTATATTATTTTTGTGAAACTACTATGTAGGACACTACTATGCATTGTTCTATGTACAGATAGGCCTACTTTTTAAATATAAATAAAACCATTACTGTATGTAGTATACTGTATATACAGTATATAGTATTTTGTTTTCCCAAACTTTGGAAAGTAACAGCCATGGTTGCGTTCAAAATGGCATAAATGTTTTTGGAGTGCACCAAGAAGGGAGCACAATAGTCAATTAAGGGATAACTCATGGAGACGATAAATCAGAATAGAACACAGTTAGGTACTGTGGCTCTAGCGGTGTAGTTCCAACCACACAAATGTGTGATGCGGTTTGCATATGTTCATGGAAACATATTAAACTATGTTTGTGATGACGCACCCCAGATAGTTAGTTCGTTTTTTGTTAGGAAATTGTATTTAGTATAACATTCACTAAAAATACCTGTAATGTTATAGAATGTTTATAAAAAGCTGTTGATTTCCATTAATTGAGGAATCATGAAAAAAAATTGAGTTTATACAAAAATATTAAAGATAACAACTGGTTTCAGCATTAATAACAAAACAAATGGTTCTTTGAAATGTAATTTAAATGATTTCTGAAGGATTGTGTGACACTGAAAATCAAAGTAATACATTTCGAAGGAATACATTTTATTAAAAATAAAATATAAAAAAAAAATCCTATTATTTTTTATTATAATTCATTATATTATTTTGAATAATATCAAATAAACAGCCTTAGATACAACAAAAGCATTAAAAATGTAAACGTTTAATTGTATACTGTATGTACTGCAATGTAAAAGCATATACCAGTCCTAAATTCATCTGTCCCTTTGCTGACCTCCTCCCCACCTCACACTCCATTAAAAAAGTCCCATTTGTGGTGTTTTATGCATTGGCTGCAAAGCCATCGCTCACCCATTAGTGGACTTTCAACAGGCCGTGTGTCATATACACATGAGCTTCTCTCATCTAGATTTATTTGGAAAAACCGTAAGGATAAGCTAATAGAGAACAGTCTGATTTACAGAGCTAGCGCTGTGTCCACTACTTTCTGAGCTCCATGTTTGGAGCCAGATGGCAAGCCGTACTCCCCTATAATAATTAAAATATCCATCATCTGTGGAGAATGGGGCCTCAGCTGGGTCTAAAACTGTACAAAAAGCAGCAGACCCGCTTCCCTTTGCGGCTTCGGTCGGATGGTTGACCGGGGAGTAACACAACAGAATGAGCAGCGACTCCGTGATTTAAGGCTTATTTCATGCAAACGTGTTTTAAATAGTCTGAAATAGTATAAGGCTGTTCATATGGTAGCACGACACGGGCTGGCACATCCCTCAGACATTCCTGCAGGAGTTAGGTCATGGAAATTGCACTGGTCTCAAAGGAAATATTGAGTGTATTAACCTTCACGCAGGACAGGGTTTACATACCGTACACAGCGCAAGACTGCTTCTTAAAGATATTTCTGTAGCTTTATACTCTATATGAGGGCAGTTGACATGTTTTGCAATAGTAGATGTCGTGCATATAAAATGATTGTTGGACATTTGTGTTAGTTTTTATGTTTATTTATGCAAAGGATTTAGAAAATGTATTAATAGACAACAGAGTAGGGGTTAAATGGATTATGGCTCACAGACTGAAACATTAATTAATTGCTAATTTATTTCATTTTCCTTTGCCTTAGTCCCTTTATGTGGATTATGTGGATGCGGTTGGGATACTGTCAGATGTGTTACATTATGCTGGATCAGTAATGTTAATCAAACAAAAGTAAAGATGTAATCATGCTTTAATGTGCTATTTTGTATTTGTTTGTTAAATAGTCTTTTTTTTTATTAAATTTGTTACCTTGTATCGTATTTGACAGCTTTTAATATCAAAGATAAAGAATAACACAGAGCTATTGGGCTATTTTTATGATTATTATTTTTAAAACTTTAATCATTCATTCATTCATTTTCTTTTCGGCTTAGTCCATTTATTAATCTGGGGTCGCCACAGTGGAATGAACCGCCAACTTATCCAGCATATGTTTTACACAGCGAATGCCCTTCCAGCTGCAACCCATCACTGGGAAACACCCATACACACTCATTCACACACATACACTACAGACAATTTAGCTTACCCAATTCACCTATAGCGCATGTCTTTGGACTTGTGGGGGAAACCGGAGCACCCGGAGGAAACTAATGCAAACACGGGGAGAACATGCAAACTCCACACAGAAATGCCAAGAAATGCCAGGGGGCAGTCGTGGCCTGGTGGTTAGAGTGTTGGACTCGTGATCCGAAGGTTGCTGGTTCGATACTCGGTACCAGCGGGAATTGGGGGTGGGGGGAGTGAATGACCAGCACTCTCCACACCCTCAATACCACGACTGAGGTGAGTCCCTTGAGCAAGGCACCGTTCCCCCCAACTGCTCCCCGGGCGCCGCAGCATGGCTGCCCACTGCTCCGGGTATGTGTGTGTTCACTAACTGTGTGTGTGCACTTGGATGGGTTAAATGCAGAGTACAAATTCCAAGTATGGGACACCATACTTGGCCACACTACAC
Source organism: Danio jaintianensis (assembly GCA_903798115.1). Taxonomy (NCBI): domain Eukaryota; kingdom Metazoa; phylum Chordata; class Actinopteri; order Cypriniformes; family Danionidae; genus Danio; species Danio jaintianensis. Next base: position 18,191,848 of record CAIGQV010003909.1, read on the forward strand.
TTCACTTCACTTCACTTCACTTCACTTCAACTGACCCAGCTGAGGCTCGAACCAGTGACCTTCTTGCTGTGAGGCGACAGCGCTACCCACTGCGCCACCGTGCAGCCAACTTTAATCATATTTATTTATTTTTATTTATTTATTTAAACAATTATTTTTTATTCAGCAGGTTTTTTTATTTTAAAAGTATAAAAATTATTCTTATTTTTGCTTAAAATATTCTTGTAACAAATTCAAAACAAGTTATATTTGTCTTATTTTAATTATTCATTCATTCATTTTCTTTTCGGCTTAGTCCCTTTATTAATCTGGGGTCGCCACAGCGGAATGAACCGCCAACTTATCCAGCATATGTTTTACGCAGCGGATGCCCTTCCAGCCGCAACCCATCACTGGGAAACATCTATACACACCCATTCACACACATACACTACGGACAATTTTAGCTTACCCAATTCACCTATACCGCATGTCTTTGGACTTGTGGGGGAAACCGGAGCACCCGGAGGAAACCCACGCGAACACGGGGAGAACATGCAATTATTTTAATTAATCCTTGATTTATTTTTTGAATTATTTTATAAATAAAATTTTATATTTGCTTATTCAAAAAAAGATCCAATCCAGGGATTTGAACCATTTGTTGCTTTCATCACTTTTGGCTTTATTCTTGTTCACTAAACTGAACAGCCAATCAGAAATCTCTCTCTGACCAATAGTGCAGATGGACACCAATTTAACATGTTCAATTCATGTTCAACTCCAAAAATTCCCAGGTTAGGTTCAAATGGTGGTGACAATCATTAAGAAAACACTGCAAAAATTGATAATCAGTGATGCTGGTTGAAAGTTGACCATCAGCTAGATGTGTGACAACTTGTATTTGAATGGCTGCTTTTAATGTCGATGTCTATTTGATGTTAGATGTTAATGTTTAATGTAACTGTTCTGATAACTATGTGTGTGTGTTTGTGTGTCAGTCTGATCTTCTCAGGGATGAGGTTAGGGGCCGACAGCCAGTTCAGTGACTTCCTAGATGGTCTTGGTCCTGCTCAGTTGGTTGGTAGACAAACACTTGCCACACCTGCTATGGGTAAGTCAATATTTGTATTTGTAACAAACTAGGATTTTTAGATTGTTGAAGTATTATTTAATCTATTTTTTCAATTGTGTTAACTGAAAAACTTTCATCAGTTAAAAACAGTTAAATCATTTCTTTTGTTTCTCTTTTTTGCCTTTTGATTTGTTTTGTTTTGTTTTGTTTTGTAGGAGATGTTCAGATTGGACTGATGGATAAGAAAGGGCACCTGGAGGTGGAGGTTATCAGGGCCCGTGGTCTTACACCTAAACCAGGTTCCAAATCGCTGCCGGGTGAGTGTGTGCTCACATTAAAGTAGTTACTAACATTTATTGTGTTTCTTATGTGTAACATTGTTACGTGTATAAGCAAATTATTCAGTATTAAGTACAATATTCTTCGCATCTAAGCTTACAAATGCTCAAGAGCATTTTTTATACATTTGAATTAGGGCTGCACAATATATAATTTCAGCATTGATATCTCATGTGAGAATCTGCAATAGTCACATCACAGGATGTCAAGCAATTTAAAAAATGAATTTAAACCATTTGGCACAAGAAATGATAAAGTTCCCCAGCGGGAGGGGAACTACAATGCTATGTGGAAACTTCCACTACGGGGATTTCGTCAGAAAGCCAATCATTCTGAAGAGTAATTAAACGGGCCAATGAAATGCCAATGAGTTGGCGGTGTCAGCGTGCGCAGCTGGCAGCAATCACAATCAGCTTGTGAATAAGAATGCCGGCTGTGCCACACAACAACACCTTTTCGCTTTCAGAAGCCTCATGTGCAGTCTGAAAGAGATGTTTTGCTGTCATCCTCCGACTTTGTTCGAGAGAGAGTGAGAGAAAGCTGCCGTCTTCTGAGAGGCTGATTTCTCCCGGTTCCAGCGCGAGCAACAACGCGAGTAGCGGTGGTCGAGCTGGGTTTCTCCTATCCCTGGGCGTTTCGCTAGACCGGTACTTCAAGAGCGGTGCGTATAAATTTAAGCAAATTTCCTAAAAGAGCAACACGGTCGTGCAGCGCTTCTTTTTAAAGACGTCGCTCCGACCGTGCGTTTCTGGATGCGATGGTTTCCTGTCCACGGATGATGGGCACGAGCACTGTATTGCATGTCTGGGGGACCAGCATGTTAATGCGGTGCTCGCGGGCAGCGCATGCCATCACTGCGATGGCATGTCTGTTGCGCAGCTAAGATCGCGGCTCGCTCTTGCAAAAGGGCGAACCACCCCTGTTGTCCCCCGCAAGTAGCGGTTGGCACTCGGGCAGATCTGAGGGTCACAGTGGGGGTCAATCCGCCGCCCTCGGGCTTGCGGACCTCCCATTCCTCAGCGCGCTCCATCCAAGCTTCGAGTGAGAGAAGCGCACCATCCTTCGGGAGGGTCGCCCTCTCACTCGATGACACCAAGGACCAGATGTCCATCGCTGCATCGGAGGGTGGGCTGTCATTTTCCGATGACAATTCGGACCCGCTTCCTCCCTCAGGGGTGGTAAGCGAGGCTCCGGATATGGCATCTGATATGATGGCCGTGCTAACCCGGGCTGCTTCGGCGACGAGGCTGGAGATGGCTTGTCCCCCAGCTTCGTCGCCGGACCGATTAGACGGGTGTTACGTGGAGGATAAGAAGGGGAAACCCTCTAAGCCTCCCGTCCCCTTCTTCCCGGAGGTGCACAGTAAGTTCACGCAGCGCTGAGGGCACCTTTTTCTGCCCGGTCTGCGTGCGCTCCGCCCTCACCTTCCTCGATGACGGAGCAGCCAGGGGGTACGAGGCAAAACCCCAGGTCGAGTGTGCTAGCGCGGTCAATCTTGCCCGCGTGGTGCCCCTTCCTGGCGTGGTTAGCCTCGGCTCCCGTCCAAAGCGTGTAGGTTGTCTGCGTCCCTCAGGGCCAGAGCCTACACTGCTGCGGGCCAGCCTGCTTCCGTTTTGCTTGCTATGGCTAGTCCAAGCGCTGGCCCAGCGGCACGAGGAAGGTTCCGACCCAGGCTTAATGCACTACACACTGCAACCGACTTTGCTCTAAAAACACCAGGTCGGCTGCGAGTGCCCTGGGAAGGACGATGACCACACTAGTGGTCCAGAAACGCCACCTCTGGCTAAACCTGGCAGATATGCGTGTCGTTGACAAAGTTCGCTTTCTTAACACACCCATATCCCAGGCTGGCCTGTTCGGCGACACCGGGGTGAGTTCACCCAGGAATTCACTTCGGTGAAAGAGTAGTCAAGTGCGATCGGCGGGCTCAAAAACCGCTCTCCCCGTCGATTCGTTCACTTTGGCTGCTTCTCGCCGAGGGCGCTCGTCTGTGGCTCCAAAATCTGCTCCGCCGCCCTGTCCGTTCAACTGGTTAAGCGGCAGCGTTGAGCACCTCACAGACGATCACCGCCCCCCGCCTCAGGGCGCCGCTAAGTCCAGTACGGACCGCGAAGCGTCTCTGAGACGGGTCACTCGGAGAAAAGGATGTTTGCTCTTTCCCTGGCGGAGGGCCAGGGACACCCATATCATTAACAAAAAGGCCGTATGGCTACTAAATTTTTTAAGAGCAATTTTTTCCTCTCTCCGGGTGTGATAGTCCGAACACTGCCAGTATGGGACGCTATGCCTTCCAGCTCGCAGGATCGGTGCTCTTCGCCACAGGCTCTGTGAGTGCCAGAGGACGGGCTCCTTTCTCTCGCACTCCTAGCCGCCCTGCGGGCTCTTGGGACGAAGTTAAGATTAAACCTCTTAACTTCCGCTCTTCCTTGGGACGCATGCCTCCCGGGGTGAGCTCTCCCATCCCGTGCTGCCCCACCGCTGGTGCGTCAGTGATTGCACCGATGATGTCACTCGCGTGGGCTCTGCCAGCCTGGTTAGCGCTGCCCAGCCCATCGCGATGGCTCATTCGGACAATCAGACTCGGCTATGCGATTCAGTTCGCTAAACGGTCCCCCAAGTTCACGGGCGTGTATTACACCAGGTATCAGCCCTGTGTCCGCCCCTCTCTTGTGCGAGGAGATTGCTGTCCTCCTGGCGAAAGATGCAATCAAGCCGGTCCCTCCAGCCGAGATGAGGTATGGGCTTTTTAGTCTGTACTTCATCGTACCCTAAAAGAGCAGTGGGTTATGACCAATCCTAGTTCTGCGCATTTTGACCCGCTGCCTTACAAGCAGCCGCTCAGAATGCTCATGCAGAAGCACATCCCCCGGTGCGTCCGTCCTCAGGATTGGTCTGCAGCGATAGACCTGAAGGACACGTACATTCATTTCTCCATTTTCCCACTCCACCGGCTGCGGTTTGCGTGCGAGGGTCGAGCATGATAGTACAAAGTCCTCCCTTTCTGGCTCTCCCTGTCTCCGCGGGTTTTCACGAAGCTCGCGGAGGATGCCCTAATGCCCCTTCGGCTCGCGGGCATCTGCATACTCCATTATCTCGATGACTGGCTTTTTAGCTCACTCGCGGGATCAATTGATTATGTACAGGGACTGGGTGCTCCGGCACCTCGACCTGTTGGGGTTTTGGGTCAACCGAGAAAGGAGTAGGCTCGCCCCCGTGCAGAGCATCTTTTTTCTCGGGTTGGAGCTGGACTTGATCACCATGACGGCGCGCCTCCCTCGAGAGCGCGCTGGGCTGATGCTGACCTGTCTGAGAGAGTTCGACAGGAAAACTGTGGTCCCACTGATATCATTTCAGAGGCTCCTGGGGCATATGGCATCCGTGGCCGCTTCACGCCGCTCGGGCTGTTCCATATGAGACCGCTTCAGCATTGGCTTCCCGATCAGGTCCCTAGACGCGCATGGCACGCGGGCACGCACCGGGTGACTGTCACTCCACTGTGTCGCTGTGCCCTCAGCCTCTGGACGGACCCTGCGTTTCTACAGGCCTGTGTGCCTCTAGAACAAGTGTCCAGGCATGTCGTCGTTTCGACGGATGCTTCCAGTACGCGCTGGGGGGCCGTGTGTTGGAGGCATGCAGCTGCGGGTCCGTGGAAGGAACCCGGTTGCATTGGCATATTAATTGCCTGGAGCTGTTGGCAGTGTATCTCGCGCTGCACTGTTTTTACCGGTGCTAGAGGGGAAACACGTGCTGGTCAGGACGGACAGCACGGCGACGATGGCGTATATCAACCGCACAGGGGGTATCCGCTCTCGCCGCATGTCTCAGCTCACTCGCCGTCTGCTCCTCCGGAGTCATTCGCGGCGGAATCGCTGCGTGCCATTTTTTTCCCCCGGCGAACTCAACCATGCAGCCGATGCGCTCTCACGGCAGTTCACGCCCGGGAAAACTGAGACTCCACCCCCGGCTGTCCAGCTGTTATAGGTGCGCTCTGCGCGCTGGCTAACACAGCTGGCCCCTGGGCGTGCGTAAATACGCATTTCTCTCCAGTGAGCCTACTCGCAGATACTGTGTTACGTCAGGGAGGACGAGGACCAGGTCTGTTATTGCGCCTATGGCTCAATCTGATCTGTATTTCAGCTCTCTCCTCGTGACGGCCCCTCCCTGGCATATCCCTTTGAAGAAGCTCCTTCTTCTTTGGAACAGGCACCATCTGGCACCCGCGCCCAGATCTCTGGAATCACGTGTAAAGTCCATAGATGGAGCGTGGAGGACTTAGGTGACTTACCGGTTCGGTGGTTAACACCGTCACTCAGGCTAGAGCACCCTCTACGAGGCATGCCTACGCCCTGAAGTGGAGTCTATTCGCTGTGTGGTGTACTTCTCTCCGAGAAGGACCCCGGACATGCCAGATCAGTGTGATGCTTTCCTCCTTCAGCTGGCTGAGCTAAGGCTGTCCCCTTCGCACTGAGGGGTTGGCGTTACGATCATCCCCGCTCTGAGGACGCGGGGATGGCGGCGCGCTGGGAAAACATCGCCTCATCATCCAGTTCCCAGAGGCGCGAGATGCTGGTTAATTAAATCAATCCTGTCCCCCTCTCATACCCACTTGGAGATCTCTCTTAGGAGAGGTCTGCTCGATCCACTCGACTCAGTATCTTTAAGTTTTCTGTCCAGGTAGACAGCTCTGCTGGTCGCGTTGGCATCGGTCAAGAGGGTCGGGTATCTGGAGGCATTTTCGGTCAGCGAAGTGTGCCAGCAATTCGGGCCGGCCCACTCTCACGTTTTCCTGAGACCCCGGCCCATCTAGGTGCCCGAGGTTCCTACAGCGCTTCTTTAGACTATGTAGTGAACCTGCAAGCGCTGCCCACGGAGGAGGCAGACCCAGCCCCTTTCTTTGCTGTGTCCTGTTCGCGCTCGGCGATTGTGACCGCATTAGAGCTAACGACTCTTAGCAGCTCCTTTTCTGTTATGATTGGCAGACGGGAAGTGCCGTATCCATTCTGAGGTTGGCCCACTGGATAGTGGATGCCATCTCCCTCGCTTTTCTATGCCAGGGTGAGCCGCGTACCCCGGGAGTGAGAGCGCGCTCAACTATCGCCTTCTCTTGAGCGTAAGCACGCGGCGCCTCTCTAACAGACATCTGTAGAGCTGCGGGCTGGGCGACACCTAATACATTCGTAAAGATTCTATAATCTTTGAGTGGGCTGATTTTCCTCACGTGTGCTGGATACGCCAGTGAATGAGGAAATTCAGTACGGTGTTGAAACACGCTTGCTGCGCCTTTCTCTCTAAACACAGAGATTCGTGCGCTTATTCACGCTGTTCAGTTGAGTTCCCCATTTGGCGAACCCTGCAGAGTTCCTCCGAGGCCCCCAGCATCTGACTCAGCGGAGGAGTCAGGTGCTTGGCCCATTACGTAGTTGGCATGCCCACTTGGTCAGCCCGCGTTCTGGGTATAGGTGCCTGCTATGCGCGATCCCCGCTGGCGATCCCATATGCTTCATTCAGCCACGGTGTAGTTCCTCCTCTTAGGCGGGCCCGTGTCTTCCCTTCCCGCTAACCATCCTTCATATGTGTTCTCCCCCTTTTCAGGGTTAGTCCATATGTCTTCCTGCCACCAGGTCTCCCCATTGGGCAGCAGGTGGCCTCCGCAGCGTCCTCCCTATCGGGACTGCACGCTTCCAAACGTACTGTCGTAATTTAAAATTCCTAGTATCTTAACTAGGTGTATTTTTTACGACTCCCAAAAAATATAAATAAGCCTTTAAGTGCTTCACAGGTAAGTAAGGTAAGTTAGGGCCAGGGGACACGTTGGTGGGCTGCGTCTCTGGTGATGATGGTGCGCTCACGCCGGAGCCTGGCAAACCTCTCACCAGCGACGTGGTAAGGTTCAATCACTGTGGCGTTTTCCATAGATTTCCCCATAGTGGAAGTTTCCACATAGCATTGTAGTTCCCCTCCCGCTGGGGAACGTAACGGTTACTAAAGTAACCCTCGTTACTTAGTAACCGAGGCGGGGAACGGAAATGCTATGTTCCTTCGCCACAGGCATTGCGCCTTAGCTGACAGCTGTAGTTCGGCTTCTTCAGCTAGAAAAGGTGTGGTTGTGTGGCACAGCGGGCATTCTTATTCACAAGCTGATTATGATTGCTGCCAGCTGTGCACGCTGACATCGCCAACTCATTGGCATTTCATTGGCCCGTTTAATTACTCTTCAGAATGATTGGCTTTCTGACGAAATCCCCGTAGTGGAAGTTTCCACATAGCATTTCCGTTCCCCCCCTCGGGGAACGAGGGTTACTTTAGTAACCGTTACGTTTGCCAGTATAACAAAGATTACTTGTGTTTAATTATACAATGAAGACTATGGTGTTATATTACAGTTGATTATTGAATTTCTCAATACCGTTTTTCACTGAAAAGCATAAAGCGCTGTTTATTTAATGTTTTATCTTTGTTCTATTGTTTTCATCTCTAATTTAATATATTTTATTTTGTGTATATATATATATATATATATATATATAAATCATCCCAATCCGTGTAATATTATGAATTCTTTCCAAATGCTTATATTCATTCATTCATTCATTCATTTTCTTTTCGGCTTAGTCCCTTTATTAATCTGGGGTCGCCACAGCGGAATGAACCGCCAACTTATCCAGCATATGTTTCACGCAGCGGATGCCCTTCCAGCTGCAACCCATCACTGGGAAACATCTATACACACTCATTCACACACATACACTACGGACAATTTAGCCTACCCAATTCACCTATACTGCATGTCTTTGGACTTGTGGGGGAAACCGGAGCACCCGGAGGAAACCCACGCAAACACGGGGAGAACATGCAAACTCCACACAGAAACGCCAACTGACCCAGCCGAGGCTCGAACCAGCGACCTTCTTGCTGTGAGGCGAACGTGCTACCCACTGCGCCACCGTGACGCCCGCTTATATTCACAATATTATCTCAATATACTGTATATTGCGGAAAAACAAAATAATGCAATGTCAGTTTTTTCCAATATTGTGCAGCCCTAATTTGGATACATTTATTCAGCATGAATTGGATACAATATATTGATCAGAAGTGACAGTAAAGACTTCTATATTAAATACAAAAAATATTTATTGAGCAGCAAACTAGAAGGATTTCTAAATCATTGACACTGCAGACAAAAAGGAATTATAAAATAGAGTAGAATAAAAAGTAGAAAAATAGAAAACATTTTATTTTAATAATATTGTAATCATATTTATTAGTGCTGATTGCAATACTGTGATTCAGTTTTTGTCATAAAACAAAAAACATTAATTAATTAAAAGTGCATAAAGTGCTTCTAACAGAAATGAGTTTTGGTACTATACATTATGCTAGTTGTAGGTGTCTAAATGGTCATTTTTTTGCTTTACATCTTCCTTCACAGCTCCCTACGTCAAGGTCTATTTGCTGGAGAATGGAGCGTGCAAAGCCAAAAAGAAAACCAAGATTGCACGGAAAACGCTTGATCCTTTGTATCAGCAATCGCTGCTGTTTGAGGAAAGTCCGCAGGGTAAAGTTCTCCAGGTAGGAAGTACATTTGTTTCTGATATACACCTCTAAATTCCACCATTTCACCACCTTTGCATTGTAAGTTTCTAACTGGATTTTGAGAGGTTTTGAGACCTTTAAAGATTTTAAATACCATAGAGCAATAATGATCAAGTCATGTGTATTTCAGATCAGATGTAGATCAAAATGTATTTTAAATATATTATCAAAATGTCCTCAAATTTGTAAATGGAAGATTTTTGAAACAAGTCAAATGCAAACTGAATATTCTAATTTGAAATTTTTTTTTTTTTATCATTTACAGTTTGGAAATACAAGGCTCTGTCTTGCAAAACATTATTCGAAGCAATCATTTTTAAAAAAGGAGTTTACTTATAATAATTGTAATATTTGTAACATTTTATATATTTGTTTTAAAACATACAATTTGTGACAATGCATGAGAAAGTCAAATTTAATGCAATTAACTATGGCTAAAATTATCACACTAATCTTTTGTTGTAATTAGGAACTATTAAGAATTAGGAATTGTTGTAGTCAATTAAATTGTTGACTATTTGACCTTATACTGTAAATACTGTCAAATGTAAGACATTTTAAGACCCTAAAACTAGCAAGAAAACCATTAAAGCTCACACAATAAAAAATATGTGACTAACTTAATTTTGACAATTATGTAAGATTGAACTAGGGATGTAGATTTCCACAAATTTATATGACCCACTGTCGTTTAAATGAACAACAAATTATTCAATTAACTAACAACTTTTTTTAAATATGCAAGATTCAGTGGCACATTGTCGCTGGCATGACAGGATACACAAATGACACTCAAAACAATTGTGCATTCTGTCATCAAGAACGTCACATAGACGGCCAGCGATGATTGATCACGACATGTAGTCTGGCATATTTGGTACCCACGACATATCAAGATTTTAACTAGACAAAATTGCACAAAATCTGGCACAGTGATGGTCATAACCGGCAATAAAAATCATGTGGTCTAAATCAGTGTTTCTCAACCACGTTCCTGGAGGATCACCAACACTACATGTTTTGGATGTCACACCCATTACAGGTCTTTCAGTCTCTGCTAATGAGCTGATGATCTGAATCAGGGGTGTTTGGTTAAGGAGACATGGAAAATGTACAGAGCTGGTGGTCCTCCAGGAAGACATGGTAATCATGTTCATACATTCTGACAAGCTACAATTGTAAAGCATTATTAAAATGTATCAATTTAAAGGATTATCAACAATTGATTGATCATTGATTAACCATTGGCATCGCTAGGTAACCTTAGTGTTCAATGTAATGTGTGCGTGCACATATCTTGACACTGACTGTATCTTCAGGTAATAGTCTGGGGAGATTACGGCCGCATGGACCACAAATGCTTCATGGGAGTTGCACAGATTCTTCTAGAGGAGCTGGATCTTTCTAGCACAGTGATTGGCTGGTACAAACTGTTCCCCCCGTCATCATTAGTCGACCCGACTTTAGCTCCACTCACCCGTCGCGCTTCCCAAACATCACTGGACTCTTCAGGGCCGCCAGGCACCAGGTCCTAGTGAACGGACAGGAGCTCGACGCCAAAAAAACAAACTCAAACCCACGGCGACCCCAGTGGACCAAGAGACCCGAGGCAACAACAATCAGAACCGGAGCGGCAGACGGACAGAACCACGATCAAAGCTTTGCTGAAGCCTGACAATCACTTCTCTCTTTTACTTTTGATCTTTGGGTTGTAGAGATTTCCTTTGATTCACACTGCTCCTTTACTGCATGTTTTGTTGCTGATTTGACCCAAATCAACGGAGAGGAACAGGACAGGAGGAAGTGGTGCCCATAGCCTAGATCGCTGTGGTCAGTCAGAGTGTGGGTTTTCTCAGAGCGAGAGGACAGCACTGCCCCTCCTCGAATAATATTGCACTTACAGGAAGCTCGAGGGTTTAAGGTGGAGATTTAGTCTTCTCAGAGAGTCTCCTCTCTGCATCACGGATGCTGCGTTCCAAGCCCCGCCGTGTTTGGCACCAACTCAGATTGTGTGTGTGTGTGTGTGTGTGTGAGTGTGTGAGCGTGTGTTTGCGAAAGCAGGGGCGCCTGAGAACTTTATAAGTCTGTTTACAGCAGTCACCAGCGACTGCTTTGCCTTTTCACGTTACTGTTGATTTGGTAAATAGGCACACTTTGTAGAATGTGAAAACATGCTTCATGTTTTCTGACGTTTGTGTCATTCCAGCTTCACGGAAGACACAAAAACACTTGTATTTGATTCACCGGGACTGTAAGAAGCTGCCACTATCATTTCGGTTCACTAACATCACATATCGCATCTTTAGCATTTTTAATTCTATTCCGTTTGGTAAAGGACCTGTACATACCGATATTAGGATTTCTACCCGACTAGAGTTTACATTATTTTAATGCAAGCACAATGCTTGATTTTTGAACAAAAAAAGATGATAAAAAGAAAAGGGGATTGATGATATTAAAAAACAAAATAATAATTAAAAAAAATAAATGACAGAGAACGAGAGGCCAAAATCGTAAGCTTCCTATTTTTAGCTGTTTGCCATGGATTTAGTTTATTATAAAACTCCCCCTGAGCATTTTGAATGTGACAGTGAGACGTGGTCTCTGATAAAGACCACACGACGCCAACAAGGGGAACAGCATGAATCGGGAACTGTTCCAAGTTGCATGCACATTTTGTAAAACAAGACAGATGAGAAAAAAAAGAGACTACAATAAGTGTGTGTTAGTTCCACAAAACTGTAGGCCAGCTTGTATGTTGCATGTACTTGTACAGTTTGCTTGTACTTGATATAAATAGATTATCAAATAAAAATGAAGCCATTCATTCCATGTGTGGGCATTTGGCCGGGTTCAGCCATACACACAGGCCTTATTTTGGGGCTGAATGTCTATACGAATTTTTCTAATTGTTTTCTTTTCGTTTCTTTTCTTTTTAAACCCTGGATGGATAAATAAGTGCTGTACTGTAGAACTGAGCAAACACAAGGCCCTGTTTTCTTGAAGATGTTGGTGTTCACTGTAGTCTGTACTACCGTGGGCCTAAAACTAAGGTAGATAACCTGTATAAAAAATAAAAAAAATATCTAGAGCTATCTGTATATGGAGTATAAAATCACAATGACTTAGAGATATATCGATATTGAAACAGAGTGTATCAAGTAAACATCACTTACGTACATGCATATATTGTAAATATGAGTCTGCAGAGAAGTTTACTTATATTTACAAAGCGGCCCCATAGTGCTCTGTCTCTTGGTTCTGCTGAGCGGAAGAAGGGACGGCTCAAAAGTTTTATTTTAGTGCTGCCCAAACCCAGACGAGAGAAATTTGGACCTCTACCGACCGGTTGCTTTGTCATAAACGCTCACGAATCCTCGTTTAAAATGAGAAGTTTAGTTTCTATGCCTCCTTATGGCAGACTTATTTCCTTTGTCAGTATTATTCAAGGATACTGATTGTTTACAGTTCATGTGTTCCACTGAAACAAAATTGAAAGTATTCACTGCAACATTTCTTGTTTGTACAGCAGATGTGGCTCAGATAATGTGTATGTTTTATAATCAAGAGTTCATTTTTATTATTTACAAATAAAAGACTGTGTGGAAGAATCTTTGTGTGACGCTTATTTTTAATATGTTTTTGAAAAAAAAATTTTATGTGTGTATATGTATATAGTGCGAGTGTGTATAAGTGTTTCCCTTGCGGGTGGAAGGGCATCAGCTGCATAAGCCGGAATAGTTGGCGGAATATATATATATATATATATAGGTGTGCTGTGGGTGGGTGCTTATGTGATATATGAGGGCACAAGTTTGGATAATGACATGAGTATGACCTAGGAATTATAAGAATTATAATGTTGTGGTGGTTTATGAGGACATACCTTATGTCCTCGTAATTGTCCTCAAGGTTTTTTCACATTTTTTAATCTGCCACAGGTTTTCTGTGAGGGTTGGGTTTAGGGGTAGGGTAAGGCCATATAATAAGTGTATTTTTATAGTATAAAATAGTTGAATTTTTTCATTAGTAGTATTATTATATATTATGTATAAACTATGATTTTTTTCATATTTTTTTTAACGTTTTAATTTCAGTTCTAAGTTTAGTAATTGTACTGTATGCGTGTTTGTTGTTTGTCATATATATATAAATATACGTTTTGCGTTTCGGTTAGAAAATGTTAGTAATTTTAGAACTTGTCAATGACAATGTACTTCAAACCAAAAAGAGATCTATACGGCAAGCAGTGTCTTGTCCAGCATCCAACTGTAATAAATGGTAAACCAATCCCTCCACCACGTGGTGACAAATAGTATTACACCATTTCTTCCTTTAGTTTAAGGTTTACTTGAATTTGTTTAATTCTTCCAAAGTTTTTCAAGGTCACTGCTAAAAATACTTCTTCAGTCAGTGCTTAAGATTTCTGGAAATTCGACAATAGACGGTGTTGTGTGTTTATGTAACCAGCAAGCAGCTGTTCAGAGTCTACTGCATAATTGAATTATCTAGCTAATTGTAATTTAATGTCAGTGTCTGTTTAGGTGAGCTATAAAAGTAGCCACTCTGGAGCCGAGTAGAAACATAGCCTTAAAGAAATAGCAGCTGTTTTCCTAAAGACAGTCTTGCAGTAAATTACTTTTCAGTTATGCTTTAAACATTATCAGTGACAGATTTGGGCTTGTTGTTTTATTTAGCGTTCACTCACTGCTGCTATAGTAATGCTGGTGCGCAGATCAACAACACAGAACAGGAACCAAAATTGCTATTATGGAATAATAATAATACACAGATGCTTCCCCACTGAAAATCAAATCGAGCAGCAGCATGTCAGGAAATTATGACGTTATTGCACAGTTAGTTGGACTGAAACAAAATATTGCTGCTTTTTCCATAAACCGAATCATTTTAAGCTGAAATCAAAAACAGGTGATGATGTTCAACAGCGTAATGAGGTAATGAAAGTTTATATAGCGCATTTCATACAAACCGTATTTAAAGTGCTATAAATACAAATGACATACTTAAATTAAATTGGTAAAATACATCAAATAAAACACCATTCTTCATTAATCAGAATTAATCAACAGAAAACGCAAGGTAAGAAGAGGAGTTTGCTGTTGTGAATCATCAAATGACTTTAAAACTTGCAAAATATAAGGATATTTAATTTATATTATATACAATAAATTAAATATATCACTAAATATAATATTTCATATTTTGTGTTAGCATTGTTTTAGAATTACAATGTGTCAATATCAGAGTTGTATGTATCAATATCAATGTTTGCAATATCAGAGAACTGACAAAAAAAATTACAATAAACTTTGTCTAAAAATGATGTTTTAAATACAGAAAAGTTTTAGAATTTTCATGTACAGTATAAACACTGACAAAAATATCCCTGTTCATATGGATCTGCAAACAGCAGCACAAACCCCCCTAATATTTTGTAGTTTCAGATAACAGTATTCTTTCCCTAAAAATGACCTTTTTAGGCCCCCAATGCAGTTCTCGTGTAAATTAATTGTCAAAATGCATAAAACAGAAACTAAACATGACAACTACACTACAATCAACTCAGACTTCAATCAACAAAAAGAATGTCAGCAGATGGAGCCCAGGTGTGTTTTCTAAGACCAAACATATTTTAGTCCAGCGTGTCATATAAAATCAGGCTCACCAAATTTTAAGAATATAGTAACACATAGGCATTCTTTATCATTGATTTAGCATCTGAACAGCTTCAACGGGAAGAAATAACAAGACATTACAATACAATATGAATGAGATTTCTGTATTTATGGGTAAATTTGGTATAACCAGAAGATATCTGTGATATATTTGTACTTTGTGAAAACATACTGCTTCTTTAAAATTGTTGAAATAAGGTCTATGGTAAACAACTTGATGGCATTTGTACATTTTACATCTCAAACCTTCTTATCCAGCTACTTGCGTTGTTAGAAACCTACATTTTTAGCAATAATCATGTGTATTTCATGTTGTAAAGTCATCAAGTCACTGTGTGTTTACCACAGAACTTATTTTTGTCATGAATTAAAAAGCCATTACAAAATACCAGCAGAAAAATCTCAAGGGATTGACATCACAGCTGCAGCTCCCTATTAGTTTTAGTTAACTATAACAACCATGCTTCTATGTCATTAATCACACTGCAACTAAAAAGTTGTGTTCAGCACATTGTAGTGTACATAATACAGTGGCATGTGCTCTGATGTAAATAAAAAAAAATCTGTGCATTTCTAATTGTACTTTATGCAGGTGAGTGGGCTTGACAAACCACCTGTAGGAGATCCACTCTTTTCCTTTCCATATGCACCAGACACCTTCTTATGCATGCATCCATACACCTTCTTATACGTAAACACTCCGTATTTCTGGGTAAACATTGTGCATCTGCAAGTGTGTTCCATGCAGGAAAATAATGTGCATTTCTAAAAGTATTCAACGGGAACCCAAACCAAATAATAACTTTTTAAGTGACTTTGCTGCTTTTTTAACACATATTACCACCCTCTCACCAAATATTATAGTTTTAGGCGATTTTAATATTCATGTGGATAATATTAATAACTCTCTTACAAGAGATTTTATATCCTGTCTTGAGAGTTTTGGACTTCAACAACATGTCAACGTCCCCACACACTCTAAAAGACACATCCTTGACCTAATCTGCTGCTCTGGTGTCTCACCCACTGACTTTTCAGCTGAAGAACTCCCAATAACTGATCATTTTCTCCTCTCATTTAATTTTGCACTCCCTCTTTCCTCCACCAAACCACCCCGTACTATCTCCTTCCGTAACATAAAACATATCGACTTAAGCTCTTTTTCTGCTAGTATTCACTCCCTTCTTGACACTGCTAACCTTTCCTCACCAGATGACTTAGTTCTTCATTACAACACCGGTCTTCATTACATTCTCAACTCTTTTGCTCCTTTAAAAACCAGATCTGTCTCCTTCTCTCAGTCTGCCCCATGGTTTACACCAGAACTTCGGCTCATGAAAGCCAAAGGTCGACAAATTGAGAGACTTTCTAAAAAAACGGGCCTTGTTGTTCATAAAGAAATGCATAAAAATCACATCCTACAATACAAGAACTGCATTACTCAAACCAAATCCAACTATTTTTCCAATCTTATATGTTCCAATGAAGGTAACACCACGTCTCTGTTTTCACTGTACAAGCGTATCACTAACCCCCCAGACTCACTACCATCTCACCTCCACTCAACAGCTTTCTGTAATTCTATCATGACCTTTTTTAATGAAAAAATCCTTAATATCCATCAGCACCTTGGTTCGCAATCCTTTCCGAGCACTATATCGGAACTTCCGCAATCCGAAAATATATTCTCCTCTTTTCTACTCCCTACAACCTCAGAAATTTCATATCTTATTTCCAAATCTAAGTCATCTTCCTCTCATTTAGATCCTCTCCCCACTGTTTTGGTTAAAGCCTGTCTCCCTTCTCTCATCGCTCTCATTTCAGCCATTATTCACTCTTCTCTTTCCACTGGAACTGTTCCTGCTTCTTTCAAAACAGCAGCAATTACTCCAATACTCAAAAAACCTGGCTCAGACCCATCTAATTTTAATAACTTACGACCTATTTCTAATCTACCATACATTTCCAAAATCCTTGAAAAAATTGTAGCAACACAACTTCAAACCCATTTATCTCAGAACAACCTGTATGAACAGTTCCAGTCCGCTTTCCGCCCACTTCACAGCACGGAAACTGCTCTTACTAAAATCACCAATGACCTTCTTATGGCAGCTGATTCTGGACTAATATCTATTCTCATTCTCCTCGACCTGAGTGCGGCCTTTGACACCATTTGTCACAGCACCCTCATCAATAGACTATCTTCTCTTGGCATCACCAATATCCCACTTGACTGGTTTAAATCTTATCTCTCTGGTCGTACTCAGTTCATTCAACTCAAATCATTCACTTCTCAGCATTTTACAGTTTCTTCGGGTATACCCCAGGGCTCAGTCCTGGGGCCCCTGCTTTTTATCATCTATCTCCTCCCCCTTGGTAATATTCTCCGTAAATATAATATACAGTTCCACTGCTATGCAGATGACACCCAGCTCTATCTCTCTGGCAAACCCTCTTCTTGTTTTCCACCTTCATCCCTTACAGTCTGCTTAGCAGAAATCAAATCTTGGCTCTCTCTTAATTTTCTCAAATTAAATAGCGCAAAAACTGAGGTTTTGCTTGTTGGTACCAAATCAACACTCTCCAAAACTGACAGCTTTTCTATTTCTATCGATGACTGTTCCATTTATCCCTCTAAACAGGTCAAGAGTCTGGGTGTCATCCTTGATAGCACCCTATCTTTTGATGCGCACATCAATAACATCACCCGGTCTGCTTACTTCCACCTACGTAACATTAACCGACTCCGCCCTTCTCTTACCTCTCATGCCACTGCTGTTCTTGTCCACAGCCTTGTCACATCTCGTTTAGACTACTGCAACTCCCTTCTCTTTGGTCTTACTCATAAATCCCTCCGTAAACTTCAGTTGGTCCAGAACTCAGCTGCCCGCATCATCACCAGAACCCCTTCTTCTCATCATATCACCCCTGTCCTGCAGCAGCTTCACTGGTTACCAGTTCATTTTCGAATTGATTTTAAAGTTTTGCTGTTAACATTTAAAGCCATCCACAATCTCGTCCCTCCATATTTGTCTGCCCTCATTCACATTGCTGCTCCCTCTCGCACCCTGAGATCTTCTTCCTCCCTCCAGTTGTCTGTTCCTTCTGCTCGTCTATCGTCCATGGGCAGCAGAGCATTCAGCCACTCTGCTCCCCGGCTTTGGAACTCACTACCACCTGCCATCAGAAACATTGACTCCCTTACATTATTCAAAACAAGACTCAAAACTCACTTATTTAAGGTTGCTTTTAATACTTAAATGTATCTTGTATACTTTTATATTATTTCTCTTCTTGTTTTATTGCTCTTGTTTTATTGTACGGTGTCCTTGAGTTGCTAGAAAGGCGCCTTCAAATAAAATGTATTATTATTATTATTAAAAGTGCTTCACGCAGGTGAGTGAGCTTGACAAAACTCCTGTAGGAGAGACACACTTTACTCTCCACTTTTCCGGAAGTAGTAGGTCAATCAGGTTCATATTTCTTGAGTGTGTGCATGCAACAGAGAATAAATGCAAAGACCCAGATATCCTAGGTATGAAAATCATTTTGTAAAACGTTTGCAGGGTCATCACTTCATTAGAAAAACCACAACAATTAAATACTGTTTATAAATCATTTATATTTTGAGCCTCAGATATAATGTATATCTAAACATATACAGTATTTAGTGAACATTAAACATAAAAAAATGCCTTTCATTATTCCTCTTATCATTCATATTATTAAACTTTACAGCATGAAAATAAATTAAACGTACCAGAAAGTCAGCCATGTTAGCAGTTGTTTCATTGAATTACAATGTAGTGAAGTAAGATTTTAAAATAACAAAAACTCGCTCTATCTAAATGGACATTTTTTGCACATTGTAAGTTGTGTCCCATTCCCACTAGAACACTTGGGCCAAATACAGAAAATAATACAGGAAGTAGTTGTGACCAAGACTGCAATTGTGAGTATTTGGACACACCAAACATTTTGCAGTCCCATACTACTTGGCATCTCTGATCCATGTCCAAGCCACCTTTTTCTGCACATGACTACTGTGTTTTAAATTACTGTATGGGTTGCAGTTCCGATTAGTGATAAAAAAAAATAAATAAACAGATCACTTCAGATGATTAATGATCCATACATAATGAAAACGGAGTGAGAAGTCATAGGCTTTGTGTTTTAGGCTATTTTATGTCATAAAAATAGTGTTACCCTTAATATTACCTCAGTCTTCACTGTGTTTTGTTTCTCTAGACTGTTTTCTATAATATTCTGGAGAGACTCATTTTTAAGTTGTTTCATTGTGGTTGGCTGAATTGACTTACTCTAATTCTAATAAATTGCTTTTTAATACTCAAATGGATGAACTGTAAATATAGCAATGCCACCTCATTGTACCCAGGGATGGGCAAATTTACATTGAAATGTATTTTAAAATAAAAATACCAAATACCTCCATTTTACATGTGTCAAAATAAACTACAAAATACAGCAGCTACAAATGTATCAAAATAAAATACTGTATTTTGAAAATACTACAAAACACTTTTACAAGGGAGCATGAAATTTCTTCACAAACCTTCTATCAATAGGCATATTAGATGAATCCCTTCACTTTTAAACTGATTTAGTGAAGTATAAATTTTGTACAAATTTCATACAGAAAGTCCTGTCTTGAAGAAGATCACTTTAATCACTGTAAAAACCATATGCAGATGAGTTGGAACATAGTACTATATCTCTTTATTGTGTTTCCATCCATTGGGTGGCCAGTAAAATTGACACCATCTTTTAACAGTCTTATATTTTCATTCATTCATTCATTTTCTTTTCGGCTTAGTCCCTTTATTAATCTGGGGTCGCCACAGCGGAATGAACCGCCAACTTATCCAGCATATGTTTTACGCAGCGGATGCCCTTCCACCGTGCAGCCCAGTCTTATATTTTAAAAGGGTGATATGCAAAGAGGTTATTTACATTTTTTTACTCACATAATTTTAAAAAATCATTTTTGATTGTTTTTTGCAATTGAAATCTTAAAACATAAAGTAAAAACATGATTTCTGAGAACTAAAATGCTTTTTTTTTTTTTTTGAGTTATCAGTTTTTGCAAATATACTCTTCATATACACCCTGCTGCTGCCATGTAACGGGAGTCTGGAGTTTTTGACCAGTCTATATAGACTGGAGTATTATTAAATATTTGTGTCTAATATACTGTATTGTGTCACTCTTTCCTCTTCATTAAGGAAAGCTTCATACAGTGCATCTGCAGATCAGCTACTGGCATCTGAAACAGCCAATGAAGTATTGTAGGAATCACCACTGTAGGACTTATTTTAATGTTGTTTGTCTTATTTTTTTGGCATCTACATCAGCAATCCATATAAAACTACTATTTTTTGTGCAGTTTATTCATTCTCCCAAGTGTTTTTCAGTTCTTCTTTAACTGGAAGAGTCTCAGTTTACCCACTTATTGAACACCAGTTCATCTTTAGGTGTTTTTTTAGGTGTTTTTTTTTCTAAACTTCCTCTACATTTCCACCTGCAGCACTGAGACTGAGAATGATTATGTGCTGTCGGCTCCACATTCCTGTTTTTGAACTGAGATTTTGTTCCATCTCATTTCTTAAGCAAATAGGCTGATGCATTGTACACTATACTGCAATTAAACATTACTGGTCTTAGCTTTGTGCAGTATACTATTTCCAATGATTGTGGACTTGCTCTCAAATATACCCCTGCCATTTGTCTGTTATTTATGTGTGTTGCATAATTTCCATTCATACTCCAAGTATTGACCACTTTCTTCAGTATTAATCACTTCTCTGTTCTGATCTCAAGCCTAGGCAAATAACTGAGAAAGCACCAATTAGAGGCCACATTTGCAGACAGTCATCATGTAGACTTTTTACAAAGTATTTTACAGTATTTTACAAATACAAGACACTGAAGTATTTTGATACAAAATATTAATTCATTTTCATAAACGCTAACAAATACAAATGACAAAATACTATTTTGTATTTAAAATACGTATTTAAAATACTTGTATCATAAATACTGCCCGTCCCTGATTGTACCCAGTTTTTAAAAACACTTCACCTATCACTTCATATTCACAGTTTAACAGAAGTTACTCCCTTAATTCCCGCAAGGGATCATGGGGCGTAGGACGGTGGATATGGACAGCTGAATAACTAATTAAGCACACTAGCTTACTAGCCCGACGCAAATTAATGGTAAGTAGCTATAACCTTTTTTTCTGTTGAACTGCAAACATACAACGTGACAAGTCCGACTGACGATTTTCCATTCGTTTGGAAAAGAACGATCAATAAACAAATCAGCTGTCTCTTGGTAACGAATATACCCACAATCAGTCACAACTGAATATTGATTTGACTGAAGTGCGAGTCATCGTTTCTTCAAATGACGTACGTCTTGAATAATGAGTTGGACAGAACAATTAGCAATTAAGAAGTTAGAGAAGGTGTAATATATAGGCCGCTGAGCTGTTTTCAGTGGTCCTTATGCATGTGAATCAGCCGCGAAACAGGCGCAGTACATTCATAAACTTAGAACTGTTGCTCTGCCAGTCAGCTGTTGTTAATGGAAAGTGTCTGTTCTTGTCTGGTTCCAGACTCCCTGGGAAATGAAACCAGTGCCGTGAAAAGATTTCAAACAATTTTTAAACGGGGGTTGATTTATGGCCAGTCTTACAAATATGTAAAAAGCATATCTTGCGCTCCATTTTTCAAATGAATCTATTGCTAATATTTTAAGACTCGTTACTCATTTCTTTTTGCCTTGATCCCGATGACCATATAATCCTCGTAGCCTTTTTTTATGACGGGGTTTTTTGAAGAGCTTGTCTGGGTTCTCGCTGCCCATGCCATATACTCACATTGAGCAGAAATGTGGTTTGGATTGATGGATAATGCGGAGGCCTTAACATTAACTAAACTTATAGAGCAGCTCACATACATTCTCAAACCAAGCCTGATCCTGTAAGCCTAACCTCTAAATCAGTAAAACGTATTTAATTTTTGTGAATGTGATTTTATAGTACTATTAAATGAAGGCAGCCCTAACGACAGCTCGATCATATTTACAAAGTTATAGGGAACCACATATTAATATTGTAGTGGGTGTTTTTTTTGTGTGATTTCCAAGTCTGTATTAACAGACTCACACCACTAGAGTGTGTTGTTGTTAGCTGTGCATGATAACAAGCCACACATTAGGATACAATTATGTCATCAGAAATATAACCAAATGCTCACCATAATTATGGTCATCATAATGTGTTAAACGTGGTAGCAGAAAAGATACCCTTACCAGCAAAATGCTTAGCCTACATAAGGATATAAATGTCTTGTCGAGAATAATTTCTGCTTTAAGTTTATATACGGGTGTTTTTACCATCCAAGTAGGCCTAAATCAATGAATTTGAGCTTTGCTTACAATATTATATTATAAATTGGCTTTCTTAATCATTTGTAGTGCATTGACTTGCTAAGCTCAGGTCTGCGCTTCCAGGTAAACTCAATAAAAATGATATTTGTTTTGTAAACACAAGGTATTGTTGTTCATTAGGCTTGTTTACTTGCCTTTCCGTTACTCTCTTGGCAGTTTTCTTAATGAAAGCTTGAACAGCTTTTGCACAGCTGTAAGAAAAGCCCATATGGCATAATTATGCTTTATATAAATCTATTCTTAGTATGAGTTGTTTTTAAGTCCACTCAGTTTGCACATTATGTAGAAACTCAGTTCAAAGCAGTTAAAGACTAAAATATACAGAATTAATCTTGCATGTAAATCAGTTTTAAAGCATAGACCATTATAAAAACAAACACAACAGAAACATTTTCTATACAGTATGTCCAAGCGTGATATTACCGTGTTTTATTTGCTGATTTATTATTCTTAAAGTTTCTTTAGGTACCATGATGATCACCTACAGTTGTAGGACATTTGCTTGCATGGAAGCAATTTGTGAAGTGCTAACATTAGATGATAACACTACAATGCAAGGTTCCAGTGATAATGTTATCTTGGACAGATTCCCTGATTTACACAGAGACAGTCAGTGAAGAGCTGCACAGCTGCGTTTGGCATCTCATTTACACACACACACACACACACACACACACACACACACACACACACACAGAGAGAGAAAGAGAGAGATACTGTGCTGCCAATCTCTTTATTTCATGTAATTGTTTTGCTTATCTCTCATACTGTATATATCATTTGGTTACTAAGTCTGACACAATTTTTTCTTTGTAGCATTTATTTTTCTTTCAAACTTTAACTCGCCTGTTTATTGCTTATGGCATGAGAAATAATTGTTTTAATGGCAACATAATTGTCAACCTACAGTATGGAAGAGTACTCAGTGTGAACCGTGCTTCCCTCTGAATAATTTAGTAGGTTATGCAGTGCACAGAGTCAAGCAAAGTCACATACAGCCAGGTAGAATATTTGTAAACAAAGTGTGAAACACTGGTTCACCTGTTAATTCAACTTTTACCGGCGTTTGTACTTTATTTTTTTGTCGGATCACGTGGTTTGTCTGGCCGTGACTCCCTGTGGATGTGCGCTTCAGGCTGAAGCGATTTTAATTGAGCCCGTTTAGGAACTCAGAAACACTCAGATATGCTCTTAAGTCTTGTTGTTTGGTGTTTCTATAACGTGTCTTTTGAAGCGAATCTGTTCTACCACAACAGTAAGTGGAGAGCTGTTATTAATACAAACACTTGTGTAAGTCGACAAGATGTGGGAACAGCGGTGTTATAGTCAGCTGAATGTATGTATCAGTGATGACAGAAATCCCACAGCCTTAATTAACTTTGTCTCTACATATTTATGGCGGAGATAGTCAACTATGTCTTTACAAACATAAATGCGATGGTTTTTATTCGAGTCCCTCAGCAGAGAATGGACCCGCTGCAGTAGAGTGAATAGCGATGGCAGAGCACTTGGGAATAATTTTACTAATTATAATCGCCAATTACTATTATTTGTTCCATCGAATTACTATTTTTTGTTGTTTCTAACTGTTGAAAATATAATTATTCCATCAATTGTTTAGGCGGGTAAAAAGAGCCATGATGTAAATGATGCGGTGGGTTGACCCTCGTAATTGGCAACTTGAACCTCTATCTCTCAGAAAGTGATAGACACATTTTAAAATATGATAAAAAGGTATTTATGATTTAACTAATTTTTATTTAGACCTGGTAAATGTTATGTCATTTTTAATATTTTAGGCAATTATATTATATATGCCTTGTTTAGCCTGTGTCATATAATTTCGGAAATGCAAGATAAATACTTATTGTTTGGCGGAAATTACTGAGAGAAGATATTCTTTTCCCCCAAATATTAGCCTAACCCCCAAATGGCCTACTTCGCATCGTGCTTTTCCACTGGAGAATTTTTTTTTTTTACATTTTTCAAATACTATTAGCAATTGTAGCCTATCATGAAACGTTTTCTGTTTTGGTATTTTAGAGCTCAATAGGTCGACAGCTGTTTGAAAGTGATAGTAAATTAATTTATGCGGACAGATTCTCACGCTTTTGAATATTCCAAATTTTTAAGATTTGGCTAAAACGAACGCTTTATAAAGCTCACTTTTTTCGTATTAAAGGGTGTCATAGTCTTAGTGTTAGATTATCTTGACAGGTTTACAGTATGGTTTACAGTAGCACGCGCGCGCACACAGAGAGAGAGAGAGCGAAAGAGAGAGTGAGAGTTTAATGTCGGGTGATGCCCTCCCCTCGCTAAATCTCCACTGAGATGGTGACGCTCCTTCAAAACTCCAATCTCACGGCGGCGGGTGCAGATTGCTTGAGTCATCTGAGGGGTCATAACTTTACCAAAGCTTTCATAGCTGATCTGCAAATGAGCTTGATGCCTGCACTTGTCAGTAGGTGATTCTGTTATTTACATATAATGCTAAAGAAAAGAGAAGAACAATAAAATACTCAATGTTTTTACACAGGGAACTGTGAATCTCGTGTACAGCCTCTTTATATGTGCGCACTGCTGGTGCCAGACGCGCGTTTCCAGCCCGCGCTGGTGATGCGATGCCCCGCAACCACAGCGGCGATGAGGGCGGTGCTGGTCTCTGGATGAAGACCTCGCAGCACTATGGCATGAAAGATGTTGAAGCCGGTCGTGGGACGATGAACAACGCTACCAGGAATGCCGACAGTCTGCTGTCGGCGCCGGGTACAACAGGTGCAGGAGGCTCGGAGAACCAGAGGAGAAATCAGGGCGCTCGGCTCAGCTTGCTGGGGAAGCCGCTCGCATACAGCGCGCAAAGCGGCCGGAGAAACGCGCGCTACAGGAAGCTCCAGAACTACCTCTACAATGTCCTGGAGCGACCGCGAGCCTGGGCATTCGTTTACCATGCCTTTGTGTAAGTAAAAAATGTCTTTACTCTTTTAGTCATAACGCCATGAATATTCACAGCTGGAGTTCACCTGTTACTTAAAATGATCCTATACACTGTTAATGGCATTCATACACTTTGATTGTCTTAATTGTATTTAAAATGATTAGATTATTATTATTTTTTAAGTCTGAATGATTTATGGAGGTAAAGGGATTTAGAGCACTGTAATCTGAATGTTGTTAAATTCATATGTCAGTCTTGTTGTTATGAAATATAATAGTTCAGAATTTATGAGTTGGGTTGTATTAAATGCTCAAGCATTCTCACATGCTGATTCTTTCCAACAACTCATGTTTGATGTCATATTCTGTACAGTGTTAAATAAATGATGGTGTCAAATTATGCAGGTTTTCTTAGGCATAGTAAAATGTATCTGGTCGCTGATTTAGCATCAATCAGTGGCCTTTGGTAAACTTGGCGGTTTGTCATTTTATCACAGCAGTGAAATCTCAGAGGGTTTGCATTATGATGTGTATTTGCTATTAATGTTCATGGAAAATTTATGATTATGGCTTTTCAGAGATTTTCTGTAAGCTCCCTGGAAGAGACGCTCTTTACATGACCCCAATATAAAGGAAATGCATGTATCTCACATAAGGTTTATGCTCAGATACTACTGAGGAGCATTTGTGTGAGGAGGATGCCGAGCTGTTGGATGGTGAGACTGGAGCGCTCCTCTGTGTTTCAAGACAGGATGTTGTTGTTTTATTTGTGCTGAGAGGACAGCTGAGGTCACAGGGGTTAAGTTGTTACATCTGCAACAACGCATTGTCCCACACTAGTTGGAAACATCACAGAATCAGCACATTTGGACTAAGCATCATGTTCAAATATGCTTTTAGTATGAGAAAAAAAATCAAGTGAGGAAGGAAGTAGCTAACCACATTGCTACTTGGTTCTTATCAGTAATTGGTTCACAACGAAGTTTAAGAACGTTTGTTAAGCATTTGTTCTGTAGCAAATAAGTCACATACACTGAAAAAAACAATTATTCATTGCATTTACTACATTTTTTTAAGGTAAGTAGTTGCAAACAATTTATATGGGCTGAATTTAAACAAACAAATTAAGCTGAACATTACTAAATTTCATTTGTTTAAATTCAACCATATAAATAGTTTGCTACCACTTACCTCAAAAAATGAGTAAATCCAATGAATCATTTTTTTTCAGTGTAATTATAATGTATATTGAAGTCAAACTCAGATTGTGTACTTGTTTGCATAGAAAAATAAGTTCTGTAAAAAGTGTTACATGTGACGAGGTTTTGTCTTGAGATAAAAAAGGTTAATGAAGAAATCTTAATCCTTCGAGACTATTGGTTTTAAAAGGCTGTGAGAAAGAAGACACAGAGGCTTGTTTGAAGTCATTGCACAATCAATCATATGCCCTATCAGCACTGTGCCCTTAAGCAAACCGTATGCTGCTTCTGCTGTTTCTGTCATGTTCTCTCATCCTCCATAATGAATAGAGTCTACTAAATAGTGCATTACTAAGCAATACTCGCGTTGTCTCTTAAGACAGTATTCCTGGAGATCAGATGTAGGCTACAGAAGGAACATACAGTATATCCTATATGAACACATGCTTGATTTATTTCATTGTTAATCATGAAGTCACTATTTAGGGTTGATGTCAGCTGAAGTATGAAATATGTGTGGAGAGGTCATTAAGCATCATGCTTGCTGTTCCATAAGATGGTGATATTCTCAAATATACCCACATAAATGTAAGAGAATTATGAATTAAAGGGATAGTTCACCTGAATATGAAAATGGGCTGTTCATTTACACTGATTTTATTTTTTATTTTATTTTTTTTACCTGAATCTGTAGATCTTGGTAATTCATAAAATGCAACACTTTAAGTGTAAAAAAGGGGAAAAAATACAGGCTAAACTAAATTAAAACAAGTGTCTAATGACTAAATATTTAGGTGTTATGAAGTGAAATGATCAGTCTGTAAAAAAAAAAAAAAACTGCATTATTTAGAACATTATTAACATTAACCCACAGCCTCTGCAAACAGTCCTGAGTGTTCCTGTTGCACGGGTATTTATTTAGTTTTGCATGTATATCTCTCTTTGAGTCTCAAAGTTCTCATTCATTCATTTTCTTTTCGGCTTAGTCCCTTTATTAATCAGGGGTCGCCACAGCGGAATGAACCGTCAACTTATCCAGCATATGTTTTACACAGCAGATGCCCTTCTAGCTGCAACCCATCACTGGGAAAAACCCATACATTCTCATTCACACACATACACTATGGACAGTTTAGCTTACCCAATTCACCTATACAGCATGTCTTTGGACTTGTGGGGGAAACCAGAGCACCCGGAGGAAACCCAACTGAACACGGGGAGAACATGCAAACTCCACACAGAAATGCCAACTGACCCAGCTGAGGCTCGAACCAGCGACCTTCTTGGTTTGAGGCGACAGCGCTACCCACTGAGCCACCGCGCTGCCCAGAACAAAAGTTTTAGAAACAAAAAAAAAAAGTTTAAGAGAAAGTTACCTACATCTTGGAAGTCCTAATGATGTCTGACAGAAAATTTTCAGTTTTGTGTGACCTATCTCTTTGAAAACACAATTGTGCTCAAATGTCTTAGTATAAGAAACATTGAAGACTATGATTTTTAATAAAATTAGTTATAAAACAATAAAAATTATAGAGGTAAACTGTCTGAGCATATGACGTTTTTATCACGACAACTCAGTGTTAGAAGTTTAAAAAAAGTTTTTTATTACTTATAATATAATTCAAAATATATAATTATTAATACATCTTGCTTTTTTTATTTAAATGTTAGTTAATCAATTGATACAAATTTGTCTGTTTTTGAGTTTTTCTGCAAGGCAGCCATACCGCCTACTATCTAGCATCTACTGTATGTCAGATGTGAGACTATAATGCACTAGCCTTTTGTTAAGATGACTTTTTGTTCAATAGGGTCTTTAAATGGAAAGGATTTTCAATGGCCATATCAATAACTCATAGTTGTCTGCTCACCCAGCAAATGTTTTTACAGCGCATCAAAGCAAGCTCATTTGTCTCTTTGTGATGAGCAGATGAGATTACAGAATTGCAGGTGAGCACATTTCAGCAAGGTTAAAGCTCTGTGCCACCCAGGAACCTCATCTCAGTATCAGCCTCAACAAAATCCCTCATCGCATCACATAACCCCGATAATCATATTTGACACTTAGATAATGTAATGAGGGAATTTTCATACCTTAAGCAAATCTCCTCGTGTCCATATGCAGAAGTAGATGCAGTTTCACCGATACAAAGAGCACATTATGCTTCCGTCATGAACACTTACATCATTAAGGCTGCATTCAGTTTATTTTAGCCCCTCGAAAGTCACATACTTTCTTTAAGAATGAAAAAGGAAATTGCACAGTAGGTGAACGCTGCCATAATCATCTGTATTGGTACGTCATGCCATACTCAGATTCAAGCCCTTTTTATATGACTGGGAATTCATCTGGTTTGAGGAATAGAAGTTCATTGAGTTCCCATTCACATTTCCTAATGGTTTCATTTCATGGTTTAGAAAACTGGATATTCTACTCAGATTGACTTGATGCTGAGTTATTGAGGGTGATTTGTACCACACGCTGTGCTGATGGCTTTTATGTCATAACAAAATATTTCAAAGTTCCCACCTGTTATGCTCGTCTACATTCACAGAGAGACTCTTGTTCTCAGAACGTTTGCCACCAACCTGGTTAGACAGGCTAAATGCAATATATATATAAGAGCCAGTCTATTTTTTTTAACATTAACATTCTAACATTAGAGATTTTTCAACTTTGTTGATGTCAGTTTGTATTTGATCTTATTTCAGGGAAATTAGAATGTTTCAGTCTTTAGTTTAGCTTGTCTTTGCAGGCAGACTAATGTAAATTTACCAAATCAATATTGGCATTGCATTTCTTACCACCATAATTACATTCATTGGAATACACATTTGTATTATGCAACGCTTAGTTTGGGTGCTATCATTTGATCGAGTAAGATGTGTTTAAATTGTTGCAAATATAGAATACAAAACACATTTTTACATGACTCATACAAAAGCTTTTTCATTTATATATAGATGTTATCATGCTTATATGGTCTATAAATTTTTTCTAGTGGTGCTTCTGTGACAATATAAGTGTCTGTGGTGTAAAATAAACACATTGTGTGCCTGTAAACACGATATGAGTGAATATAAATGACAGCAGCTCAGCCACCTAATGAAAACAAACATTGCTGTGCACATTGGAAGAGTGCTTCATAGATATATTGACATTATTGTGCTTACATACCCTAAAAACTTTTCTTGTGACAATCTGAGTGCATGTGACATAAAATAGACACGTGTCTGTAAACCCTGAGCAGGTAATTGTGCAAAAATGAATGACAGCTCATTGTGCAGCTCACCTGTCCTATATGTGCAACCATATTTTGGGTGATTCAGAAATAATGATCTTACTTGTGGGACTGTACTCTGCTCAAAAAGTTAAAGGTTTAGTTTACCCCTAAATTAAAATCCGTTATCATTTACTCACCCTTATGTCATTTCAAACCCACAAGAAAATATCTTAAAAACACAAATGAATAATTTTTTTATGAATATATTTTTCATTACATTTC
Source organism: Danio jaintianensis (assembly GCA_903798115.1). Classification (NCBI taxonomy): domain Eukaryota; kingdom Metazoa; phylum Chordata; class Actinopteri; order Cypriniformes; family Danionidae; genus Danio; species Danio jaintianensis. The sequence goes on from CAIGQV010003909.1 coordinate 18,221,645, forward strand.
AGAATGTTTATTGTAAATATATATATAAAAATGAATCATTATGAATTTGGAGGTTTTATTAAAGTTCTCATAACAATGATTTTATGAATTGAACGGATTAATTGAGACTTTTGTTCACATATAAACATCAAAAATCTAAAAATGTTTTCATCATTAGTCATTAAAGCTCAAGCATGCTTGATTCATGCATAAGAACCAATGAGGTACATGTTATGCCATATTTGAGCTCCCAAAAGAACCAATAAGGTTTGTTCTCAAGCATCAAGCAGGTGTAATTGATGTTTTCTGGTCAGTGTTTATAAAGGCCAGAATTAAGTTTATCTTATAAAACAATGTTGCCTCCTCTGAAAACTTGCATGAAACTCCTTAATTCATACAGATTTCATTTTGATGGATGGAAGTGTTTGGAAGAGTTCTAGATAAAGATCTCTCAGATTTCTTTAAAAATATCTTCACTGTGTTCTGAAGATGAAGAAAGTCTTATAGGTTTGATGAGTGAATGATGATATAATTTTCATTTCAAGGTGAACTATTTATAAGCCACTTTTTTTGTAAGAGAGACCAAAAAGCACCGCAAAATGTTCTTCTTTAGTTGAAACAGTTGTTGTGTTCAAGATTGAAGATTAATTCACCTGTTTGATGGAGCATTGACGCACAAACCCCCGATGTCGACTTTCATTCTCAAGCATAAGCTGCTATTGCGCACGGTTGGAAGGTGTATGGAATAGTTGGCTTTGGCATAATGGAAAAAGGTTTTAGACAAACCCAAACAGGTTACAGATTTTGAAAAGGTGCAAAGAGGAGGCAATAAACAGGATGTCATGCCTGTGTTCCAGTGGGAGTATGAATGGTAGGGGGAAAGGGCTTTGAAAAGGACAGTGTTTGATCACGTCAGGGGCTCCTGACACAAGACAGACCTCGAGGAAGAGCTGCAGCCCTCAGACAGGGCAGTGTTTGAGCATGTTGAGATGCCAGTTGCGCTGAGAGAAAAGTAGCAGAATGGGACATGGATCTAAGCATTTGGACATATCTGTCCTACTGTGAAGCATCACCGCAGATCAACTATTCTGTCATTGAAACCTTGAGACTGTTGAAAAAAAAATCTTCAATTCTCATCTGAACCTGAAGTAGTGAAAAAATGTATTTTTTTTATGTGCTACCAAAGCCTACATAGAAAAAAAGAGATTTATTTTACAGTATGCTCACAAATGCTGCAACTACAAACTGTTAATACTGTTAATATTGAACATTTTAATACAAAATTTGTGGAAACCAATAGGGGTGTTAACCTGCACTGGTCTCACGGTTCAGTTCGATTATGGTTATCATGTTATCGTTTTGGTTCAATTCGATATTATGATGCATCATGATGCAGCGACGATGCACTGCATCCTCAATTTTCTATTTTAATTTACATGCATACTATACATAGATGATGACATGTTTAGCATTGTTTTCCACTGCTCAGTGAGTGGGAGAGTTGGAGCTTTTACACTGTGCCCTTAGCAGTGACATACAGGACCTATTGTTACTGTACCTTCAGTGTCAGGCAAAGACTGTCCCAACAAACTCACAAGCAGTAAAATGTACCCATATGTAGGCTTTTTAAATAGTTGTGTGTATACCATCAAGCCCAAAATTATTTATACCCCTGGCAAATTCTGACTTTTTGATTAAAGATAATTATAGGTGAAGAAATATTTTTTCCACAATGATGGCTCTTCTACATTGACTTATTACCTTTTGGGGAAGCCTGGGAATAAAAATACTTGCTGGTTGAATAAAAGTTACTTTAAGTCAGAATTTAGAATTTAATATTTTGGGCTTGACTGTATTCATTTATTGCATCATTGTTTTATAAAAAATATATATGTATATTTAAAATATAAATCTTATTTTATCAATACACTACTGTCTAAAAATTTGAGGTCACTCACTGTCTTTATTATGAAAGAATTTGTTAAACAGATAAAAAGTGATTATAAAGGCTTTTATTATTAGAAAAGATTTCTATTTTGAATAACAAATACGTTTTAAAAGTTATTTTTAATGAGTGACTCTTGCTGAATGTTTACTATAAGCATTTATAGTTTTGTGTTGCTTTGTGTCTTACATTTAATTACAGTTGGCAAATTTGGCACGTTCAACTGACACCCAATTTTAAATGTACCTTTCCTGAAAACTAGTGCAGAAAGTGTAAAAAAAAAAAAAAAAAAAAAAGCCTACAGATTCAGTGTGGGCCTTCCCATTTTACAGCCACCGTTGTTCGAAACGTTCATTAAAATTAATGTTGGCATTAAGTTTAATAACATGGAGACCATTAGCCAATAACAGTTTCTCAAAGCAACCGCACTGCTTTGTCTCTATAATAGTTTCTCATGATATGGATGACGAATCAATACAAAGCCTCATTCGCTACAGTTAACACAATGATCTGGTGATTCTAATCTGCTGATTCAATAATTATAACTCAGTGGCGGGTAGTAAAACATCAGAAAGTAGTCTTATATTAATTGCCCTTGCTGACAGGGGGCTGACTGATGGAGGCAGCCGTCTTCTCTTAATAGCAACGCCTGCAACATAAGTAGTCCATGTGGCTGGGCATAACACAGAGGGGCTTCCCTGCCCAGTTGTGCCCAAACAGACCGGATTAAATAGTAACGGCCATGGTCTTGGTAATGGTTCCCCTGATAACGCAGCATTTGGGTGTTTGAAGACAGGTATACACTGAGTTTTTTAACTGATTGCAACAACTTGAATGGGTTATAACAATTCAGCATTTTTTCCTTGGGGTTTTCTGAACCAGTTCACTAGTTTGCTTCACACACGCATTTGCTTATAGTAATGTCTGCGTCAGATTTGATGTACTTTCACAGTTTGTACAACTTGTGCTGAACTTCTCAACCCAATGAAGTACGGTACATTCTTTAGGTATGCAGATGTGTTGTGTGAGTACATTCTTGGACATTACATCCGTCGTGCTGTCATTGACCCTTGGGCCATCTGTCCTTTAAACTATGACGTACTAACAGCAACTGTGACAATTATTGACTTAAATTATTAATAGAAAATATGTTTTGTATTTAAATGTTTTTTTAATCTGCATTAAAAAATTCTGGGATGTTTCAACTTAAATTTGGGTGAAATATGGAAAAACAAAACTGCTTGGTTATTATCTTTAATATAGTTTTAAACCCAACTATAACCTAGGTTTTGGGTTAGTCCATATTTTGTCCCAAATTAGTTCAGCTATAGATGTTTGGCTGTTCATTTACAGTATTTATTCACTTAAATGAATACATATTGAGATATGCTACTCATATGACATCTGCTTATTGCATAATATACTGTACACCACTGTAAAAGATAACAGAATAAAACATTTTTATTGAGAAATCAATTAAATTAAATTGATAAATGACAGTAACACATTAAATTTATAAATGACAGTAAATACTATTATATTGATCAAAGAAAGGGGCTGCACGGTGGCGCAGTGGGTAGCACGTTCGCCTCACAGCAAGAAAGTCGCTGGTTCGAGCCTCGGCTGGGTCAGTTGGCGTTTCTGTGTGGAGTTTGCATGTTCTCCCCGTGTTCGTGTGGGTTTCCTCCGGGTGCTCCGGTTTCCCCCACTAGTCCAAAGACATGTGGTATAGGTGAATTGGGTAGGCTAAATTGTCCGTAGTATATGTGTGTGTGAATGAGTGTGTATGGATGTTTCCCAGTGATGGGTTGCAGCTAGAAGGGCATCCGCTGCGTAAAAACATATGCTGGATAAGTTGGCGGTTCATTCCGCTGTGGCGACCCCAGATTAATAAAGGGACTAAGCCGAAAAGAAAATGAATGAATGAATGAATGATCAAAGAAAAATAGTATTATACCATTTTCTGCACAACCATTTTCAACACTGATTATAAATATTTGAAATATTTCTTAAGCAACAAATCAGCATGTTTTAATCAGTTTTGAAAGATCATTTGACAAACAGGTAAACAGGTTGCTATAAATTCAGCTTTGTAATCAAAGGAATGAAGTTTTAGGTCTATTAAAATAGCAAATGGTTATTTTAAATTCCAATAAAATTGGAGCAACATAAAAATATTAAAAATAACTTGCCTACCAAAAACCTTTGAACAGTAGTTAGCACTGTATGGAGCTCTACTTTAGTGTCTCTTTAGATGCCTGCAAACTATCTTTATACAACAGGAGTAGGGGCACTTAGGTTAAAAAAATTGTGTTTACACTTTCTGCTCTTTCCGTTCGGTTACCCAATGCCAGCATTAACACACTCATTCATCTTAAATGATAAAATGTCCTGCGCTCTCTTTGTTTTTCTTGAATGAATGAGAATCTTAATATGTATATGTTGTGCCAGTTGGGTTTCGCCTTTAACACATAAGAGTTAAGAGTAAGAGTTAACGGCCTTAATTGCATTTTATTTGTTTTACATACAGTATGCTGATAAAGTGCAATAATATTGAGCTTAGGGCAAATTATCTGACTGGAGTTTATTATATTTTTGAAATTCTGTGAAATCAAATGTCAAAATGTCTCGGCTGTGGCTGTAGCAAGCTGGGAAGAATCAAAAAGCTATTTCAGCATCGCACACAAAGCCTTTTTAATTGCAGTTTTGTTGTGCCAATATTGGATGTAGTTTCTTTGAAGTAATGCAATAGTGGCATCTTTGCACATGTGCTAGTGGCTAATGAATTTTTTTTAACTATGCTAATTTTGTCATGTCATCAGGCACATGAAAAGTGACTCATTAGTGCAGTGTCTTTATCTTGTGTGTGATCTATTGGGATGCTGTCGGATAATATGGGCCAGCTGAAGTTTTCATCCAGAAGGATCAGATATGTGTTGGAGCTTTGGCATATTAGGTCTGCATCATGTCAAGTTACCTCATTTTAGATTTATCAGTGTTAATGGAAATATATTTGTTGAACACTCAAAATTGCATCAATGTCGTTTGTTACTTCTTTTTTTAAATCACAGTTCTCGTGAATTTCTGTTCTACTCGCTTATCCCCATTTTGCTTTTTTCAGTTTGCTGTACAATCATTTTAAACCTAAACTATATCTTCCAAACTCTTCCAATATCCTGTGTTGATGTGCATTTTGAAGTATTGCATGAGAAACGAGTGATGGAAATGCTTATTTAACCAAAAAAATGCTTTTACGCTTGCTTGAGGTGGTTTTGGAGTTAATGCGAAAAAGGGTTAATGCCAATAATGAGATGAAAATGCATTTGCAAAATAAACTCTGATTTTGTGATCATTATTTGATTCCATTGTTTAGTGTTGGTTACTAGGCTAGGAATTCTGAAAATGTGGTTCTGTAAAGTTTTGTGTGTGCATAGATTAATGTGATTAGATGAAACCCTTATTTAATGTAATATTCATGCTGCCGGATTGAGTCACTATCAAAAAATATTGAAATATATATATATGTGTATATGTGGAACACAGATGAGGGCTTTAATGAACTCATTTTTGTGAAAACCTCAAATTCATTTAAAATGGACATTTAGTTTTGCCTGTACTGTAGTCAATTACTCAGGGGTCACATTTGGTTATTGGGTGTAGTCTTCAAATGTCTCCAAAATACCAAATTTAATTTAAAAAAAGCTTGTAGAAAGTGCAATTTTGTAAGAATTACACAGGACGGCTAGAATGCACTTTTAAAACCAGCAGGGACACTGTATATTCGTGCTGTGTGTGCATGTCAAAAGATGTTTAAATATGATTTAAAGGTTGTGACATACAAACATGCACATCTTCAACACAGTCACTTTATTTGGCTTTAGATTCATTGGAAATATTTAAATGAGATTAAAGGTATCCTTAAAGGTATCCTATTCAGGTAAAAGGTATCCACGTAAACAGCTAAATCAATAATACTGTCTTTTAAACCCTAACTAAGCAAGCCAAAGGCAACAAAGGCAAAGAACACAGGAAATGTCATTGTGTGACATTTCATCCCTTATACTGTCCCTCTGATTTTCACTATCTTACAAAACTAAAACCAAAAGCCCAAAATACATTTATAAAATAAATAGATGTTCAGGGTAGTGGAGTGTTAAACCAAACATGTTGGTTACAGCAATACTAATAGCTTTAGAGGACTTTTTACACTAAATTTCACTCTCAGGCTTGTTCTTTTTCCTTATTTGGACTATTTTAATGCAAAAGAGCTCATAATGTGGACCTTGACGACTTCCCTCTTCAATTTGGGAATAGAACTCTTCATGTTTACACACAATATTTCCCTTTAATGGACAATTCAACCTTGTCAATACGACGACCTTGGAGAGCTGGAAGATTACCTACTCCTTACTAGTCCAACAGCCTTGAGAGGGTAGATGGTCATTTTCCCATAGCAACCAATGTCCAAGCTAGAGATACTACTTTATTACCGTGTGAAGTGAAAAGCACTTGTGTTTTGAGCCTGAAAGACAACAACATCAAGAAATACTTCACTCAGTAAATATACCTGCAGCTTCTTATTGCCAAACTTTGGATTAAACTGATCCTAGGGCTCTGGAGAAACTAGTTATTAGTTAGTTCTTGCCTGTTTAGTATTGGTGTTGCTTTAAATGTTCACTCAGATTGCAGGTTTAGGATTTTGGATTACATCAGACTGTGTATTAAAGTGGAATGGCCACAATTCACCCGCTGTTTGTTCACTTACCTTCTGAAGCATATTTCACTAAAAAAGGTAATTTTCTTCTATGCAATATTTGACATCAAAGATTCAAAGGCAATCTAATATCTAATCAGACTGTCTGACTGCTATAGGCAACCTTCAGGAGTGAGCGTGCAGAGGTTTTTATCAGTCAGAACAGGTTACTGTGCATAATATTCTGCTTTGCGTTTTTGAGTTTTGTAAGTTAAATTGGTATTTAGTACATTTTGGAAAACAGAAATGTAAATATTCTCACATTCACTGCTGTCTGTACACTTGTTTTATAGATTTTATTGTTTAAGTTAGTTTTCCATTCCACCATTTAAAAAAAAAAGTGCGTTTATTATTGTTGTATTATTATTATTATTATCGGTTTTGTTTCTTATGTTTTTAAAAGAAATGTTTTAGGATCACTATGACCACATTTGTTTTAAATGTGGTACAAATAGTACATTAAAAATATTAATAAAATAATAATAATATAGAAATATTATTTCTATTTAAATAACCTTTTTTTTCACTTCAGGAAGCCATTACTACATTTTATTGTCATGGGATCAGAAGTCATTCTATGCTGATTTGGTGCCAAGAGGCCTAAAAGGATTAACGTTGATAAAGTTGTGCTGCCTATTATTATTATTATTATTATTTTTTTTTTTTTGTGAAAGCAGTGATGCATATTGTACAAAATGTTCAAAAGAGCACTATTTATTTGGAATAGAAATCCATTGTAACGTTGTCTTTACTAACACAAATGTTTTGAACTGTAGTATACAGTTTATACAGAGAAGAGCAGATACTGAAGTGCACAAATTGTACATATAGTCTAAAATAGCCCTTTAGGGAGTTCAAGTGTAATTTGTAGGCCCTGTGAGTGGAGTGTCCATGCTAGAACTCCCACACTAACATGCTAACAGCTCTCTCGCTGCGGCTCTCAATCCTGAAGAACACCAGGCATTCCTCAAGCTGATAATCTCATACGCCACAGGCCAAACAAAACCAACTCATATTTGTCTTCTGAAAACGTGGAAGGTTGGAACGACCAAATTCCTCATTTGATAAGATGTGACCTCTCCACTCCAGAAACTCCCTCACAGCCTCTTTTCTGGGGCCAGCATCACTGCTCCATAAGAATTTACTTACTTCTTTTCAGGCTTCATTCATGCAAATTTCACATTAGCTATTGTAAATGAGGTTCCCCAGTGAGGAAAAGATGTATGCGTGTGTGCTGAGGTTTGTGCATTCTGTCAGAAAATGACTGCATTGCACTTGAAATGAAACGTTTGTCTTGACAGGTCAGTTTTTCTTAATGCCTGGTAAAAAAGGCATTTGGGAATTATATATTGAAAACATTGAATAAAAACTTGAGGATGCCTCTACCTAATAAAACAGTTTTGGAAAGTGATCTATACCCTATCTGCAATGGTACCACAAGGTGGCGCTCACTCAACGCTTTGTGGTACCATCGCAGAGAGGCTATAAGTCACTTTCCAAAACCTTTTCATTCAATGTTCCATGCTGGTGGATTGATCTTCCCATTCCCTAGGGATTCACTAGTATCATTCTTATGACAAGTAAAAACCCGTCTCTTCCGAGATCACCTGAACCCTTCTGAGCAAAACCAAGACCCCCACTTCTCTCCCTCACCTCACCACATGACAACCCCAAAACATTATAAATTCTGAGTGTGCCTTACACAAGTTAGTGGGCTTGACAAACCACCTGTAGAAAACATACTCTTTCATCTCTCTGAAACTTTAACCAACACTTGAACCAGTTTTGCACACGTTCTAACAGACACGTTTTTACAATCACAAAATAATCATATAAAACAATCATATAAAAATATAAAAAATAACACTCCCCCTTCTAACCCTAGCACTTAATTCACTGAGCACAGTTTCTTTGTATAATTAGCACGTCTTGTGTGTATTGCCTCTTCTTGTTGAATTGCTGAATGCCTCCTCAATTGTAATTCGCTGTGGACAAAAGCGTCTGACAAATGACTAAATGTAAAATGTAAATGCCCTGCCTGATCCACACCCCCCCCCACCCCACCCCCCCCCCCCCCCCCCCCCCCAAGCTATTATTATTATTATTGAAAATAAAAATTAATACTAATTCATTCACTATTCATTTTATATGATTTGATTTGTAAATCATCTGTGTAAATGACATGTTCCTCATATGTCCTTTCATGCCTGTCCACAAAGACTATAGAATACACAAGACATGTCACCCATATGATCTAGTAAAGGAGCCCATCTTCAATCGCTATAGACTGACGATTCTCTGGAGCAGGGGCTCGATCCAAACGTGTTTTTATGACAGTTTCTGCAGCTTCTTTGTTGTCAACCCCCTTCATTGTTTTCAACCCTCTCCACTTTTAAACAAACCAACTACTTTTGAAAACAAATGTTCTCTGGTTTTGTAATCTGTATGAAACAAATGCAAGGTAGAGTTTGTCTTACAAACTTGTAAACAAAGAGGTCGCTGTCATTTTTTGGAGATGTGCCTTTAAAAATAAGTTGGATATTACTTCAGAAGAGCAGCGCAATTAGACATGTAGTGTGATTGACAGGATGACGTCTGATTGCATCTTCCAGAAACAGCCATAAAGGAGGTTGATGTTGTGAACTCGTTCCCCTCGAGCGTGCATGCGCATTTGCTGGAGCAACATGAAAAAAATCTGTTTGTTTTTTTGTTTGATTTGAACAATTAGAAAAACAAAATATAAGAGTATGTTTCATTGAGTTTTGGAAAATTGATGTTTTCCCATTCAAAGAGAAAGACAACCCTCTTGTTGAGTAGTTAACTTTTAAACTTCTACAAAATGTGCAAGAAGCACATGTAATTTTTGTAAATATGTTGCAAATGCATGCTTTTTTATGGACCTGGGTTGGTTAAATAAATATAATTGAATTTAATAACATTGTTGTGCATTTCCCAGTGATGGGTTGCAGCTGGAAGGGCATCCGCTGCGTAAAACATATGCTTGATAAGTTGGCGGTTCATTCCGCTGTGGCGACCCCAGATTAATAAAGGGACTAAGCCGAAAAGAAAATGAATGAATGAATGAACATTGTTGTGCATTAAATTGACAGCCCCAACATATACAGTAGACCCTAGACAGATCAGCCTTAATTAAAAACCATTTTGATAAGCAGAAAAAAACCATGTATTTTTTGTTCCGAAAGATGCATTAAATCAACATCAAAGTCAGACATAATGTAAGTGCGATGCTCACTGTTTACTTTATAACCCATATTGAAGATCTGAGGGATTCTTCTTATGCCTAAACATACAAAAGACAAGGCTTTTAAACTAGATTGCTTTTTTATAGTTTGGTCAAGGCAAGAGTCTTTTCCATTGTGTGGGAAATGAAAGGCTGTATAATGAAAGTTGAGAAATGAAGTTTGAGTGGCTGCTTTCTCGAGAAGAGGCTCATCCCGTGAGGGCAGTGTTGACAAATCCTGACAGGTGTGTGTTGTAGTGACAACAGTGTCCTCCCGTGTGCACATGTGTGTGAGAGTTGTTTGTTGGCCCCATGGGGTAAAAGCCAAATGTCAGATGAGTACAGTATCCAACTGTACAAATCTACACTAGAGATGCTAGTTGAACGCAGTGCTCTTTCAGTCTCAACTCTAGTCGCCTAAGTTCATTTGGACTTTCCCAGGCTCATTGTTTTGGATACAGACAAAATTGCGTTTTGGAGATTTGTATTCATTGAAATTTATGTTTGTTTGGCTCTGGTGCGGATTGTGAAATAGAATTACTGTTCTTGGCAGTTTCATGTTAACTGGAAAACAGAGCCTTCTAATATGTTTATCAGAATATATCTTTAATTATTTTATTTTTTTATGGAATATTTATATATGTATCTTTTATTTACTAAAGGCTTGCAGTGTGAGGCAGTTTGTATCTGTTTTGTGCATCTCGCGGGTCTGGGTACTCTCATTGTATCAGAGGAACTTCACATTCCTCCTGTTGTTTGTGTTGGGACAGTGTTAGGTTCTGCGAGAACTTTGCCATGCACTCAAATTCTTATTTGTGGTTCCCAGTGTGATTGACAGACCACCCAGTCCACAGAGCAGGCCTTCAGTTAAGGACACAGTCGTGACCCTTGGCCTGGTTCCAGCCCCCGGTGAAAGGTGATGAGTTTCCATGAGGAAATCACAATTTAAACTTAAGAAAACTAGTAGAATCAAAAAGAAAACAATAAAGCCTCAGTGCAGAGTTTACCCCTGTAAAAAATTAGCAAATATTTTGTTTAAGCAGCTTATTATCACTTGAAAGTTTTGTGTTGTGTGTAATGGCAGTGTTGTGTTGGGTGATTTGTAATTACGTAATCAATCAAAATGAAGGACCATTAAAACACATGTGGATTTATTACAGTAGAGCGTTTCTTACCCACTATTTACAAACTTTCCTTTAACCACTTGGTAGAGGCTTTGCAACACGATTTACAGTCTATTTAAGTTACTCATTTTAACAATGCGTGTGTTCCCTGGAATCAAACTAATGGTTGTTGTGCTATAATGCAGTGTTGTACTTTAGTATTTTAGTAAACACTCCTATGGGTTGTATTTCAGGAATGTGACAGTCTATATGGTCAAATACTGTATTTGGTCTTTAGCATTATTTGGATGGAATTCATTTTCTAAAGGACATTGTGTTACAACTGTTGAAGAAATTGATCACCCAAAAATGAAAATTTACAGATAATTTACTCACCTATTTAAAGGGGTGGTCCACAGTGTAATTTTAAGGCTTGGTTGTGTGTATAAGATGCAAAGCAATGTGTGCTCATGCTTCACTTGTTTTTTCAGATATCTTACTTTGATTATATACAGCTACTCTGCTAACATGAAAGTGTTTCCTAGTTCCTCTGAAAGGCCCGCCCTCAAGAGACTCTGATTGGTCAGCTAACATAATGTGCTGTGATTTGCGGTTCGGCTCCATGTCACCAGTAAAGCGTCATGCCTCCCAAGCATGCACTTTGCCTCAGCTGTGTAATGTGTATGTGCAAATCCAGCTCAGTGTGCGTGCGTGCGTGCGTGAACAGTCTGTAGACGCATGTAACATGAGAAGCGCATGTGCGCGGGACCGATGTTTATTTTTATTTTTCTCTGATGCTCAAATTAAGTTGTTTTCCTGTAATATGCAGTGACGCTGTTGTCAGTAGAATAAAGCATGAGATGTGGATGACGACCCGTGTGAGCTTTGATTAATTTTTCTGCTGCAACACGAGTTAGGCGAGTTAAATGTTTAGTTTTTTCCAACTCAACGCGTTACATGTCTTTCACATATATCCGGAATAAGCATGTGTAAGTAATATGAAACGTTCACATTTGTTTTACAATTTTATTATCTGAGATGTATAACGCAGGGAACGCAGCCGCATAGAGAGAGACAGTGCAGCGCTGCTGAAGATCGTGGGTGTTTACAGCGGTTTGACTGATAAATATGAATTTGTAGCTAAATTGTTAGCGGTGCCAAACGGCATTTCTCGTTGTTTACGTCCTCGCTACAACATACCGATAACGCTAGACACTGTGCATGTCATAGATCAATTTTAACAAATAAAAATACTTACAGGTTGTGGCTTACAATCCACAGCTTCTGCTTGTTGGAGCTACTCCTTTAAGGAGTTTTAGCTGAAGCCAGCACTGAACTGGGAGAGATTCTGGAAGTTCTCCTTTGTCAAATGCTTGCTATATACATTTTTATAATTCTCTGGAACATTAAAATTAAACTGTAAGCACTTCTCTCTTTGTGTCGTGTCCTTTGGAAGCCCAAATACAGTAACAGAAAAAGCTCTGTGGAAATAGCAGCATTTGGACGGCATTTTAGCTTTCTCTGAATCAGAATCAGAAAGAGCTTTATTGCCAGGTATGTTCACACATACGAGGAATTTGTTTTCGTGACAGAGCTTCTACAGTGCAACAGAATTACAGAGACAGGACAAAAAACAGATAATAAATACATTTTTAAAATAAAAGTAATAGTGAATGCAAATATACAAATTGACAAGTGTATGTACAGGAATATTACTATATACAACGTTATATGGCAGCTGTTATGTGCAAATTAGCATGTAAAATTTGTTGTTAAATAAGTGTTTGTGTATAAAAAGTGTATAGCAAGTAGTGATGTTTGTTCCATAATTACTATTATTCAAGTGTTCATGAGATGGATTGCCTGAGGGAAGAAACTGTTTCTGTGTCGGGCTGTTCTGGTGCACAGTGCTCTGTAGCGTCGACCAGAAGGTAAAAGTTCAAAGAGGCAGTGTGCTGGGTGTGAGGGGTCCAGAGTGATTTTGGCAGCCCTTCTGCTTGCTCTGGATAAGTACAGTTCTTGGAGAGTAGGGAGGATTGTACCAGTGATTCGCTCAGCAGTCCGAACTATTCGACGTAGTCTTCTGCTGTAATACTTCTGCTGTAATATTACAGCGCCTCTGGCCACGCCCCTTCGCTGCGCAGGGTGTGTGCGCGGTAAATGCGTGTAACCGAAAACCCTTGTGATCTCATCAGCCCGGATGTATTTTTTTGTAGTCCCCAAAGTTCGTTCACTGTAGGCTTTGCTAAGCTAAGTCTGTAAAGCCAATGTCTCCCTTTGCATTGAACTTTGAGCGTCTTACATTTAGAGATGTTGTTTATGTTCACACAGCTACAGTACATTACACATGAACTAAAGTTTAAAATATGATATCGTAGTGGACCACCCCTTTAAGAACATTTTTAGCTTAACCCATGGTCCATAGATCACATAATGTAAGTCAATGGTCACCCGTTTTTGAGATGAAAAAAAAAAACACATACAAACAAGGACAAATGAATCCCTGTGGCTCCTGATGATAGACCGAGGTCTAATAAACAAAATGATCAATCTGTGCAAGAAATTGAACATTTACAATATCATTAGTTTAATCCACACCCTGGACAAATAATTCTTGGTGTGCACACAACTAGTGAATGCTAGCTTGATGACGAATTTTTTCTGAAGAAAAACAAGTCAGCTACATCTTGGATGACCTGAGTGTGAATAAGAATTATGCTTTTAAAATGTCTGGGAGGTTTTTACTAATGCAGAAAATATTCAGATCTTTAAGATTTTGGCTTGATAGGAGTGTCTTATGTATAAATGTGGATGTTTCAATAGTGTCTGAATACAGCCTTGATTATGCAAGCTGAAACTGCAAGTCTCAGACTTGCAATGTCAGACACAATGCACTCAATGGAGCTACTGACGTCACTGTTAGGGGTAGAGTTAGAGGCGGGGTTAGGTGTGTGCATTAAAAAGCATTGCATGCATGCAGCTTGGATTGCAACTGCACCAGGTCTGCGTCCAGACCCCTCTCGGACCCCTCTCTCTTTAGGCTTGCAAATTTAGCTAAAAGATGACTTTAGAAGTCCTTGTTCTGCTCTGTTTTTGAGTTATTTTTCGAAAAAGGCTGCAAAAGTCACGTTACATGATTTTACTGATTTCCACATGCGGATGAACAAATGTGGACTGCTGGAAAGGGAGCAGTGTATGACACAATAATTGTTCATAGTTTTTTTTTTTTATAATAGTTTGAGGCCAAAATCTAAATCTAAATTTAATTTCAAATAATTTCACAGCCCTACTAGAAGCACAATATACCTTTATTTAGGATATTTGAAAAAGCACTGTGAAAAACCACAATTAAAGATGTCCCCAAATGGGATTAGATTACTCAGTGGACGGCCAAAACTTCAGCAGGTAGTTTACTCTGTAATTTTAGATTGTATGATGAAAAATAATGGGGTGTTTGATACAGACAGGATTAAAATCACAAAGCACATCTGTGAAACTTACTTAAAATTCAGACAGAAGTTTTGAATTCTTGACAATATCTGACATTCATCTTGTTCTCAGAAAGTATGTAGGAAAGACACTTAGAAAAGAATCTGGAAGCATATTTTAAAGAACATAGAAAATATAACTCCATTAAAGCAGGTATCTCTAAAATATCCCTTCTATAGGCAAACAGCATCAGCATATTTGACCACACGTCACGTCACAGTACTCAGTGTCCTGAGGCTCTGTGTGACTGAGTGGGATGGTGCGCATTCTCACCATGCCAAATGTTAGGTTCCGCTTAATCCACTGAAGACATCATCATTTAAAGATATGTTGTGAGCACAGAATTAAATGTGATGTTGTTTGTTGCTTTTGTAATGTTGAACAGGTACCCAGCAGAGATCAGAAAAATACTGAGATCTGACTCACTATAGAGCTTTTGGTAGTCCATTTGACGTCAAAGACCTTTTCATCATGTTATTCTGGTTTTATGGACTTGATAGCTATCTTTTTCTTCCTTGATAGAAAGTGGAATTTTGTTCATTTTATATTCTTTTTTACAATTCAACTGTGATGTACACTGTATCACAGTTTAAAGTAATTTTTGAAAGCTATTATCATATTACTTATACTGTAAATATCAATTAATTATTACTATCATTATTATCGGATATTGAATTTATTTAATTGTGAATATTTTAACTTTGTTTTGAAATTAAAATGATCTTTGGTGTGAATATACTCAACTCTTACTGTAAAAATTCTTAAAAACAAAATTCATTTAACACTTAAATGTCATCTTGAGTAAATACTTAAAATGAAAATTCCTTTTCATACTGTAGATTAATTAGACATTGTCATCTTTTTGTTAATTTATTTTTATACAATATATTCATGTAAATGTAGTCATTTTGATTGTACATGGATTTATTCTATGTGATTGAACAGTGATTGGACAAGGAATTCATTTTTTCTTCATTTACTTAAATTTTGTTTTATATGATACTTAACAATTCAACTGAAAACGCGTTAATGCAATCACTTAAATTTTATATTTAGAGAATTCATTTTCATAACGTACATTACCATACATTTACTTCAGAATTACTTTATTTTGAAAACTTTTTTATATCCTCCATTTATCTGTTAAATTAATTTAAATAGCACCATTTATTCATTCATTCACTTTCCTTCGGCTTAGTCCCTTTATTCATCAGAGGTCGCCACAGCGGAATGAACCGCCAACTTATCCAGCATATGTTTTACACAGCGGATGCCCTTCCAACTGCAACCAAGTACTGGGAAACATCTATACACACTCTTTCACTCACATACACTACGGCCAATTTAGTTTATTCAATTCACCTGTACCGCATGTCTTTGGACTGTGGGGGAAACCGGAGCAACCGGAGGAAACCCACACGAACACGGGGAGAACATGCAAACTCCACACAGAAATGCAAACTGACCCAGCCGAGGCTCGAACCAGCGACCTTCTTGCTGTGAGGCGTGAGTGCTACCCACTGAGCCACCGTGTCGCCCCCAGCACCATTAATACACAATAGTACTTAAAAGAACTTTGTAGAAAAGGGTTTTATAAATAATAAGAAATACATTGTAAAACATTCATTCATTCATTTTCTTTTCGGCTTAGTCCCTTTATTAATCTGGGGTCGCCACAGCGGGATTGAACCGCCAACTTATCCAGCATATGTTTTACGCAGCGGATGCCCTTCCAGCTGCAACCCATCACTGGGAAACATTCATACACACTCATTCACACACATACACTACGGACAATTTTAGCTTACCCAATTCACCTATACCGCATGTCTTTGGACTTGTGGGGGAAACCGGAGCACCCGGAGGAAACCCACGCGAACACGGGGAGAACATGCAAACTACACACAGAAATGCCAACTGACCCAGCCGAGGCTCGAACCAGCGACCTTCTTGCTGTGAGGCGAACGTGCTACCCACTGCGCCACCGCGTCGCCCCATTGTAAAACAAGTCAAGTTTATTTATATAGCGCTTTTCACAATATAGATTGTGTCAAAACAGCTTAACATATTTCTAGTAAAGTCCAGATTTCAGAGTTGAAGTTCAGTTTAGTTTAGTTCAGTGTGGTTTAAATTTTACTGCTGAAAGTTCAAACACTGTAGAGCAAATCCACAGAAGCACAGCTCCACAAGTCCCGATCCGAGCAAGCCAGTGGCGACAGTGGCGAGGGAAAAACCCCCAAAAAACTTCACCAATTGACGAAATGAAGGGGAAAAAAAACCTAGAGAGAAACTAGGCTCTCTTAGGCACGACCATTTTTCATCTGGCCAAACTTCCTGTTCAGAGCTGCAGTCTAGGTGCTGGAGGCTGAAGAAAAATAAATAAATCATTCTGAATTTCACAACACAACTAAGGTTAATACCACAAAGGAAGGAAGGATATCTCTAGAATCACTTGCAGATCTATTTTTTTTTTTTGCAGCTGATAAACTATAATAACCATGTCAGCCAATGTAAGTGCAAAACAAAAGAAGAACTCATTTAAATTGTGATTTATCATGAACTTTATCTTCATAGGGATCAGTTATGTTGTGAATGGATCTTAAAACTAGGAGTCATCTTTCTGTGTGCATGCATGTGTTTTATATTTGATTTCTTCACTTCATCTGATATCTATTAGAGATTTATCACTGGTGTCATGACTCCTCAACCAGCATGTGCAAACATAAATTACTGTCTATGCTTTGTTGCTGAAAAATGTTTTTTCCTGTGCCGTGACTGTTTGCACGAGACCACCTTTGCGAAAAGTGCTGTGGTGTTAATCGGGATGGCAGATGGAAGGATTCACAGGGCGACCCGTTTAATGTGTGACCCTCTGATTTCTCTGAACCTTTACTAACACTGAATAAGTATTAGCTTGACAAAACTAAGCTCTTTTAATTCTCTTTTCTACAGTTCATCAGATAATGGGAAAGTAAAGCATATTGAATTTTATAGTCCAGTCTTTTTATCATTGCTTATTCTCAAATGTACTATTTATATGCATTTATACTCATTCACACCGCTCCTGTACGGAATATTAAAGCAACATTTGGGATAACGTAAGTACATATGTCAGCAAATTATTAGTGCTGGGCAAAGATTAATTGCGATTAATCACATCCAAAAAAATTACGTTTTGACATAATATACATAGGTGGGTGTACTGTGTATATTTATTATGTATATATAAATACACACACACGCATATATTTGAATTTTTTTGTATTTATATTTGAATATAAAACATATATGCATATGATACAAATACATTTAAATATATACATGTTTTGTATGTATGTATATTACATATAGATAATAAATATATATAATACACACGCATATCTTGTCAAAACAAGCTTTTATTTTGGATGCGATTGATCGCGATTAATCTATGCCCAGCACTACAAATCATATAATATGTAATTTAATTAACAAATCATACATATTGTGCAATTTAATTGTGCAATTCTACTTTACCTTATTTTGACGTTCAGATTAGCTTTGGTGTCATCAAACTTATACCCTTAAATATAATTTTTAAAAACAATAATAATTTAATAATCCTTAAATGTGATCTTTTGTAAATATCCAAAATGAATATTCATTTTTCATACTGTTCATTGATTGGACATTTATTTCTTTTCTTTTTTTTTTTCAATACTTAAAATAAGCATGTAAATTGAATCACTTTGATTGGACATGGATTGACTGTGCCGTGCCTGTTTGCACAAAGCCGGACCACCTTTGCGAAAAGCACTGTGGTGTTAATTGGGATGGCAGATGGGAAGGATTCACAGGGCAGCCCGTTTAATGTGTGAACCTCTGATTTCTTAGTCTGTTATCTCTCTCCAATAGTAGCCTCTGAACCTTTACTAACACATGAAGAAGTATTATCTCCACAAAACTCTGCTGAAGCGCATTAAGGCCTGTTGCATCAGTACACAGAACAGTGTTACTGTAGTCTTTCAAAATATTTTCTGAGATCAAAGGCGAAGCGCTAGTGCTGTATTTGCTCTGGCAGAGACATTTGCGAGTCAAAGGATTCCTGCGCTGTTCGCCACACTTGTTATGACACTTAACTGAGTTTTACATGAATGATTTTTTTTACAGCTCCGTAGGGCTCTTCAATAAGCTGTGAAGCTGGAAATTTAGGGCTGAGGAGGGCGAGTATGTTTTGCGGGCAGTTCTATAAGTCTCTGAAGAATAAACAACTGAATAGCTGTTTAATTCTGAAGTGGCTCGATGGTTTGGGATTTTTTAGGCACCTGCTACGTCCACCTTGACCCCTCGGGTTTGTATGGTTAGCAATAGTGCAAACAAACTCAAACTGTTTGTGATATGTTACCGAAATATTTTTGAGCGTACATGTGCTTGGTTGAAGAGTCTTAAGTATTGCCACATTATCAAAAAATGTTTATACACTTATATTTATATTTATGTGATTGACTGAGCTGTAATTTGCACCAGAAGATGCCTGGGCTTTAAGCGTCTTATATATTATGCTTATCCACTCTCTCTCTCTCTCTCTCTGTGTAGTCTTTTCAGCCTTGTTGACATTGGCATTAGTAAACCAAATGGGTAGCACTGGCTTCCACCACAGACTGGGAGAGCCACATCAAGCTGAAATTTTGATTATGAGTAGTAGAGTGCATTTGAAAGATATTAGTGTTTTCATAACTGACATGTTGTTGTTGTTTTCCTTCTTTGACAGTATGAGTGAAAGTTGATTCGCATGACTGTGTTTTGACCTAGTAACAGAGTAACGTCAAAACTTCTCTCCCATGGGATGCTTTGAAATGTGGCGGATTCTCGACTTGTAGGCTAAAGATGTTTGGTTTGAATTTAATGCAATAGGCAAAGGTGGCTCAATATATGCTAAGCAAACTGATTTAATCTCATCCTGTAATAATTATATCATTATCGGTAACAAGACTTATCATTTATTAGTTTGCATGTAATATATTTACTATGCCGTTCAGAAATTTGGGATCCGTACAACTTTAAAAGGGTACTATTGCAAATAAATGATGCTGTTTTGAAATCACTAGTAGAACAGTTTTGAAAAAAATGATCCAGGTTTCCAAAAATAAATATTATATGTTTATATGTATATATAAATATAATAAATATTTCTTGAGTACCAAAATCTGCATATTAGAATGATTTGTGAAGGACTGTGACACTAATGACTAGTGTAAATACAGCTTTGTCACTGAATTAAATAATCAGTATAATTTATTAATATACCATTAACATTTTACAATACTTTAGATTAAATAATTGTTGTGCATAAGTAGCAAGTACAGTACAGTTGACTGTTATACAAATGGTTAAATGGAGTCAAGACCATTGTTGTATGATTGACTTACAAAGTTTTTTTTTATCTTACGCTTTTTCCCGTGATAATGAAATGTTGAATAACCGTAACTGGACGTTAAACTTCATGTTCTCACCACATTTATGAACAAATGCTGTATAAATAATCATGGTAAAGAGGAGTGAGCAATTGCAATTCAAAATTAAAGTTTGTATTTCCATAATATATTTTTGTCTACCATGTTTACTTATTATGAATTCATAATTACACACATACAGTCAACCCTGAAAGTATTCATACCTCCCAAAAAAAATCGGACTTAAATTTTTTGTTTAAATGTAAATAAAACCTGAGAAATATATTTTTTTGCACAATGATACCGCTTGTACATCATCTTATTATCTTTTGGGAGAAGTTAAAAAAGTAAAAAAAAAAAGACTTGCTGGTTGAATAAAAGTAACTTTAAGTCAGAATTTGGCAGAGGTATGAATAATTTCGGGTTTTACTGTACATAAAATGTATAACTTGTAACACACTGAATTTTAAACCCGGAAGATGTAAACAAATATCGTCAGTTTTGTTGTATTCTTTTAGTAATAATATGACTGCTCTTTTTAAAGCAGCAACATTTCCTTTCGTAATTACTACTTAGGCATTTTGGAAGATACTTTCATTTAAGCAATGTATCTTCTGGTTAGCATGGCAGTTAATGCAAACTTGTCATTACATTAAATCGTTAAAGTAACTTTAATTAACTCTCAAACTTTTCATATGCATATTTTGCAAATTTCCAAATTTTTCTGTGTTCACGTGCATATGTATGAATGAAAGTGAACACATAGTCTAAAATGATCATACTCGTAATCCCACATCATATTTGAGCCATCTGTGCTACATTTTGAATTCGACCTTTCTGGACAGCGTTCATTTCAGTTCAGTAATGCGCATAAATCATAGCTTACATTTACATAAAATCTTCAAATTCTTATGGAGATTGTGGACTTCCTTGGGAAAACTCAACTGGCTAAATTATATTAGTTAGTTGCCTTATATTAACCGCTATTCTTGTAAAGTCAATTGCATTTCTGCGGTTTCCTTTAACACGAGTTTTAAAATAACAGCTCAGAAGTGTCGAGCAGAGCAGAAGTGTCATCTAGAGGATCATGGAAAGTTCAGAGCTTGAAACACATCAACCATCAACGGGTTGTTCAATTTTTTACTAAAATGCAATCCGAGATGTTCCACAAGGGAAGATGTTATAAGTTAGCAGTGAAAAGAAAATATAATATACCCTCCAAAGGGTCTTGTATCTCGTTTTAAGGCCTTGTAAATGATCCACAGGGTTCAATTAGAGTGTTAGCGATACAGTATGTCACGTATTCAGATTACTTTGATACACGATCAGTCCCTTGAGAATCACATCACAAATTGTTGAAAGATGTGGCCTTGTGATGAATTAATCTGAAAGTTAAACACTTCATATGGGTCTTAACTGGTAACCCAGAGGTTTTATCTTTTAGAGCTTGCCATTAAATTAAATTAGTAACTTAAAAGCTGATGAAACCAGCTAACCAGTGGCTTTTCTCTCTAGTCTTTTTTTTATTTTTATTTATCAACCCTTCCGTTCTCCCCCTCAGTATGTTCCTGCTATTTTTTTTCCCTTCTTCATGTTTGTGGGTGTTTCTGGTCCATATGCAGTGTTTTCTAGCCAGCATATATTACTCTGCCATCTGGATTAGAGATACAAGCCTGTTAAACCTTCTTCTGAACACACCCTCATTTAGACTTCATCAGCTAACAAGCTTTCACAATTAGTCATGTCATTACAGAACTTGTGAACCCTGCACTGGATTGTTTTTTTTTATTTTATTTTTTTTAACAGGTTTTTGTGACACAAAAAATGTTTTTTATGTTTAAATGTTTAATGATTAAAAAAAATCTCACCTTGTTCTCACCTAGAACATAGTGTTTGTCTAGATACATTTTTATGCCAGGGATGCCTCATCTGCTTTTCCTAATTATGGAACATCCAAAAATCTTTCTTTTGTTATATGACAATTGTGACATGCTTTACTATTTATATTCCCTTTAAATCCTTTGTCACTCATCGTCACTCATTTTGCTGACAATCTTATTTCGAGAGCAACACATCTGAAAGTCATAAAACAGCCCTTTTTGTGGAGTGGCACATGGTACTTTAAGTCAAACTGTTTGGTTAGGTTATATAGTAGCCGTTGTTGTAAAGTAAACCAACACTATCCTAATCAGACACAATGTCATGATGTGATCAAATACAACTTTTCCATGTTAATTAGAGTTTACTGTATATACTCTAACAGGCGACAATGTCAATATATGATGCATGATGGGAGATATTATTTAAAAAAATAATTTATATTTTGTTGTTTGTATTAAACTGCATAGAAACTATGAACATGATAAGCTCATGTACTGATCATGTGCTTTAGTTAAAGTTAAACATGTCTAATGTGAGTTTGACTAATTTTTGTGAACTTTATATCCACTAAGGGAGATTTACCTTACATCTTGAAAATAAAGGAAACATGAATGATAAATCTTTGTGAACAAACAGTTAAAACAGTGAAAAGATTGATTCATTGGATTTACTAATTGTTTTTAAGGTAAGCGGTTGCAAACAATGTATATGGGCTAGCTGAATTTAAACAAACTAATTAAGTTGAACATTACTAAATTTAATTTGTTTGTTTAAGCCCATATAAATTGTTTGCAACCACTTAACTTTAAAACATTTAGTGAATAAAACTACCTTTACCTTTAAAATCCAATGAATAATTTTTTTGATTAAAAAAAATACTAAAATCTGTATGAGTCAATCAGTATACATATTTATTTATGTTACAATGGTTTACATTTTTAGAATTAGATGCAGTTAATCTTTCTCTTGCAAGTACACTCGAGACTCCGCTCTCCAGCTTTTCTGATTGGCTGTGATATCTGATATATTTCATTACACCTCATAGCCATTTTGCGTTGTAGAAAGATGAATTGCTTGTTGCTGGAATCTTATCACATTACATTTGATAGGATGATGTTAGTCCATAACAAACATAATGCAATTTGAAACGATTTAAAGTTAAATTGGAGGCTAATTTGTGTGAATTTGTACTGTGTCATTTGTTTCTTTTGTGTAGACTGTGCGACAGTCTACTTGCGCACAAAAGTTGGGGTTTGGATAGACCTTCATGCTTTTTTCAGAGAAGAAAATCATAAGAAATCATCATTTCGGAAATGAGTTTTTTTTTTT
Organism: Danio jaintianensis; assembly: GCA_903798115.1. Classification (NCBI taxonomy): domain Eukaryota; kingdom Metazoa; phylum Chordata; class Actinopteri; order Cypriniformes; family Danionidae; genus Danio; species Danio jaintianensis. The sequence continues at coordinate 18,244,797 of CAIGQV010003909.1, forward strand.
TTTATGGTCTCATTTGTGCAAAACATTTTTTAAGTGATTAGTGTTTTTGATGGACTTAGAAATGGATCATTTGTTTTTTTTTGTTGTTTTTTTTAAAGAAACTTTACAAACTCATGAAATGGTTAATTTTTTTATTGAGATTACAGTGTTTATAACTGTCTCTCCACATGCTAGTTTCCGTGTTATAGTGTAGATCACAGATTTGTTGCTTCTCTTATGTGGTGTTTTCATCTTCGTAAAATGTTTTATCATGCTCTGTTTTGTAGGATTTGAACAATGACAAATGTATGTTTGACAGCATTAAAGAAATGAAGTCAGAAGTGTTTTTCCCCCTCCGTCTTGAAGTAATTGCTGGATTTTGTGTGTGGCGGCCAGGCCATAAAGCTGCAATGCTTTTATCCCTTTCAGTCTGGCAACAAGAGGAAAACTGTGTCGTGTTCTCATTCTCTCTTTCCATTATAAATCACTTCTTTTATTTTTATAATTAAGAAAAGGGCACATGCTAATAGTATAAAGTAAACAGAAAGTGCCACATTGCCTTTAGCGCAGCCGTCTTCTAATCCTCTCTATAATTGAAATTCAATTACAGAATGAGATCAAAACCTCCCCTGTTGAAAGCAGGCCTCTGCACTTTGTCTTGTCACCATTAACAGTGCCTTTCACACAGTCAGAAGAAGTGAATCTGAGCCACAGGCCTGGTGATAGCATCCTCCTGCTCCAAATGCTAACATTCTGTGGCGTCTGGAGCACATGCTTCATCTAGTCCTGGTTTGCGTGCATCTCTATTCAGAATATGTTGTCATGTTCTGCCTGAACAAAAGACAACTGATGTCTTGACACATTAAAGCATTTTTCTAGCTGGGATTCAATACATAGAAAACCCTCATTAACATCTCATAATGGCCCTTAGCGATGAAAGGCCACATCGTTTGTTTCCACTCTTGGTATGCTGTCCTAGCCTAATTATTAATATCTACCATCTCAGGGATTATTATAGTTTGAACTATTCAAGATTTTTGTCTGCATTTTGTTTTCAGTTATTTGGATTGTGTACATTTTTAGATTAGTAATGTAATGAGTTATTGTACTAACTGGGATTATTTGTAAGTTATTAAAAGGGTTTGTTTTCTTTATCTTTTCACTAATGTAACTGATATGAAGAGGCATTTTCACATTGTAGACAATGCAATTTTAGTAGTATAATCTACCACTACAGGTCATTAAATCAGTTCTTTTTGTAGTATGTTTTAGTATGTTCTATTTTTTTTATTTTCCACATATGCTATTCCTAAACCCAAAACTGTTCAACATAGATATATATGTCATTCTGTTTATTTGTTTTGTATCTTTAGATTCAGGTTCTGTCCACACAAACTGGTATTTTCAAAACCGCGATTTTTCCACTCGTTTTGGCTGATTGTCATCACGAAAATGGTGACTGAAAGCAACACTTTTTGAAAACTCCAGCCCGGGGGAAAATTTTGAGAAACTCCAATTACAGTGGTGTCATGTGGCCACTAAAAAAAGAGTTTTTGCCTCATGATGTCAGTGTGTACACTGTTTTCTCCTTTTTGATTGGCCAACATGGCTTTATTTTTATATGTTTTTATGTTTTCATGTGGATGGAG
>CAIGQV010003909.1:18281576-18292753 GCA_903798115.1 Danio jaintianensis
GTGTTAGTAACAGTGTTGATGTATGTGTGTATGCATCACTGTGTGTGTGTGTGTGTGTGTGTGTGTGTGTGTGTGTGTGTGAGTTAGTGAGGGACTGTTTGTATCCATATTGATTGCCAGACAGAGGTCTGAAAACAGGCTAGGATAACATGGTAATGGTTTTACACTCTTCATGTCTGAGGTTCTTCGCCAGCTCACGTCAAGATCTCAGACGGCCTGATGACAGCTGACACTTAAACAGACAGATACTACATAAAAATAGGTTTAATAAGCAAGATGCATTAAGTTCTTCAAAAAGTGAGAGGAAAGATTATTAATTGACACTTACTTGTTAAATAAATAAAAATAATCAATTTGTTATAACTTTATATTCATCAAAGAGTTCTGATAAAATTATATCATTAGCTATGTTTCCATCCACCTATTTTTATGCGCATTTTGGATATGCGCATAAAAAACGGTTAATGGAAATGCCATGATGCGCATTCATTTTGAAAATGCGCATAAAAAACATACGCATAACTGAGTAGGATAAACTTTTTATTCGATGAGAAAAAATGCGCAAAAAACTAAGATGGAAACACTTTTATCGAACAAATTCCAGTATGCGCATTAAAAAAGTCATGTGATTTTGTTATACGAGATCATGTGATGATAAAAAAGTGTGTGAATGGACAAACCAGCAGGCTGACCGGATTCACACAGTTTCTCCTACCGCAGCAAATTCCGTTTTTACTGTAGATATTTGGCGAAAGTTAATCAGGAAGTGACAATTTTGTTCTCTTTGACTCGTTGGATGGAAACGCTACTTTATTCTTACATCTTTTATGCGATATTCTAGTTTTGTGCATAAAATTAATTAGCATTTTTGGATGGAAACATAGCTATTGTTTACACAGAAATGGTAAAGGGATAATTGATTTATAATTTATGATTTATTTATGATTATGAATGATTCATAATGTTTATCATTAAATTGAAGTGATATTTTGTTGAATTGTCTGTATTTAAATACAGTGTTGGTGACTTAGCTGTATTAAATGTAATGCATTTCATGTATAATAACAAGTGAACCAGTGAAGTTTTTACTCTAAAATTTCATATTCATATTTTCAGGTAAATTTATGAACCTATTTATAGTGCAGTTTCTTTAATTCACTGTTGTATGTTATATATAGTTCCATTTAATATAATAGTCAATACTCTGTGTAGCCTACATTTCTATCCAGGCTGAAAAGCCAAGGGATTCACAAATGGACAGTGAAGGAGGTAAATTATTTATGCAGAGACTTATCAATTTTTAAACACCACAGTGATTATTTTCTCTGTGCCTGCAAGCTGAATTGTTGTGCTAATGTTATCTTGCAGAGTCTTTAGGTCCATAAGAAATGGTGAGCTGGTGAACCTCTGCAGTTACTCAGGGATGTAGCAGGTTGTTGCCATGGTTATGAAGGATGTCCAGGACAGGTAGTATTAGGATAAGTGTGTGTAGATGAGCTTGTAGCCAAGTAGAACATGTTCCTCCATCAAAACCCTGATCTAAGTCTAGTGATTTTTGATGTCAAATATTAATATTCGTTGTAATATTGAGATTTTAGTTACACATATAGCTTACAGTGAGAGGGCTAGGTAACTCCGCCCACTCAACTACAAGTGACTCATAACCAAAATCTCAGTATTGTTATAAATAATAATTTTGAGTCCAAAAATCACTACATATATTAAATTTTTTGGTTTTTTAAATTTTACAAGTCATTTACATATAAATCTGCTGTCAAACGATTACAATTTGTTTTAGAGAAAACATTTGACAGAAAACAGAAAACATTTTCCCAATGCATTTATTTGTATATTCGTAGTAAATAAGCACAGCACACACACACAAACACACATTATGTAAATGCAAACATTTATTTAGGATGCGACTAACCATTTGGCAACACTATTATATAAACATTGAAGCAGACACAGTTTACCTGCAATTAGTACGCGTGTGAATGTATAAAAGATCGCTTTTGTAAATGTGCCCATGATTTTTATTTGTTTTGTGAATTTTGAAGTCTTGAGAAAATGTTGTGAAGTTGCCAAGTTTCAAGACAATTTTTTTTTTCTTCTGCAGGGATATGTGAAAATATGTAGCAGGACATGCCAATTTGTAATTAAGACTCCTTAAAAAATGTGTCACCAAGTCCAACATTACTTTGCATTCTACAAATGAAATGACTGATTGTTGCAGTTAAAAATGAAGTACATTATGGACGTTTATGAGAGCCAAAATGGGCTTTTTTAGGAGATCCATGAGTTTAGCAGCTTTAAAAACATGCACAACTTTCTATTTCTGTTTAACTGTGTAACAGCAAACTAGTCTTTCTCGCCAGCTCTCACAGCGGCCAAACGCAGCATTAACTGTCCTGCATGTCATGACGGGTGCTACATGCTTTTGACCATTAGAGCAATTATTGTAAAGGAGAAATATCATTTTGCTTTCATGCCTGCAGTCCTTGGCCCGTAAGAGAAAAAATAATTAATTAATTGTAGTTGCTTTGTTTGTCGATGTTATACCAATTCACACAGTGGTGGAAGTGAGTCTTTAGCGCAGTTAAAATGTTCAGTGTTCATTTTCTCTACAGGGGCTTCCATGCACCTTTGTGCTGATTTGCCTTAAATCTAAGTATAATATGTTTAAAAGAGCACATTTGAAGTCTCGCTGCTGTCGCGGAGCTATTTTGAGCTGCTGTAATGGCTGCTCGCTAATGGAGATATTAGGCGGTGCAATAGCAGCCTGCTCCATTCAGCTTGTGTTATGACAGGTTAGTCCTCTGCAATTATCCTTCTCACCTCACAGTGTGACCACCCTACCTCCACAACACAGCTTACCTATTCAGTGCTTCTGCTTCAGGTTTGAAAAAAAAAAGGTCATTCACATCTTGGATTAACTTTATTTCTTTATACAGACAGTCTTTTGGAAAACATGAAGGTGACATTGTTTTCTAAATGGATGTTAAGAGCACAAGTGGAAGATGATTAAAAAGCTGCTTTTTTTCTATGAGTCGGTCACACTGACCATGATCTAACCAAGTAAACTGAGCTGTACTGTTTTCACTCACATTGCTTCTTGCAAGATATTAAAGTGAAATGAAGGCATATGGGGGCAGAGTTAAAGGTATTTTAAAGAAAAATTTTACATTTATCTAATTTAGCAAAATGGCTACCACTTCCCAACATGTTTTAAAATATCTTCTTCTGTGTTGAACTCCAACAGGTTTAGAACTACTTGAGATACTATGACCACTTGAGATCCTTCATAGATCCAATATACTGATATTGGATTGGATTTACCTGTTAACATTCACCAAAATTATCCATTTTATTTTTATTTTATTTTTTGTTTTTCCAGTCCCGCTGACACAAAACAATGTAATTTTCTCACGTCTGCAATATTTATATTTATTTTAGTTGTCCTTGTTGCTTTAGTTCAGTAGATTCATAGCACTTTGTTGGGTTTTAGACCTTTTTGCACTACACCGCTGACCGCTTACATCTGTATGGATGCCTTTTCTGGTGTGTCTATTATGCTCGGTAGTTGGACTTGGTGTTCGAGTTGGGCAAAGTACAGTTCCAGAAACCAGGTAAAACAAAACCAAAAAAAGCTACTTTTCTGCCATGCTCAGTTTGCTCCCCAACACGCAATTTTGTGTTTATTAGACATCTAATACAGATCTAAACATAGACATCTTGGCTAAAACAAGGTTAAATTTGGGCTGTCAGTAAAACTTTAATAGACATCTAAGAATAGGCCAAAACTAGACTAGTCATCAAATAGAAAAATTAGACAGACTTCACATCTATAGTCATCCATTGCAGCCTAGTCTAGTTTTGGGTTATTCTTAGACAAATTAATTAGATTTTCACTGACAGACCAAATTTAGCCTTGTTTTAGTCAAGATGTCTATGTTTAGACCTCTATTAGACATTTGTTAGACTTATTTTAAACAGAAAAAATGCTTGCTTGTACAACAAAACATAGATACAGTGTCGACTAGTGGATTTGTCATTGAAACATGAAACAAAATGTATGTGAACACTGTATTTGACCACAGTTCATATAATTTCTGAATACAAAATTATCCCACAACTGCTTTCCCAGTACCTGCTTCGCGGGAGGAGGAGGACAATGAGTCAATCAGTCAAAACGGTGATGATAACCTAGTGGTCATTTCCTGCTTTGAGCCATGTTCAACTGTGGATTCCTCTCTGATGAGTTTGCTGCAGACTATATTGGGCATCTAACCCTAGAGACAATTGCACACCATTTGTGCAATGTGTTATATTTACCTTTTAGGATTCCAGTTAATATTGATTTTTCAGTCTTCAGTACTGATTGTTCATTGTGTAAACAGTGGTAATGCAAAGGTCAAAGATGTTGTATGTCTATGTAATGCATTTGATCTGCATTTATTCATCTTGTCTGGTTTCAGATCATTCTAGTTGAGCTTTATTTAGAGCTCCATTGCTGTCACTCATCTCATACATCCTTCTTTTTCACAAGTGGAAAAATCTGTCCCTCATACCGTACTTTTCTCATATGTAATACACTGAGATCAGCAAGTTGCACACAATTCAGAAGGACAGAGGAGAGCCATTAGCGAGCGCTCATGAAAGAAAGAGCTTCTGGTGCGTTGTTTCACAGAGGGCTGCATCTATAGTTTTAAGTGTTCCAGAAAAGGTTTTTTAAGGTCCTACTAAAGAAATTGTTCACCTATAATGATAGAGCCATACAGAATCTCTTGTGGTGCTTAAAGGCTGTGACACGCTGGCAGACTTTGACTGATACATTCAAAGACCCATGTAAAATCCTAAAGCTGTCGCTGGCAGATGATTATGCGAGGACGGAAATTCCTAGACTTCCTTTCCTGCTCTCTGAACACTTTGCTCACCATGCTGAACTGATTATTCCAACTCACTGGATCTCTTGTCCTCCATTTTGTAAAAAAATTAATATAGCTAGCTGATTTGAGATGGTGAATTGTGGATCATCCAGAGCAGTGGGCAAAAACTCACACTCTGAAACATACCGAACATAGAAAATCAATTACCTCACTTTGTGTTGTTTTTGTGCAATATTCATGAAATATAAAATTGCTATGAAGTTGGGAGTTTAAGCCACTTGAAACAGGGATCAGTTTTTAAAAAAATCTTAGTTTAAGTTTTTTAAATTAAGCAAAAACTCCTGTCATGTATAAATTGGCCTTTAATTAATTCAGAGTTTAAGTGCACATGCTTAATTAGAGTTGTGCCAATAGAAGATGCCGTCTTTCCATTGCAGATGGCTGACAGACATCACAATCATGATTCCCCACTGCAGCATAATCAGAAGCAACAATCCGCCTAAAAACACAGTGTAGACACACGTGTGGCTGAATGCATTCTGACAGCTGCTAAAGACCGCCTGCTCTACACCTATTGAGTTTATTCATAAACAGCGGGATGGGGTGTTGATGTAGAGACCTGCCCTCCCGCGGGTCTAGCAGGACTCAATGCAACCAAATGTGGTGCAAAATGTGTTTTTAAAAATGCTTTGTTCATCATTCCATTCTCACTCACTCAGCTTAGTCCCTGATTTTTTTAGGGGTCGCCACAGCAGAATGAATTACTCTGGCATATGTTTTATGCAACAGATGTCCTTCCAGCTGCAACCCAGTGCTGGGAAACACCAATATACTCTCACATTCACACACACACACACACTCGTACACTAATTTAGTTAATCAAATTCACTTATAGCGCATGTCTTTGGACTGTGGGGGAAAATGGAGCACCCTGAGAAAGCCCACGCAAACACAGGGAGAACATGCAAACTCCACACAGAAATGCCAACTGGTTCAGCTGGGATTCGAACCAGCAACCTTCTTGCTGTGAGGTGACAGTGCTAACCACTGAGCCACCTATATTCTATAATATTCTATATTTAAAGAATAATAATTAAAACATAATTGAAGGTAGAAGGTGGTTAATTGAAATCAGTGACCGGTTGCTGTTTAGGTGTATAAAGAGAAAGAAACATCATTTTAAAGTTAACTTAAAATGTTTTAAGTTCACTTAGTTTAAAATTCTGTCATTCTCTCCTTTTTGAGTTTCTCCAAAGAACATGTTTTGAAGAATGTATAATGTTTGGACAACTATTAATGTAACCCTTGTGCATCCTTATGGACATTTTTCCTTTTTAATTTGAGTTTTTGTGATAATTTTGGCTAACAGCATAAATTCAGGCATAAATTGTGTATTTTTGTTGAAATGTTAATACTTCACCGTCATTTCCTTTCATAACTTAATAACACCAAATAGTAACTCTCAGAACCCTCAGGACAAAATCCTCATTAAAACTCATTTAAACTGCAATTTTTTAATCTCAGTGTGGCTCAAAAAGTCATATACTCTTTGTTAACAATCAGGCTTTCATTTTGTTGTATTTATTAAAAACTGTAATTTCTAAATGACTAATTGTATTTCTAAAATATGTAATATTTTGGGGCATTTTCCCACATTTACAGTAACTTGTGAATCATAAACAAACAATATGTGTATTGTTTTTAAACAAATGCAGCAATATAGCCAACAACAATGATCCAATCAATTCTCAATGGACAAATGAAAAAAAAAAATGTTTTCTTGCTCCGTAAGCTCATTTCAATTGAATTTCTCAAGAAAAGGCAATAACAACTTCCTTTTCATGCAGACTTTCAAAGTGTTAACACTCCCAGAAGTTAGAATTACTACAGGTTATGCAGCCTTATTGTTATCTGATTACACAAGATTACGTGAGCTCCATTACTGGAAGCCTGTGATATAGACTATATGAGAAAGCCTGGAGGGAAAGCAGCTCTATTTGGCTAAATGAGAATTTGTTTAATCAGGACTTAAGCCTGCAATGCTCTACCTGCTCCACAAACTGTTTGTCTTCTTGTGCGATAGTCATCTGTAATGACTATAATCCTTTTCCAGACACACTTTGTGACTGGTAACACACTTAGACAAGCAGGGCGCTCACATTTTCTGTTTCTTACACAAATATGCACACAAATGTGAAACAGTCCCATAAGGATGAACAGTTAAGCTCAAATGTCATTGTCTAATCAGAAGCAATATTTATGTCTCGGCTGGAAGTGAAAATGTCATGCTATACACAAACAAATGAACAGAGCAAATTGACACAATTCAATTCAATTCATCTTTATTTCTATAGTGCTTTTACAATGTAGATTGTTTCAAAGCAGCTTAACATAGAAGATTATAGTAATTTGAAACAGTGTCTGTCCAGTTTTCAGAGTTTAAGTTCAGTTTAGTTCAGTTCAGTGTGGTTTAATTTTCACTGCTGATGTGCCGATGTGCAGCTCCACAGGTCCCGAACCATGCAAGCCAGTGGCGACAGCGGCGAGGAACGAACTTCACTAATTGGCGAAAGTGAAGGAAAAAAAAAAAAAAAAAAAAAACCTAGAGAGAAACCAGGCTCAGTTGGGCACGACCATTTCTCCTATGGCCAAACGTCTTGTGCAGAGCTGCAGTCTAGGCGCCGGAGGCTGGAGAACGCTGGACGTCAATCGTGGAGAAGCTGCAGGTGGGAGAGGTCACCTGCTGGTGTACAGGCTGGCCTTTCAGGATAATCTCATGCTCTCCACTCCTTCATGACCACCACAGCAGCTGCTCAGAATACGGCCTGGTCCAGGATTATGGAAACCTCGGGAATAAAAAAAAAAGACTAACATAAGCGCAGATGCCGTTCAAATTATAATGTCTTTTGGGAAGTGTTCCCGGCTCCGGTTGCCCTAAATAATGCAGACTAACAATCCTTTAAAGGATTTGTATTTCAAAAGCATTTGTGTTTTATGTGAGTGCTAATGCAAAGAGATGTGTCTTTAATCTAGTTTTAAACTGACAGAGTGTGTCTGCTTCCCGAATTGTGCTGGGAAGGCTGTTCCAGAGTTTAGGTGCCAGATATGAGAAAGATCTACCGCCTACAGTTGATTTTGATATTCTGGGATTAATCAATTGTCCACAAATAATTGAGGGTAGTGGACGTGAGGGGCTATAATGCACCAGGAGCTCCCTCAAATACTGAGTAGCTAAGCCGTTCAGGGCTTTGTAGGTAGTCAATAAAATTTTTAAATTTATACAATATTTAATAGGGAGCCAATGCAATGATGAAAGAACTGTAGTAATATGATCATATTTCTTTGTTCTAGAAAGCACTCTAGCAGCTGCATTTGGAACCAGCTTAAGTTTTTTTAATTACAATGCATTACAATAGTCTAACCGAGAGGTCATGAAAGCATGAATAAGCTTTTCTGCATCAGACATTGATAGCATATGTCGAAGTTTAGCAACATTTTTAAGATGTTAAAAGTTTGTTAGATGTTAGAAGATGTTAGAAGTTTTACAGATGCTTGAAATCTGGCCTTCAAATGACAGGTTGCTATCAAAAATCACCCCAAAATTTTTGACTGAAGATGAGGACTGAACTAAGAATCCATCAAGGGTTAGACGGTGTTCTAGGTTTTTTCGTGTGAGGTTTTTGGGTCCAATAAGCAAGACCTCCGTTTTTTCTGAATTTAATAATAAAAAGTTATTAGTCATCCAATTTTTTATATCAGTTATACTATCTGTTAATTTCGTAAATTCATACATATTATCAGGTTGAGAGGAGATATAAAGTTGTGTATCATCAGCATAACAGTGGAAGCTAATTCCATGCTTTTTAATGATATTGCCTAGCGGTAGCATATATAGTGTGAAAAGTAAGGGACCAAGAACTGAGCCTTGTGGTACCCCACAGTGTACTTTTGATCTGTATGATGCTTCTTCATTAACTGACACAAATTGATAACGTTCAGATAGATAAGACCTGAACCAGGCCAATGCAGTTCCTGTAATACCAACATAATTTTCAAGCCTATGAAGGAGAATATTATGATCGATTGTATCAAATGCAGCACTGAGGTCCAATAACACTAAGAGAGAAATGCAACCACGATCGGACGACAGAAGGAGGTCATTTGTAACTCTTAGGAGTGCTGTTTCTGTGATATGAAATCCTCTAAATCCAGATTGAAATTTTTCGTAAATATTGTTTCTTTGCAGGAAGAAACATAGTTGAGCAGATACCACCTTTTCTAGTATCTTTGATAGAAAAGGCAGGTTTGAAATGGGTCTATAATTTACTAGTTCTTTGGGATCAAGCTGTGTTTTTTTAATAAGAGGCTTGATGACAGCTAGTTTAAAAGTTTTAGGAACATATCCTAAAAGTAGGGATGAATTCAAAACGTTAAGAACAGGTTCAGAAGCTTCTGAAAACAATTGTTTTAATAATTTGGTCGGTATAGGATCTAGCATAGACGTTGTTGATTTGGACGAATTTATCAGTTTAGACAGTTCTTCCTCACCTACTGCTGAAAAAGTTTGAAGTTTATCTATTAACGGTCTACAGTGCTCTAATTGGGACGGAGCTGTAGGAGGCAGATTGATGGTGCTTATTTTATCTCTGATATCATCAATCTTGCATGTGAAAAAAATCATAAAGTCATTGCTGCTGTGTTGATGCTTTATTTTTAGTTAAATTGGCTACTGTGTGTTCACAATTTGTTCACAATGCTCAGAACAAATGTGCCAAATAGCTTTCCAAATTTTTTTTTATATAATGATCTGCAGGGTATAACGGGGCTAACAAGGTTGTTTAACCTTCTGGATTAAAGTAACTGTAGTTCTATTTTTTTTTTTTTTTTTAGGTTTTTATGGTTACACAAAATTATTCTAAAGATTTGAATTTTTTATTTAAAAAATTATTTGTATTTTGTAATTATTTGTATTTTATATATGTTAAATATATTAAAAACTGACAACAAATTGTAGTAATATTTATTAAAAATATTTTAACGATATAAATATTTTAATAATGATAATAAATTTATATTTTAGATTCGTTTATCATGCAGCTGTTGGTTGAGCATATGAAACTAAATATCATTTAAATAATAAATAAATAATAATAAATATTTATTATCATTATTATTATTATTTGTTATTATTATTATTATTATTATTATTATTATTATTATTATTATTATTATTTGATCCAGTAAATATTACTGAACATTAGAAACTACCAAAAAATTATTATAATAAAAAAATAAATAATAAAAATACAGCAAGGCTCATTAAAGGTAGATCAATTCTAACTCTAACAGGCAGAATCCACCATCACAGAGGTTGATCAGACTGGACTCTCAGCGCACATACAAATGAACCTGTCTAAACACTTGCCGTCTGTTTAGTCCAGCACTCCGGCATGTTGACTTGTGGTTTTGTGGGGGGGTTACAGACCTGTTTAATGGAGTTGTATTTTAGGGGATTCAGTGAGCCGTGTCTCTCACAGACAGGATTACGTGTGCTGAAAAAGAGGAATTAATGGCTTTTGGCCGGCCTTGCTGCAGTTGCTCAAGTCCTCAGTACTGTAATCCAGTTTAGTGCTGCTTTCCTTCAGCACAAAGCATGTCACATACCGCCAGTGCACATTACAATTACAAACCATTTCAGGCTCTCAAGCTTGTATATTTGTGCACAGCTTTAAAAAAAAGAGTTATGCAATAAATGAGCTAATAGTTTTGCACTGTAGTGAGTGATGTATCAATTGAGTACTAAAGTAATGTAGAAATACTGAACATTTTTAATATGTGATATTTTACACAGTGATAAAAAAACAATACTACTTGTAAGGTCCTTCACAGTTATATATAAAATATGTATCATATTGAAGGGATGAACTTAAATTAAAATTGTGACTGATGGCATTTATGCATTAACATGTTATGGTTGATAACAGGTTGTGCATATTAAAATGTATACGTTTTTATTCCTGTAATAATAATAAGTATTTTTTTAATGTGTGTGTGTGTTTGTGCATGTGTGTGTGTGAAAAGCCTATAAAAATCTGATAACATTTCTTTCAACCTTCAAATAGAAATATTGTCAGAGTCATTTTTTGATAAATACTTTTTTATATATATATATAATAAGCTGGTTAAGCCATGTATAATTTTCATTTTCATCATTAGCCTGTAATTACAAAAGTATCAAAACATTACAGTGGAACAAGCCGGTGGAAAGTATATATATATATATATATA
>CAIGQV010003909.1:18293153-18318957 GCA_903798115.1 Danio jaintianensis
GTGTGTGTGTGCGTGTGTGTGTGTGTGTGTGTGTGTGTGTGTGTGTGTGTGTGTGTGTGTGTGTGTGTACAGTATAAGCTGCAGTCTGGAGATGTTTGCAGCAGGGGATTCCAGTGCATCAGGGAGCACCTCATGAAAAGGTTACTGCAGTGGGTGATTAATTAGCCAATTAACACCATGATAAATGTGCATGAGTAAACGAGGCTGGCAGCTGGAGACCGAACCAATTTCGCATGATATTCTCTTTTTTCACTCATCTGTCCCTTTCTCTTCCTTCTCTTCATGAAAAACTGTTGAGTCGACTGTACAGCACAGGACTGTTTTCATTGTCATCCCTCTGATTGATTTAGTGGGCTTGCTCTGTGCAGGGCCATTCACTTTGGACAGAGGTAGGGAATCCTTAATAGGATTGCTGTTAAGGTAATGAATAGGGTTTCTAGTCACAAAGCCCTTGTTAAAAGCACCTGTCTGTGATGATGGGTAAGACATTGTTAGGCTTAAGCAAACAGCATCCCAGACGGATATCACTGAAATATGGTTGGGTGCACTTGTGTGTGGGGTTTGTGTGTGTGTACTTGTGGTCTGATGTGAAATTGCCTGTGGCTTTAGTTGCATAGACAGTACTCAGGTAGGCTGTGGTCTATAAATGGTGCTCAATTGGTACTAAGGGGCATGACCAAAGTGTGACAAGAAAGCATCAAACATACTATTACACCAGCAACAGGTTGAACCAACACAGGCTCAATGGGGATACATGCCTAGGGGTACATATATGGAAAACCACAAATATGTGCTCGGCATATGTCCGGCTGCATTTCATGTGTAAAATGAACACTACGATGTGGTATGAAACCACTGACTGACTTCTGTTCCTTTTTTGCGCTACTGCTGATCGCTTACCTCCATATGGACCACTTTTCCGTGTTTGTCAGTATGCTCGGTAGCTCGCCTTGTACGGCCAGGGCGGACCAGGGTTTAAGTCTGGTGAAGGACTGTGCCAGAAACTAGGTAAACCAAAATAAAAAAGAAGTGTGAAATCTTGATAAAAGCACATGGCCATGATGTGCTTTTCTTTTCTAGTTTGATTTTTAAAACACTATCGATAGGTTTAGCCCCAGCCACATATTTTGCGGTTTCATGAAAATGTAGCCCTGGACACGGATCTCCAATGAGCCTGGGTTTGGGTTGTAGTGTTGATGTGATGCAGCCAACAGGATTGTGCTTTCATGATTTTACAACAAGTTTTGACCCTACCATCTATCTGTTGCATCAGAAATTGACAGTTATCGGACCAAGTAACATTTTTTTCCAGTCTTCTATTGTCCAGGTTTAGCGAGTTTGTGTACTGAAGCCTCAAGTTTGCTGTTCTCAGCTGACAGGAGTGTCACTGGTGTGTTTCTTTTTGTGCTGTAACTCATCTGATTCAAGGTTTGATGGGTTGTTTGTTCAGAGATGCTCTTCTGCAGACAATGTTGTAACATTTGAGTTTCTGTTTCCTTTTTATCAGCTCAGACTAGTCTGCTCAATCTCCCATCAACAAGGCATTTTTGCTGCTCACTTGATATTTTCTCTTTTGCAAGTCGTTCTCTGTGAACTCAAGACATGATAGCGTATGCAAAATACCAGTTGAAGCTATTTTCGGTTTGTTCTATTGATCTTTAGTTTTTTGTTTGTTTTATGTCATTGGTCTGTCATTGTTTTATGTCATTGGATTTATGTCAATTCATATACATTTTCTGTCAGCAACACTATGTGCAACATTTCTGCAAAATAATATTACATACACATTTTGCATTAGACACTTTTTACTACACTTTTGCTGTCAAATGTCCAGTATTAAAAAACATTTTATTTACAAAAAAAGATTGTGAATTTGGTGATTCTTTGGTTGTTGCATTATCTTTTAATAGTAATTTTATCTTTTATCATGAGTATCATGACTCTAAATGCTTTGCGTACTGGAGTGAGTGCAGTGCTTTCTTAGGTGAGCAAACCAATCAAGGTTACCACATTAGAATATCTGTGATTAGAATTATGTGATACAAACATCAACAGTTTAGACATGTAGCTCTGTGGAATAAGCACTTTAAAACCAGAACTACCAGAATTACCTTTACTGTAACTACTAGAATGCCCATAGTGGTCATTCTGACCATTCATATAAGACTGTACTGAATTGAATTTTTGTCATGACATATTTACATTAGAAAATTCTAATGAGATTTCATTAGCATATTTCTGGCATCATATTTCATGAAGTCTTTGCCCTAAAAATAAAAAAATTTTGTAGAATAGCCTATAATATATATATACGTATATTATATGGACTATATCATATCCTATAATTATGTACGAGTTACAAGACCCCGCTCAAAGGTGTGTACCTCACTTTGTCTAGAGCAGGGAGAGCAAGGTTTTTCACTGCAGTGAAAATGTTGTTTTTGAAAGTTTGAAAGACGTGTTATAAAGTTATGATTTTGCTTTTAGAAAATTATGTTTTTGTTAGCTAAAAGTTGTAAGGCAACAGAGGCACTCATATTCACAGGCTCAGGAAAAAGTCGCCGACAGTGAAATACATGCAGCCAATTTGACCCTTATGGCCATTTAAGGTACAAATACTCAGAACTCTTTTGTGTTTTATTATTTTCATAAAATAGCAATGTTAGATTGAAATATACACACATTTAGGGAAAGTCAGGGTGCTATAGTTATATGGGTTTTACTTAACAAATTTATTAAATTACAAAATATAAAAATAGTCAAAATGACTGTAGTTATAATGTTAAAAGTGTCAACAGTATTTTGCAAGGAAATACTTGAAATATAGCTTATTTAAATGCTTGAAATATACCTTTATTAAATTGTAAAATATACTTTTTTTTTCTTTTTTTTTTTTTTACAAAAATATAAGTATAGTCATATTTCTCCCCCATATTCACAGTGTTCAAATGCATGGCTGCAGTTTCTTTAATTTTCCTTCATGATGTGTAAACCCTTTCATACAGCAGTGCCTTTTAACTCTTCAATCCTCTATGTATAAAGTGGCTAGCTTTGAGATCAATAGCAGCAAGTCAGTTCAGTGCTTGACATATGCGTCTCCAGAGCACTTCAGAAACACTTCAAAACACTTGTTTGTTTATCCTAGAGTGTGCAGTGAAATGGGAAATTTGGTCACACTTTATTTTGAGGTACAATCCCTGCTATTAACAAACCATTAACTAAGATTTAAGCTCAATAAAGAACTCATTAGCAGTATGGCAGTAGTTGGGTTTAGGTATTGGGTAGGATTAGGGATGTAGAATAAGGTCATACCTTATAAGTAATAAACAGACAAAATTTTAATAATAATACGCATACAATTAGCTAATTGTTAATAGTGTGAATTGGTACCTAAACTAAAGTGTGACCTGAAAATCTTTCTAGACTACTCTTGGGTGAAAAAAAAATAAAAAATAATCAATTTTCATAATGTCTTAATTCTTAAGCATCACATTTTATACACCACTGCAAAAAGTATTAATTATTAATTGTTTGTGTTCTTATTTGGTTCATTAGCACACATCTCTAATTTGAAGAGTTAGTATGTTCATATGTTTTTAGCTGTGTGTGTGCGTGCGTGCGTGCGTGTGTGTGTTTTGTGTGGTTTGCTTGCATTGCTGACTGTTTCTCGCAGAGGTTGACGTGTGCTGGTTGAAGGCCAGCAAAGCACTGAGGTCTCAGAGCAGCTGTGAGGTTAGAGGACTCGTCATAATCAGAAAGTAGAAAGTTATGCATTGCTGGCCCTAAAACAAGCCAACGATGAAGACTGGAAAAAAACACAGAGCTATAAATTGTTAACCACCATTAACATTCTTGGTACCTAATTATATTATTGTTGATTTATGGCTTATTGAATAATCGCCTTATTCAAACCCACTGACTTTAGAGAGAGAGAGAGGGAGAGAGAGTCCTGGGTTTAGCTTTTTTGTCAGAGTTTTGTGTTTTGTTTATTTATTTTAACGAATATGATTTAAAAATAGAAAAAGGTTTCAAATGTAATACATTTTTTTTTACTTTGTACTTTTTGCATTTTTGTTTTGTTGTCCTGTCCACTGAAATAAATCTTAAATAAATTATTTCACTGAAAGAATCTATCTATCTACACATTTGTATAAGGTATGTTTTACATACTGTCAAATAATACATGTACGATACATGATATGCATAAATATATGTATATCATGTATCATACATGTATTATTTGACAGTAGATGCCTAAATGAATGAAAGTGAATGAGATATTTTATTAAATGAAATGAAATGAATAATGCACTAGCTTCAAGCACGTTGTCTGTCCCTGAACTGCCCTTTTAACTATTTTTTTGGCTTCATTAAATGAAATGGTTTGAAACCACAAGGCTAAAATATGTCTTGTGGCATGGTGGGTCATTCTCAACACATTCCACGGTCACCCGCATCTGTACTATCATACTGACCTCATTTCTGCACTCATGTCTTAATCAAGATGATGACGAGCTGAGGGAATGAGTGGGGTGTAAAATCTCTCTACTTATAGGGGTCAAAGGATTAAATGTCCTGAAAAGTGAAGCTGCTGTGATCCCTCATTGCCACTAAAGGTTAACCAGGAACCAGGATGCTCAGTTTTGAATGCTTTCAGACTTAAACACGTGCATTATGAAATAACAAGCTAAAAGCTTACAGTGCTCAAGTGACGGAGTCTGTCAGATTGCACCAATCTATTTGATTATTTCCTCAAATCCCTGAGAGATTTACTGTACCTCCAGATCCACATGCACACACAAACTCTGCCATTTAGAGGTCTTATTCCAAAATGAAAACTGGCATCCAAAATTTAATATATATCTGGAAATGAGCAGGAAGCTGTGCGAAAGTCAAAGTAATGCCATGATGTAAAATGATGAAGATATATTACATTTTCTTGTACATTTCTGGGAAAATATTGTGATAATTGACCATGCAAATTCTTTTGTACTAAATATGAAGGTATGGAAAAATCTGGAAAATGATGGAAATACTACTAGGACAAATGAAAAATGAATTTTCGGGAGTCGACAAATACAATTTATAACAGCTCATGTATAAATCTCAGTGGCAGCTGTACATCATGGCGGTTAGATTTGAGAGAGGCTACTGTGGGTTTTGGCTTCAAGCAAGGAAGAAAGACAAATGAAATGAATGAAAGAAGGACAGGTGGAGACTGTGGAAGACGGAATGGAAAAGTAATAAAATTGCGGGCGAAGCTTCTACTGACAGACTGAGCCGTAATGGAGCATAACCTTCACATCATTGCACTCTGGATCAGTAAGGAAGGGGAAAAAATTGTTGTCCAAGCTTTTTCCATGAAACTAATGCTTTATTTTTAATTGTTTTGCGCAAACAGTCTGTGTGTTTGTCAGTAGTTGTTCTGAGTAAACACATTAGGATGTCAGTGGTTCAGCCAGATTGACAGCTGATCCACCCAGTGGAACGTAATAATTGTTATGGCAGTTTGAGAAAGCAACACACAGAAAAAGCTCTTTGGTCACATGCAAAATACTCATTGCTAAATTGCTTATGCTCAATAAAAATGCATGTATTTAATGAATAATACAGCGAAAATACTAGTATTGTTGTCATTTTTACATGAAAAATCAGTTTTAATATAATATGTGTGTATATTTTAACATGTGTTACGACTCTGAAATTAAAGTACAGTTTTTAAAACAACTTCAAGCTTAACCACAAACTCCAAGCTAGTCTGGTGTTGGCATAAAATATGGTGTAAGGATGGATATATTGTAATTTAAGATAACTAATTTCTGAATATCATATTTGTGATCCTGGACCACAAAAGAGTATGTTGCATGGATATATTTTAGGAAAAGCCAACAATAAATTGAATGAGTCAAAATTGTACATTTTTAATGCCTAAAAACATTACAATTTTAAGTAAAGACCACGTATATGTGAAGACCTTTTGTAAATATGTATACTGTATACTGTAAACATATCAAAACTTAATTTTTGGTTACTGATATGTATTGCTGAAAACTTAATTTAGACATCTTTAAAGGTTTTTTTTGTCATTATTCAGATTTTTTTTGACCTCTCAGATTCCAGATTTTTAAATAGTATCAAATAGTTGTATCTCGACCAATATTGTCTAATCCTAAGAAACGATACATCAATGGAAAGCGTATTTATTCAGCCCAAAAAAATTGACACTCATGATTAGTTTTGTGGTAAAGAGGCACAATAAGCAATATGTTCATTATATTAATTGACAAGTATTAAACAAAACATTGTAATTATAAAAGTTTTGCCAACAAAAACAGTTACAAACAAACAAAAGCTTTTCTGATGTTCCTGTGTTTTGTTCTTAAGAAATGCATTGTTTTTTGGTAAATCAAGTGAGTGATTCAGTGACCTATTCATTAAGTCAGTAGTTTTTTGTTCTGTTAATAGACGAATCAGCCGGTTGAATGAATAAAAAAATGGATCATTCTGTTATCGTTTATGTTCTTATAGTAGCATTTAATGTTATGTTTAAAATGTTATGAATCTCATATGATTATTTAGTCAAATGTAAATAAAAATTATTTAAGTGTTAACATAATTAAATGTTCAACAGCATAAAACTATATTTTATAAATTATTATGAAAGCGATGTCATTTTTTCCCTTTGTGCACCTACACTCCAAAATGTCTCTTCATGGCCATAACAGTATGCATTACATCATGTTTATGTTTTATATGTAATCACTATCATGTATATAATCTATATCTATTTGCAAGTAGGGTCAACTGTTTTATTTATATTTCTCGCTGCTTGAGCCACTCAAATTTTGTTGCTAAGGTGTTATGAAAGGTTGCTATGCTATTGCTAGGTGATGACTTTTCATTTGCTCTTCCTACCATTGGTCAGACAATAGAAAGCCCCGCCCTCCATTAACCTTATTGGTTGAGTCAATGTTGCTAGGTCGTCCTTGTTGGGTTGCTCCAAATAAAAAGAGCAATGTTTTGATAGCACCACAGAGCCACTGTGTTTACACTTTTCAGCCTGCAAATAGCTCACCTATATCTGTTTCTGCATATTAAGCTGGAACAGGAGGAAGTAAACATAAAAGATAATCCTCACGCATTTATTTTTAAAGTTGACCTGTTCACTTTTTTCCTTCTTCACTGTAAAAAAATGCTGGGTTCCACACAACTGTTTCATGTTGTCCCAACACAAATCAATTAAGTTAAGTCGTTTTTGTACAAATTGAAGTGGTTTGAGCATAAAACAATTAAGTTGTCCCAAAAAACCCTTAAGAATTGTGTTGTTTCAACTCATTTTAAATAAGTAGTTTGAACAAGCAGCAAAAGTCATTTTTTGAGTGTTGTTTGTTAAAGGAACTTGCATTTCAGAGATTTGTGTGTTTTCAAAATCAGTAGTGAGTGGAAAACCCAAGGTTTTATGCTACTAAGCGATGTTTGTGTTGGTGTGTGTCTTTGTTTGTGTTGTGTTGTATCACTTTTGTTACGATTGAGAAAGCAGACATTAAAGCTTGTGAGTAAACATAGCTCCCAGATTGTAGTAATGTATCTAAATCCAGCTCGTCCACTGGCTTATTTCTGCCTTCTCTTGCTGAAAGCAGACTGTGTGTTTAATGGTGGGGCTCCGTTCTGTGTGACAGTCGGGTCTGGATGTGATTCCTCTGTCCTGCTCTCTGCTTTTGGCCATGGGCTGCTCTGTTGTTTCTGGCTGAGAGTCATTGGTTTGGCTGGCTGTGATGTTCAGTCTCTCTCCCAGCAGGTCTCTGTCTGACAGCTGTTACTGACTTATACTATGTCATACTTAGCTAGCTTCTGACATTCACTGCACCCGTCTTCAAAAGACAATGGTTTTTCAGCATTTACTGGTAGAAAAGGAAGTGGTTCTTGCTCATGCAGAAACCTCCCAAGACTATATTCTAGGAGATTTTTTTTACCTATATTTAAAGGGATGGTTCACCCAAAAGTGACAATTCTGTAATCATTTATTCACCCTGTACTTTTAAACTTATGAGTTTCTTTCTTCTGATAAACACCAAAGGAGATATTTTAAAGAAAGCTGGACACCTGTAACCATTGACTTCCATAGTCTTTGTTTTTCCTAACATGGAAGAAAGTCTTGACATGTTTTCAGCTTTCTTCAAAGAAAGAAACGCATAAAGGTTTGGAACAACTTTATGGTGAATAAATAGTGAATAGATTTTCTTTTTTTGGGTTAACTATCCCTTTAAGAGTGATGCATTTCAATTGCATATGAATTTCTCAATAAGTTGGATTAAATTATTTATTTATATATATATATATAATGTTGAAGGCACCCACTAAAATGTAATTCACTGTAAGGTAACGTGTACATATTTAAACATCTTGCTGATTTTAGTCATTTATAATATATTGTTTTATCATCCATAAAGCATAGTTTTATTTTTACATAAATATATCTGTTACAATAAATGACAGTGAAATATTATTTCTAAGTACTGTATGTATATAAAAACACTTTCACAAAACAGTTGTAAATTCTGGCCTTGAATATTCACCGTCTGTCTTAAAGGTTCTGATAAGTGCTTTGAAATATGCATTTTTTATTCAATGTTTGTAATCTCAAATGACACATAAAGAGAGGGTGGGACATATAGTAGGTCCTCCCCTTTATAAAAAAAAACAGCCAGTGGTGTTTTGTTTTCTTTACAGCTCTGCCAGTGAGAGTGGTTCAGGTCAAGAGCATCAAATGAAAAGCAAATGAGAAGCGTATTGCTGGTCAGATACAAGTGAGGATTTGATTGGTCAAGATTTAATGAGAAACTGAAGTATGAAGTGACGTGAAGAAAAGTGTTGATCCATTTAGGTTTATACCAGTTTATTTTCTTAATTCGAATTTTGTCACTGTTTTGGAGCACACTAGCTAATAGTTATCCTTAAAACTAACAGACTGAAACTAACATCTAAAAAACTTTATTTTAATTTCACGGGACCTTTAAAGGGACAGCTCACTCAAAAATGACACTTTTCCCACCCACCCACCATTGGTTTTAAACCTTTGTGAGTTTTTTTTCTTTCTTCTGTCCAAAACAAAGATATTTTAAAGAATGTTGGAAATGACCACAAAATACTATGGTTTACTAAGTCAATAACTACCACTTGATGGTTCTTGGACAGCATTTGTCGATGAACACATACCCTCTCTTTGCCCCTGTCCATTTGACCTGTCTTCCGGTCCACACAGCTGGAGAGATGATGATCTGCTCTTCACCCGGCGGCCCTTTGAGCTCCACACACTCAGGTTTCTGGTGGTCGTTTTATCAGCTGTTTCACTGGCTCGGTAGCCTAATGAAATAGTGCTCGGGCTGGGTTGCTGGCTGCTTTACGAGGGTCCAGTGTGTGAGCCTGTGGCCTCTTAAAGCATGTGTGTGTCCAGGTGTATGTGTACAGGCGTTGTGGGGCTGGTAACGGGGAATAGTGGCTTCCCGGTGCAATGCTTTCCAGATGGAGCAGGTCTTTAAAGGCTCAGGCGATGAGTGTGGGCCTACAACCAGGAGGTGCAACCTAATCCAGGGGCAGAGGTCGTTTACCTGCTGCCTATAACTCATAAAGCTGCCTGGCAAGAAAGGTCAGGCACAGGTAGCAAGAGAAAGGTCACGATTTAGGTCAGATGTTGGCATTTAGGATGAAAGCCTTTTCTTGGTCTTTGGTTTATTTTTGTATTTGTATTTTTTCTAATACATATTTAAGATTTTAAGGCATCCTAAAGGAGAGGTTTTCAACACAAGCACAGAGAGGGCTTGGAAAAATGTAAATGGTTAGTAAAATTAAATAAAAAAAAAATTTGTAAAGTCTGTAAATAAATTAATAATAATAATAAATAAAATAATAATAAATAAATAAATAAATGATAAAAAATTGAAAAAAATGTGAGTTAAAAAATTTTATTTATATGAAAATGGAAATAAATAAACACAATAAGAGTAACAAATTTTTAGAATGAACCTGTTAGTTTAATAAAATGAACAGATATAAAAAATAAGTTAAGTTATTCAACATGGTTTAAATATAAATCATAATTAGATTAAAACAAATAAAAAATACATAGATTAAAATAAATAATAATGATCTGAAAAACTAAAATATGTTAAAAAGTACATTATATAAAATAACATACATTAACTGTTTACTTGGTATATAAAAGTAAAAAAAATAAAAGATTTTTTTTTGGGGGGGAAATTTTTACTAATAATTTTAATAGACTATATACTAAAATAGCTTGAAGTTAAGTGAAACCATGCAGAAAAATATATCCCTAAATATGTCTGCCTGTCCAAATGTGCATGTAAAAAAAGGAAATAAGTTTACGCTGTGAAAATCTTTTGCTTTAAAATGTTACACCTAAAATGTTTTTTCAACCTAATTTAAGTTGAAGAAACTTAATTCTTTTAGGTGTAAAGTTTGAACCAGTGGTTCATTTTTTACAGTAATCTGCTATTCGATTTAGTCTTGTCAATAGCTTGAAGCCACAACAAATGAACCTCTAACTGAAATTAGTTTTGTACAAAAGTTTACTTTACAGAAATACATGTAGTTCAATACAATTCATTTTACATAAGCAGAATGTAAAATTATTTTATTTCTGAAACAGTTTGCTTGTGTGAAATTGGTTTAGAACATTTCATCATGTCAACCTTTCAGTTATGTTTGTCTGAAACTGAGATCTGAACAATCTAGAACCCCTTAGACTTTCAATGTATGAAAATAAAGATACACAGAAACAAATAAATTAAATTACATTTAAAACTGTATTTAATTTTTTTTAATGAAAAAAATATTGAGAATAAGATGTTTATATTAGTTCCGAAAGACAAGGGTGATTTTCATTTGTCTTTTTTATTTTGAACTGTCCCTCTAAGACTAACAGAATTTTAACAAGCCTCAAGGGAAATGGGTAATCCTAAAGACATCATTGTTCATCTGACCAAAGGCAGGCTGCGAGGAGAAGTGGATACAAGCTCTGCTGTAAGTCTGTTAGTTATACTAGTGTTTATTACCAGGCCTGGGGGTCGTGATCGTGTTGTAACACTCTTTCCGCTTTTATCTACAGACAAACAGCAGCGCAGGGGGCTAAACTGCTGATAGATGAATTAGCAAGAGCAATTATAAGGGAAGAACTGCTTGAGTAAGAAGTGTTTAAGCTAATCAAATAATTAACAGGGGAGACTTGGCACTTTCTAACTAACACAAACTCAATACAATAATGTGACAAAACCTCCCCTGAACTCACAGCCGAGCTTCATGGAGGAAGCAGAAAGAGAAAGGCAGCAAGCTGAGGGAAATGTGATAATGGTCTGGAAATCTGACATGGTTATTTTTTTTTTCAGTTTAATGGCAATAGAAGCTGCTTGCATTGTTGTCCCCAAAGTCTCATGTTACAGGAAAAGATGCTCTTAGACCTTTTATATTCTCTTCTCTCAATCTCAAGCAAAGCACACACAAACAACAGCACACCGGCCGAACATAAAATAACCTATTATGACTGAATTAGGGACCTGAATGTATCCAAAGGAGCAGTTCGCTATAATCTGACTGAACGAGGGCAGTTTATAAAGACATGCCGATGCACTCACATCAACTATTTACAGGATCTGTATTTCAAAAGTCTTGGAAGAACAAGAGAGATGACAATACACAGATGTTATTTTCAAAAATGCCACATGGCAGATGTTGAACGTAAAAATAAGATGACAGATGGCTTTCTTATGGCTGCCTATTAAGCTGAATAGGAGAAATTATTTCACCCTTTTATAAATTACACACTTCACCTTTGAAACTGAAAAAGCCAACTGAAAAGCTAAATTATGCATACTTGTTAAAAAGAAACGTCTGGTCTCCTCCTGCTTCGGTTACATTATCTACAAGCTCTTTTTAGCTGCATTAGCCAGATAGTAACACTTTTGTGCTTGGTAATTGTTGAAGTAACAATATATATTGCAATACTACTGTAAAACAGTGTAACTTTAGTACTAAACTGTATGGAACTTTTGGCCCACCCATGGTTGAAGCATAAAACTTCAAAGTTCTTACAAAGAAAGACTTTTTGGGGGTAATTAGGGGAGATAGAGGTACATAAAATGATTGATTCATACATCCCACCGCACAAAGAGTACCAAAAGAGAGAAACAATAAAGAGACACAAATATAGTTTTCGTTTTGGCTTCAAACTGTTAAGCATTATGCCAAGAAAAAAAAAGAGAATAAAAAGTGATTCAATTTTTGTTTTTGCTTTTATTAATGACACAATGTGGAGATTCATTCATTTGATTAATTGCATAATAAATTTGGTTGAAAAATTACCCCATCTGCTCAATCTGAATTGATATGTAGATAATTCTTGATTACAATTCGCTTAAGACCTTCTACACAATATTTTTATTGTACAGCAAAAAAAAAGAAAGAAATTCATACGGATTTCAAAATGACATGAACATGATGACAAATTGATACTGTAAATTGAAATATGCAATTAACTGAATATGAACAAATATTTAAACAAAATGATAGGTGTCTATAAACGTAGTAATGAGTAATTTAAGTAATTGATTCTTTTAAATGACTGATTCATTCAGGAATTATTATGAATAGGCAATTGAGTCATTTGTTCACTTGAATAGTTCAGAAAACTGATTCGTTTAGAAATGAAACACTTGATCAGATGGGCTTAATATTTTCACATTAAAAATTGACAAAATAAGACAATATTGTGTTTAAAATGTTATAGTTTTAAATTATTATTTAATTAACTGTTTAATATCACTATCAAATTCACATTTGAACTACCTTGCAATATTGTATAACTCTATCATATGATATAAATATGAAGAAACCTCATACACTGAAAAAAGTGATTCAAAGATGATTCCTTGGATTTACTTTTTTTTTTATAAAGGTAAGAGTTTGTAAACAATTCATTTGGAATGAATTTAAACAAACAAATTAATTTGAACATTACTAATTTTAATTTGTTTGTTTAAATTCAACCCATATAAATTGGTTGCAATTTTAGGTCATAACTTTCAGATCTCTCTCAAACAGCAGAAGTTACACATTTCTTTGTTTTCTGCCAGTCAAAGGAACAAAAAGCCTCTTGAAACAGCTGATCTCCAACAATTCGCTGTATATTCCTCATCTAATGCTGACTTTTCCAATTTCCAATTTTTCTTCACACGTTCTCCATCACTCTCTTCTGTTCTACTAAAGTGCCTGGTCTACTTGTTTTCAGGCACTGTCTTGAGACATTCCCTTGTAGTTTTCACAGGAAATGAGGGTAGTCTAGGCCCCTAGTGCCCTCACCGGGGTCCCATGAGCTGTATAGTTGACAGTGATACATCAGTGCATGTAAGTGCTTCTTGCAGACTTGCACTTTTTATCACTGTTTGCGATCTGCTGCTTTAACCAAAAATGTCAAACACTTCCTCAACATTTACACTTCATCTGCTGACATCACAGGAACTTCTGCTTCCTCTTTGTGAGGTATCATTTGTTGTTTGCTCATCTTTTTGTAATCATCATCGTCATCTTTTTGCAGTCTGTAGTGTCTAATGGCACTTTCACTGCTCTAGATTCTATCTAAGAGCTTTTTACTGCATGGAATAAAGTTTTCTGTAGGACAATAACCTACAGTAGTTTGACTGTGTGTCTTTCAAGCTACAAACATTAGGATATTGTGTGAAGAACATGTACATTCTGTAATTGATTAAGGAGCTTTTCTTAAAGGAGAAGATTAGCAGTAAATGTCTTGTGTGAAGAATTGGTAAAAAGGGTCTTAATTTGGCCACAACTTTCTCTGTGTTTCAGCAAATGGGATGGTTTTTGGTGACAAATCTTATTTTGACACATATTTTGGGAAAATGCTTTGAAATTTTTCAAATACACAACAATACACTCAAATTTACTACCCTTTTGTTATGTTAGTGGCTGTTTTTGCCCCATTGACTTCCATTATAATGACCTTTTTTAATTGCAAAACCATGACACCATATAACCATGCATTCTTGATTGTTGGTGGTTTTCCCTGTTGGAAAGATGTAAAAGTTGTCATTTTTACTGTTGATCATCACTTGCTGTGCAAAAAAAAGCTTAGGGTTCTGGCTTTTATGTGGAGTTGTATACTTTTTGCACAGACCTATCTAAAGGGTTGATGGTGATCAACAGTAAAAATGACAAATCTTACCTCTTGTCAACAGGAAAAACCACCAGCAATCAAGAACGCATGATTATATGGTGTCATGGCTTTGCACTCAAAAAAATGTTATTATAATAGAAGTCATTGGAGCAAAAGCAGCCACTAACATAATGAAAGTGTAGTAAATTTGAACAATACACAAGGGTTAATGAATTTTTAACAACCCAGGCTTACTGAAAATACATCACCTTCATTTGTGAGAATTGTAACATGCGTTGGTCTGGGTACGTTTGTTTGTATGTTTCAGATAACAAATACACTAGGGTGCTGTCTACATTTTTGTGAATCTAAAATACATTACTTAGGGCACGTTTTGACCAGAAAAGTTGTTCAAATGGAGATAGACAGGTGAAGCAAAAGTATTTAATTATAAATCATAGACACTGTTAAGTTGTTTTGTGGTAATTATTTGGTGCAAAGAACTGCACAAAAATAATATGTCACTCTAAATATCAAAGTGTGAAAAGAAACAAAATCTGTTGGCGTCATGCTGCCCTGTAGCGTTTATTTTACATAGAAACTGCAGTCAAGTGTATTTTGAAGTACGTTTCACAAAAATATAGGCTGAAGCACATATTTCCAATCAGCCTATTGGTTTTTGTTTTTCATAAATCTTTAATAAATACAGTAAATTACAAATGTAAACTATAAACATATTTATAAGTGTTAAAATGTAAAAATATAAATAGAGAAATCACTTAAAATGACTTTTTTGCTTGTACCAAATATGTTTAATGTCCATTAATTTATATTTTATGGGAAAAAAGAGAATTGTCTCTTGATGTTAAAACACAGAGAAAAAAAATGTTAACAGCTTGTGAAATCACCTTCCTTATAAACTGAAAGAGAGAGAGAGAAAAAAAGACACAGTTTGCCCTTTACAGATCTGTTTGCAAACAAAAGTGCCACAGCATTGATTCACATCAGAGTGATTGATCCTCAAATGTTCATACGTGAGCGTGCATGCGTTTCTGCTTCTGTGTGTAAAGTAGCAGTAGTGTGTGTGTGTGTGTGTGTTTTCTCGGCTCCTGTGTGTGATCATGTCCAGGCGTCCAGACGCTTGTATGAGGATGGATGGGTTGGTCCTATGGAAGCCAGACACGAGAATACAGAGATTCCATTACGTAGCGCATGTGTCTCTCAGCACAACAACACAAGAGCCGACAGCTTCTGCACACTCAAACAAACCTGAGGCTCCTCGCTTTTGTGTTTACACACTGAGACATCAGACTTCTGCACTATATCTCAACTTCAAACCGGGCCAAAACACCAGCTTCACACCTGCATACACTCTGACATTCTTTAGAGCTATTCAACAACCGCAACGCTCCAAAGTGCAGTCAAATAGACCTTTTTGATTTGTTTTTGAGGTAGGAAGTGTCTTTAGTTTGTGCTTTGAACTTAAATAATTATTAAGTGTAGTTTAAAAATGGTTAACATCATATGTTATGTTCAAAAACAAACATAAGCAACAAAAAAGTAATGCAGGTTTTATGTGTGTAAGTGTGTTAGTTTGTAAATGCACTTATATTTATGTTCTTTTATTATTTGAACTAGCTTTTATTTTTACTTTGTTTTAAATAGCGAGAGCAGAATATTCTGAAGAAATAGGAACAAAAGCTAATTTAATAATAGTAATTGCATGTTTTAATCCATGCTAATACTTTAAATAGTGCATAAATAATACCAAACTATCACAGATCGAAACCTGCATTACTTTCTTTTTTCTCTGTTTCTGAACAAAAGAAGATGCAATGAAAGTAAATGGACTCCAAAATGATTTCTTTTTTTTTGTATACCTCCATACACTCCAGTATATAGAGCAATTCAACCGTAGCACTTCTAAATGCAGTCAAATGGACCTTTTTTGCTTGGCTTTGGAAGTAGATAATGTGCTTGCTTTGTGTTTTGAAATGTAATAATGATTAAATGCAATTACTGGACAGGTTATGAGACTCAGCCATTTCAGAAGGAATGAATCATTTCATTCTGTTTGTCTGTTGCTGAATCACCACGTAGGTGAGTTTAAAGACTAGACCAAGAAAGATATGCAAATGTACTGTAGATGTGGGGTGTATTTTTAGAATAGATTCTATGTTGCCCACAAAAAAAAAAGCATCTTCCATGCTTCATTAACAAAATTATTGTCTAGACGTGGTGCGCTTAAATCAGATGGACGAATGGCATAGTAAGGATGTGCTTTTGGAAACACTTTACACTGCAAAGCTCGCAAAATGTCAAAATCCCTGGTAGCCTTTCAGGCAGGCACTTTTGTGGCCTGAATAGAAAATACATTATTTACTAAATACATTTTTTATTAAATAAAAAAAGTTATAATGGCATTCATTATAGGCTACATGTATATTTATGAAAATAACCACATTTAAAAATAATGTGAAAACTGGTAGGCCCTTATCATTTTATTCATTTTTTTAATCAGCATGGAAGTACCAGTTCTTTTGACAGCATCAGTTAATTCAATCATGGTTAACTCTTCACATATCATGTCTAATACCAACGTTGAAATGTGATGTGTGGTGCTTTTTTTAAAAACCGATTTAAATGCGATTGTGAACTCGTGATCCCCTGCCATTTGTCGTTGCTATGGCCACCATCAGCTGTTGCTGTTCTTACACATGTGCTACGGTCCATTTTCAAAATTGTTCAGCTTTTGCCATTGTGAGGATTAATACTGAATTTGTCGTTGTTTTTACTTATTGTTAGGAATAGAGCAATATGCTGGTGTTTAACTGCATTGCTTTAATGCACTCCTGCATTGGACTCACACATACATATACATGCATTCTGGCTACTTCAACAATGTTGATAAGCCATAGTGGGCGTTTCTTTCTGTCTCGCGCTGAATGCAGTCGACCGATCGCAACAGAATGGGTCATTGGACCAATCGGCACAAATTAGCGTCATGCAAAGGAGGGGTTTGGAAACAAATGAATCACTGAACAAATCATATGGAAGTAGTTGGGATAAATAGCTAAAAATAAATGCATATTATAAGACAATAAAAGTGTTTTTTGACCTTCCATGGATATCAGCCTGTTGTTGGAGACCCCCAAAACCAAAATATGACCTTTTATAATGCATAATAGGGGCTCTTTAAAGTGATTAGTTGACTTTACTTTAAAAAAAAGTTAGCACATTGCCTCAAAATTAAATAATTGATCTTAACAGTTCCAAGTTAAAACAGGTTTACTTACTTTTTTAAATGAAGTCAACTTCTCGCTTTTAAGGCAACAGGTTTACTGACTTTTTAAAAAAAGTAAATTAACTAATCACTTTTTACAGTGTATATTCATGAAAATGCATGTTAATAACAGGTCAAAGCAGGGCTTCTGCTTTTGCATTCTTTCTATAAAAAAATCTATTCAACTACATGTCCACTAGCAGTCATTAACGTATTAGTAAAGAGTCTGATTTATGTCTGCTAACAATTTATTTTGATGGTCCAACAACAGATAATCTGTAAGTAACTTTTTAAGTATATGGTAACTTATTTTTGTAACCCTAACCTAATAGTAACAATACTCTAAAAAGAGTTATTTGGGAGTAAGTATTGTGTTATAATGTTCATTGTGATTTGTTGGGTGTCTGATAAGTTTTGCTCTTCATTCAGGATATATATATATATATATATATATATATATATATATATATAAAATCAAGCAGAAAAATAATCATATGTAGAATGATTACTTAAATAAATGTAAGTATAGAAAGTCAATTATATGTTGGTCTGCAAGTGCATGTGTGTGAGAGGCAAGAAGCATGTGTGTGTGTGTGCATATTTCATGGCCAAACGCTCAGCTAATGGATGGAAAATATCTCCACACACTCAGCGCACTTAAAAAAGGCACTCAGAAGTTCCAGAGATGGGCTCTTTTTCCACTTGCTTTCCTTGGCTTGTGTCACTTCTCTGAAGACAGTTATGCTTTAAATCTGCTTTAAGTGCGAGTTGTTTTATCTGAAGTTAAGATCGCAAGGGTAAAAGATGCGCAAAATATTCCTTTGAAATTCAATGTGGTTAATCTATTAAGTTACAATTCTTTGTAATACCCCTCAAGTTCTGACTTTTTTACATAAAATATGTTAATGACAGTAAAAACTACAGTGTTATATAAGGATTAATATAATGTTAATGTTATTGTTAAATTTTTTTAATTACTATTTTATGTTGTAAATCAAAATGTGTCAAAACAGTGGAGCTACAAGATATTAAATCATTTTAAACCTTTATACTTTATGACATTGTTCTTCAAACAACTGGATTTCCCACTAGAAATGTTGCATTCCCAGAACGTTCTCAGAACATCCCTGCTGGTGTCAAGGACATTGTCTAGTAATGAGAAGAGTTCTGAGAAAGTCATGGTGTTAATTTCTTTAAAAGGTAGTATGCTTATTAATTGTATTACAGTAAGAATGCTTTTGGCCTGTTGCTTGATTTATCAACTGTGGTGGAGACAAAAAACTAATGAGCTAAGTTCAGGCCAGATTTGTATTTTTTTTATCTGCTCAATAAACGCTAAATGGTGAACAGTAAAGCCATTTTTTCCTGTAGCCTTCTACCAGTTCACCAGTTCAGGTCACAATAAAATACTATGGTCTTCTGTTGGTCATATAATAATGTTCTCGATCTGACTTTATTTTTGGTTATTTTATGCTTGTCAATTCAATAAGTCAATTAATTTATTCAAAAATCTATTGAAAATAATTATTTCAACAGGTAGGCAAGACTATATATTTTTTAACTTAAAAAGTACATTTAATGAATATGATTTTTTTTTACTGTGTGCTAGGGTATATATGAATATGTCTCACTGTCATTTACTTACAATATGTGATATGTAATAACTTGAAACCAGAGCTGTATATGCAGTGTGCAAACTTCATATGTGGGGGGTGTTTGGTGGTAATACCACATATTGTGCTATTAAACCATCCAGATGTACAGCAAGATAAATTTCCTCACTCCAGCAGCCCTAGGATAGGCATGTTTTTTTTTTTTTTACATCAATATATCCTATATGAAGAATGACAATAGAACATAACTTTTGTAAAATTGAAGTTATGCAAACATTTCTTATATATTGTTAATGTGCAGATGTAAGTTAGGACTTTTTTTTTTTTTTTTAAGTTTAATATCAGTCTATGTGGGTCTTAAAGATATAAATGGCTTTTCAGCAAATAGTTTAAAGCAAATAATGAGACAGTTAATGAAGCTTTTAAAAGTCTCCTTTAGTTGATCCAAACTAAATCTTTGGAACTTGTTTCACAGCTTGTTAACTCTTAAATTCACACACTTTGGCAAAACCATAGCAGCCAGCAACTAGTTTTCTTTTTCCCTTGCCATCTGAAGCACACAAGATCTGAGCAGATCCAGTCAGCACTGAAACACTAATGCCCTGGAGATGACAAGTGTATGAGTGATGGAAGTTACAGTTTCTTGTTAATTCAAGAGAAATTATACAATTTTACAGCTGCTACTTATACAAATAAAAGGTTGTATTATTATTTATTTTTGATGATATCATTAGAGCTCTGATAAAGTGTATGTGATAATAAGAATGTGGAGCGGTTTGTGATGCTATGTTACGCTGGAATGAAAATAAACAGTACACTGAAAGTAGAAGCATAGTGTAAGCGAGGGAATGAGGATACATGAGCAAGTGAAGGTGTGCTCTCAGCAGTTTGCTCCATAGCCCTTAGGTGAACAGTTATTTATAGACCTGTACATGAATTAAAAATTACAAATGCCGAGGTCCATTTAAGGCTGAATCTGCGGAGACCTGATATTTCGTCTAATGATGCCCACGTGTAGCTAATGACAGGTTTCTCTAAAGTGTTCAGACTTGGCTCTGCAGCATACAGTGTTCAGCAGATTGGTTTACTGGCCGCCTGCTGAAAAACCTGAATCAGGGAAAGCGTGGCGTACGTGGTCCCTGGGAGCTTCTCAATAATGTCCTGAGGCAAGATACTTCTGGATGAGCAAGACCAGAGCTCAAGATACTTTTGACATTTACAGGAAAGCCACATTCTGTCGTGGACTCTGCTGTACATTGTGTTTATGCTGCAGTAAAAGAGCGTCTGATGATCTTTCTACTTTTCTGCTGTAATTATCTGTGAAATACAATACATTTAACAGAGCGTTATAAACATTCTTTTGAGATTTTGGTCCATATTATTGACATGATCGTGTCATATTTGCTACAGATTTGTTGGCTGTATGACTCCATGATCTGAATCTCCTGGTCAGCACATCTCAAAAGTGCTCTGTTGGATTAAAAACTGGTGACTGAGCTCTATAAAAAAATTGTCAAATTTCTGCAGCTTGGCTGCCGAAAAAAAATACTATAAAATAACAGGCACATTAAATTACAGTACATTTTTTTGCTTTTATTTTACACATGATTTTCGATATTTTCTCGAGCTTTTAATATTCAATAAGGAACTTTACATAAATATTGTGGAAAGGTATGTATGTAAAAACCATACAATTATCAATTTTAAACACTGCTTTAATTCAAATAATTGGACATAAATGCAAAGGAGTATTTAAAAATAATATATTCACCAAAAAATATCATTACTGCAACAACTTTCCAATATAAAAATGTTTCCAAAGTTGAAACAATCACAACTTGTTTTTTCATAACTTCAACAGTATATAGTAATATAGCACGAATATATAGTATGTAACTAACATAAAATAATATATATAACTGCAACCCGTTTTACAAGACGGTGATGGGACATTTCATCCGCCATAATCATCAGCATCTTAAAACGTAAATTGTTTTTAGTATTTAGATTTGTATTTAAGCGTATGTTTATAAAGCTATACCTTGTATTATATCTTGCATTCTCCATAGAGGTCATTTGCATTTAGTGAATTCACTCTCATGTTCAAGATTGGATCTATGCTTTTACCATCCAAATATATTTGGTGAGGCTGTGTGTGAACTGTAGCCTCTGTTTATGAATCTTAGTTGACAGAAGTGTCACCGGTGTGCTTCTTCTGCTTCTGTAGATCATCTGATTCGAGGTTTAACGTGTTATGTGTTCAGAGCTGTTCTGCAAATGATGGTTTTATTTATTTGAGTTACTGTTGCCTTTCTACCAGCGGAACCAGTCTGGTCATTCTCCTCTTACCTCTTCCATCATCAAGGCATTTTTTCGCCCACAGACCTGCTGCTCAATGGATATTTTTCTTTTTCAGATCATTCTTTGTAAGCCCTAGAGGTGGTTGCTCGTGAAAATCCCAGTAGATCAGCAGTTTCTGAAAAACACCGTCTGCCACCAGCAACCATCCCACATTCAGAGACTTAATTCATCATTTTCATCATTCTTATGCTTAGTGTGAACTTCAGCTGATCATCTTGAGCATGTTTATGCTTTTTTTTTTTTTGCATATTATTCTTGGAATCAGTATTTTTTTTTTATTAAAACTGTAATAAAATTAACATTTGCATATGCTTAGAAATTGCTGAATAAGACTGAAGTGCATGGAAATGACCGTTGTTTCCTCGTTCTCATGTAAATTCCATTAGGGAAAAATCCTGGTAAAAAAACAGGCCAGTTGGAACAAAAAGACATCTCCCAGGTTGCATTTTATTTGCCACATTTCCTAGTGAGATTACAACAGTATTTTATCCTTATTTCTAAGTTTATCTACGCTTGTATTAAAAATACTATATATATGGGACTCTTATTTTGAAAACGGGAGAGGCAGGGAGACTAAAAAGGAGCAGTTTTGTGAAACATTGTGACCATTCACAGTTCATTGGAATGCAATAATCGGGATATGTAGATTCTTCATTTATACTACAGTACATCGTCACCTAAAATAAGGTCTGTTTGACGTATCTTTTGTACCTTTTGTTAGTTTAACATGTATATTGTAAAATTTAGAGCTCATTGATATTACCAACCATTCCAAATATGGTCAAAACTGAGCTTTTCTTTCTAGATGTAATTCCTGAGGTTATAAATCAGCATATCAAATAGTTTCTGGAGAGTTTTACTTAACTCAGCCATATACTTACTAATTACTGTAGATAAGAACAATTTAACATATCAAATCAATGCACTATATGGCACCT
Source organism: Danio jaintianensis (assembly GCA_903798115.1). Taxonomy (NCBI): domain Eukaryota; kingdom Metazoa; phylum Chordata; class Actinopteri; order Cypriniformes; family Danionidae; genus Danio; species Danio jaintianensis. The sequence goes on from CAIGQV010003909.1 coordinate 18,315,534, forward strand.
TTAACAAAAAAAATGGATTTAGTTCTAATTATAATTACATCTACTTATGAGATTTTTCAAATGTAAAATGGAATATTGAATAGATTGAGTTTATTTTACTGTTCATTAATGGTTGAAGTGGAGTGGTTAAGGATATTCTGTCCACGCCATTCAACTAACGCCATCAAAGAGTGAGTGCCATTCCAGAGCAGAATTTTAGATTTTGATTAATGACAACCAAGATAAGAGAACCATTTTCTTTCTGTGGAATAATAATAAATAGTGTAAATGATTTCAAGACTCAAGAAAAAGTATCACTGCAAGTACACCAAAACACAATGTACAGGAATTTACCATTAATTATAAAACTGAGTTTTAAAAGACTGCTGGTGGTCACTGTTCAATGTCATTATATGAATGAGCACAAAGAGAAATAGTTTATTTATTTATTTAGTAGTCAAATGAAAAAAAAAATTGCATTAACTATGAAATAACCCCGCAGAGCTGTTCTAATGACTTCCAGCTGTGAGCAGCCTTGGGTTGCTTTTAGTCAGGTGTAAACAGACCCTAGACTGCTATATGAGCATCTGTGGCTGTGGTGTCACAGGCTGAGTACATTAATACATAAATTGTAGATAATTTGTTTAACTGGTCACAGTACAGATATGAACTTTTCCCTTTCTCCATTGTTCTTCTTTCCCCCTTAGACATATTTATATGAATATGTTAAAATTATTTGTTTGCTTGTTCGTGACAAATTGTTTAGGCTGCAGTCATTAAACTAAATGGCTTTATTGTTTGTTTTTTTCATTTCCTCTGAATCACTGCCATGTCACAAATGTTCCTCTTTCAGCACATTGCTCACTGTCAGCATATTGTAATAGCATTAGCTTTTATTTATATTTCTTCATTTTTACACCATTGTTTTCTACAAAGGAATATGCTAATATTAATATTATCACATTACAAACATTGCGCACAGTTTGCAAATAATAATGTGGAAAAGCATTACATTTTGTCTGTGTACACTACATGATTCAGAGGAAAAGCAATTCATGCAGCAGTAATACTCTCAGAATAGGAATTTGTCTGTGACTGCACATTGATAGAGCCCTTAATTATGCACATATTTACTACCAAACCATAGATAAGATATATGTATATCATTTTTTTGCACCTTTTTGTGTTGTTGATAAATTGAATATGTGAATTCTTTTGACGACAAAAGTTTTTTTTTTCTTCCTTTTTTTTCAACAAAAATGTCACATTTTTGCATAATTTATGTAGGTTAAATTTAAGGTAAATGCAAAAAAAAAAAAGTGAAGTTATAGTAACTGCTAAATCACATACAGTAGATGGATAGATACATGCATACATACTATACATACTGTACATAGATTAAACTAAATACTTTTTTTTTCGGGTGATACTGAAGAGCAGAGCTGTGTTGGACTTAAATACATTGGACACTTTCTGCTTCAAACAGTGTCACTCGAAGTGTTTCTGTACTTTATCACAGATGAAGCTGATTAGATGCTATTTTTGTCAGATATACAGTAGCTTCAGAAGTTTTGATTAAGCAACAAACATACTTTTCTGTCAGTACTTTATGTAACTGCTTAATACAGCACCATATGTACAAGAATAAACTAAAAAGTTATAAATATGAAACAACACACCACCGTAGTAGTATTTTTCTGTCATAAACACATATTTTCAAGCATCAACCGAGCTAAGAATAATCTGGAAACATATGATCACACAGAGTTTCCATTTAACTTAACCAATTGCTTCATAACACTTAAATAAATTAACAAATAAAAAAAAAAAGTCATTATCATTCCCATGTACTGTATAGACTTGTATAGATTTAGTTAGTGTTTTGTATGTTGATATCGAGCAGACATGTTTTCTTTTTTTCCCCTCAGAGAATTGTATGTGGGCTGTAATGTAAACATTGCAGGAATTTGCATTTTGCTGAACTAAATTGCTGGTAAATTTTGTTTTGCTGGGCTAAATTACTGGTAATTGCAGCTACATGAGTAATATAGATCAAAATCAAGGTTTAATCATCTAGAATAATGTTTTCCCCTCTGATAAGGCTGCAAGTGTTTAAAGCAGTGTTAAGCTTCAAAGGCAGTTCACTCAGGCAAAAAAATGTGTTTGATCAAGGCACTGTGATCTTTCCTCTCCTTCACAGTAAAAACCACAACAACACACATTCATACCCGTGTCCACCTCCTTGTGTGTATGTATCTCTTATAAGTCCCACAATCAGACAGCTGTGTTCATGCTGGGTTTCAATTGCCAGCTGTTCTTATCTTACTGGGATGGAATGACTGGAAATGGGGGAAGATTTATTTCCCCTGACATCTTAAATTCTGATTTGCTTTTATGAGCCACAACAAGTGAATTCTGTGTTTTTTCCCCATTTCTTTCTTTCTCATTGATTCCTACTCTAGGTTCTTTACATTTTCCTGTTCCCACTGTCAGAGATGTGAGGTTTATCAAGGACTGTTAGACATGGGATTGTATTCGGAATTGGTAAAAGAAATAATATTCAGAATTAAATTAAGAATTTGAATTGAGGAAACAATTATAGGATGCACTTTTGCCATAAAATAGAATAAAAGTTGCCTGACATAATTTAGTTTACTTTTTTTGCATTCACTGTATGGGCAACCATCCACAAAAGGGACAAATGTTGACAAATGATCCTTATGTGTCAAGTCTCTTGGTTTGCTGGTTTAGTGTCAGTATCCAGTCATATATAAAACACCTGTCACATTTGGATGAACCCATTAGCACTTTTCATCCCCAATAGCCATGACAAAATGAGAAATAATCAAAAATCAAGAAATTGTCATATTAATGTAATAATATTAATGTTTAAAATGGCACATATAAGCACAAGTTTGTGTTATATTTATATTAAATTAACTTTAATTTTGTGAACGTAAGTAGAAAAACGTTAATTTACAACAATACGTAAGTCCGATTTTGGAATTGCAATTCTGATGTATTTTGGAGAGAATTTCACTATCCATTTAAAGTAGAACACAACACTATTCACTGTGGTAAAATGGAAAACAAGGCAATCAGTTTGAAGCCATTCGTTGGCAGCTTGAGTTCAAAACATAACGAAATTGAAACATCAGCTGCACTCTTTACACATATCAGTTCTAAACAAAATAAAATAGTGGAGTCTGAATCAAAGTTTGACTTGACCTTGAGTTGAAAGTCTTGGCATTAAAAAGACAGTCAAAAGAACACACATAAGCACGCACACATGCGTGCACAAAGAGCTCTCTAAACTAGAAGTGTGTGTCTTCTTTAAATGATTGATTGATTGATTGAATGATTGATTGATTGATTGATTGATTGATTAAAAAAGAGGGTAGATAGATAGATAGATAGATAGATAGATAGATAGATAGATAGATAG
>CAIGQV010003909.1:18319873-18338701 GCA_903798115.1 Danio jaintianensis
CAGTGGGTAGCGCTGTCGCCTCACAGCAAGAAGGTCGCTGGGTCAGTTGGCATTTCTGTGTGGAGTTTGCATGTTCTCCACATGTTTGCGTGGGTTTCCTCTGGGTGCTTCGGTTTCCCCCAAAGTCCAAAGACATGTGCTGTAGGTGAATTGGGTAATTGTCCGAAGTGTATGTGTGTATGTCCTGGTCCTCCAGATTGGGGGTGGAGCATTGGGCTAACAACTCACCTCGAAACACCAATATGGTGCGGCTAAATATCAACTTCGATATAAATAGCCCTGGGAGTAAGTAAGTATTTAAATAATTTTTTTTTACCCAAGTAAATCCATTAGGACCAATCTCAGTTCTACCCCTTAGCACTTCCATTTCCGCTTATCCCTCCATTTTGTGCATTCACGTAGAGGGGTAGGGGTGTCCCGATTCTATTTTGACTGGAGCCATAGGGGTAGAGGTAAGTGCCAGATAACCCTTAAAATGAAGACTTTTTGGGCCACACTACAAACGACGAGGTATGGGAAATGTCCCTCAATACACAAGCTACCATGGCAACATAACTGCCCAATCAGAGATCCACAAAATTTTAAAATTGGCATTAATAAGGAATTTTTGTTCAAAAACGACTAAATCTATGTTATTACATTGTTTTATGTTTTATGGTCATGCTTTTCAAAGAAAAGAAAAAAAAAAAAAATTATCACAAAATTATTAAAACAAAAAATAATAATCGCTAAATCATTCATTCATTCATTTTCTTTTCGGCTTAGTCCCTTTATTAATCTGGGGTCACCACAGCGGAATGAACCGCCAACTTATCCAGCATATGTTTTACGTAGCGGATGCCCTTCCAACTGCAACTCATCACTGGGAAACATCTATACACACTAATTTACACACATACACTACGGACGATTTAGCCTACCCAATTCACCTGTACCGCATGTTTTTGGACTGTGGGGGAAACCGGAGCACCCGGAGGAAACCCACGCCAACACGGGGAGAACATGCAAACTCCACACAGAAATGCCAGCTTACCCAGCCGAGGCTCGAACCAGTGACCTTCTTGCAGTGAGGCGAACGTGATACCCACTGTGCCACCGTGCAGCCATCGCTAAATTATTTTTAGAAAATTGATTCGCTATTGATAGTTCCTTATATAGTAACTGTTGCATGATAGTCCAACAACATATTAACAAATCTGATACGCGATGACTTGACAAAATATCGTCATAAGTCTAGTAACTGGGAATTTGTTTTTTACAGCATGTCTGGTATAGCATTAATGTTGTTTTGAGCACTGTGTTGATACATAGTACAGTTGTGCATATTGCAAGATGATCCACCAGTTGTATGTTCTGTATGAAACTGAGAAATCCAGAGGCTCATTTGTATTTGAGCTGAAAAAAAAACAGCGATTTCTAAAGTCCAACAACCAACAAATGGAAAACAGCTTTGGGCAGTGAGAAATCTGTTACTCACTAGTAAAACGTTACTGGGCTTAAACCTTCTAGAATGGTCACCGCAGACAACATATTGTGTGATGTATGAGCTAGCAATGACATTAAATGACATGTACGGGTGTATAAATTCTTTGGGGAAATATTCTCATCCCTAGCCCTTCATAAGCTCAGTGTTGGGACCTTATGAACTGGTACACTGTTTCTGTCTCACTTGTTTCTGCTAATTGCATTATTCTAGGTTCAGTGATATGGATACTAATGTAGGCCCTGTTATAAATAAGCTCCATTAAAGGAATTGCTTGCTCCAGAATGAGCTTCAGGTTCATTGTGTTTTGCAGGAGGTACAGATGTTGGTGTGAAACTCGGCATGATGGAAAAAGCCACAGTTGCACTAATGACTGAACCCCGAGCAGCCACTGTTGTTACTTGTAATTCAGATCAGCCCACACACTTTCTGATTGTGAGTTGCTTTTTACATAAGGGCCTGGAAATGCTGTGCGGCTGTATTACGTCATTTACTTATTTTCTGGATACCGAATATCACATTGCTTGGTATATGTGCACAAAAGAAGCATATAGTGTATTTTATTACAACAGTTGACAGGTTTTAGATACACATTTTATGTTACATGCTGTTTCACAAAACCTTCTTTCTTGTAAAAATGCTAAAAAGATTAGATGGATGGATGGATGGATGGATAGATAGATATATTGATAGATAAATAAAATCGAAAACATTAGGTAAGTTGGGTAGATAGATGTACAGTAAGTAGATAGATGGTTACATAGATGGGTTGGTAGATTGACAGGTATGTTGATTTGGTAGATAGATGGCAAGTAGATGGAAGGGCAGGCAGATAGACGGGTAGATGAGTTGGTATGTAGACATATGGATAGATAAAGATATACATATGGGTAGATGGATATGCATTCTATCAAAATTGAAAACACAAACTGCTTGTCTGAACAAATCGTCAAGTGAAATGTTTTGTGGTTTTGATTTGCATAGACTGGTAAATGCAGTCAGGTGAGTCAGCAGTCAGGTGGAGGAGATCTCAGTGACTTCCTTCAGGACACCGAAGCCCCAGATAGAGTAAGCCGATGCCTGGTCTCAGAGAAATGTAGCCCTATTTCTCCTAGAGCAAGGGAGCTGGATGGTAATGTTAGTCCTGAAAGAAGCCACTTTATCTCCTTCTGTATTTCCATGCTTCAGTGAACTACTCATTTAGCAGTGAATGTCTCATTTCCCTTTCCTCTTTCTCCTCCATTGTCTTCTCTCTGCTTCCTAACCCTTTGAGGCTTGTGTTATTCCATTTACACCACCTGTCTTCTGTTCCTCTCGTGCACCAAACCTTGTTTCTGACCATTTTCAATAGTGTTTTCTTACCGCTTCTACCAGAAAACATTCTCTCTCTTGTTTCATATTTCTACTAGGGGATTTTGCCTGCCTGAGGGCATCTCTGTTTGTCTAGTCTACTCTGTAAACAAACATTGCATAACATTATCCATTATCTCACTCAGTCCATGTTGCATAACCAGTTACTTATTCAATATATGCTACTGTATTTGTGCTGGTACCTCTCACCAAATCTGCAGTACTAGAGTTGCATAAAACACACCTGCTCAACTTCTTTCATATCGGTTGAGTTCATTTTCTCTCATCCAAGTTCAGTTGTATGGCTCAGTGGATGCTGTTAGCTCTGGACATTTAAATGCATTCTCAGCTTTGTGTGTGTGTGTTGAAGGCAAAATTATTAGCCCTCTTGTGAAATTTTGAAGCAAGGACATTTTATCCTAATATCTCCTATTCTATTTAGATTTTTTTGTTTTGTTATTTTGTTTTAGTTTGTCAGGACTAAAAGCAGTTTTAATTTTTATATTTTTTTAAGGTATTATTATTATTATCATTATTATCAATATCATTATTATTATTATCATTATTATCATTATCATTATTATTATTATTATTATCATTATTTATTATTATTATATATTACAGTATTTTTTTTTTCCACAGAACAATTAACTGTTGTCCATAACTTGCCTGATTATGAAAGTTGAGATGACTAGGAAAGTTCATTTGATTCAACTAAGGGTGCTTTCACACTTGGTTCAATTACCTGGACCAAACCCAAGTTCGATTGTCCCCCCTTGCCACCTTCTCGGCTGATTTGTGTTCACACCTTTTTTTTTTTTTTTCCTTCTGAACCCCGGTACGCTTGTATCATCAAGCTGCTGTTTTGTGTACAGCTGTTGCTAGGTGACGGCCACGAAAGCAAAGCGGCAAAATGGAGACATACGCATATCATGGTCATTCTGCTTTTACTGAATCTTTTGCTTTTGTTACCAAATCCAAAATACTGAGAGCCACTTACGTCTATCTGCCACAAAAAAATATTAAAAACATTCAGAACATCACACGATGTCTGCAGAAGTCGTTTTTGGTGGAGACAAGCAGACATTATCACTGGTTGCACTGGGTCAGTCCCGCTTGTCTCCAAGGTAGGTTAAACACAGACATACACACTCGAATGAACGTTATGAAAACTAAAGTTTGTTGTACAGTTGGTGGTTCACTTCCGTTATTTGGTACGATTGCATTCATATCAGAAGTGAACCATTCCAGACTTTGCACGATCTGTACCCCAGACCACCTCTTTCAGGCGGACTAGCTAAACGTATCGTACTCTGACGTCAAACGAACCCGGGTGCGGACCAAAAGTGCTAGTGTGAAAGCACCCTAAGAAAATTAAGGCAGCAGGAATTTTTTTACAGTGTAGTTAACCTAATTAACCTAATTAAGCCTTTATATAGCACTTGTAGCAAAATACTAGTATCTTGCAAAAAAATTAATTAAATATTATGGACTGTCATCATAGCAAAGACGTAATAAATTAGCTATTAGAAATTAGTTACTAAAATTATTATGTCTAAAAATGTGTTGGATAATATGGGCTCTACGTTAACAGCACTTGGTAAATATTTTCAAAAGAATTTAAAGCAAGGCTAACAATTTTGATTTCAAGTGTGAAAAACATGGCTCTCTATGCCAATTTCGGTATCAAAGCAAAACATAAAAACACAATGTATTTATTAACACATTTAAACAGTTAAAAGGTACTCTTTTTGAAATTGAAACCAAATATAACCTCAACTTGCAACTACAAGAAAAGGAAGGACTTTTTTCATGTTTTGCAAATGTGTGAGAGTTAGGTCTGTATGGCTGATGTTGGCGGTATTGATCAGTGCGTGTTTGTTGGGAGGGTAAAAACGGCTGTGATAGATGGCCGTGTTTAAAGAGGTGTGCTGTTCCCTTTGGCTCCTGTCCGGGTGGGTCTCCACACGGCCCTTACTCTGCTAATGAAAGCAGATGCTACGCTGAGCAGGTCAGTGCTGGATCAATGGCTCCCTCACGCCGGAAATGACACAAATCAATCTATGTCAAATCTGCCTCTGAATAACACAGGAGATGAGTGAGAGAGAGAGAGTGAGTCAGCCATATTTTGGATTCTTGCTCGCCTTCATTATGAAATAATTGTTCATTAAGTTTGTGCCTCACATTTCAGAAGGTCTTGTAAAGAGGATGAAGATACTCATTGTCTCACAAGGGCTTAATCTGCACAAATTGAGATGATGATTATTATTATTATTATTATTATTATTATTGATGTTGTTATTGTTTTAGAAAAATGTATTATCTATAAATAAATCTGTTTTTACATTTCAGATTGCATTGTACGCATTACAAATCTGTATTATAAATCTTTAACTGTATTGGTACACATGTAATCAGTTTTTGCTTTCTGTGGGAATCGAATCCACAAATTTGCCATTGTTAGTGTCTTTTTGTACTACAGCAAGGCATAATATCTTATCTTATTCATCTTAATGTTTTTCAGTTGTTGTTTTTTTCATTCATTTTTAAAGAACAAAACAAGACTGTAATGCTGATTAAAACTGTTTATTTTTTCCACAATGCATCTGCCTGTGGATTGTGTTGAACCTCTCTCACAAGAGACACGTGAAAATGCACCTGCAGCCATCTGGATTATCACTGCTTTTCCCTAGTGCTACTTTTTTAAATAATTTTTTTTTGGATCAGGAAGAGAACATAAAAAAAAAAAACATCTGCATTAGCAGCTCACCCACCCTCTCTACCTGCAGAAAGAGGAAAGACCATAAACACGACACAGAGGGAATAAGCAAGAGATAATGTGCAGCTATTTGGCCATTATAACAAAATAAACCCCAGCAGTGGGACTGGGACAACATGCAAAGTGGACATTAAATAGCTCTATGCACGAAATTGGTTGCCAAGGACAACGGCCAGTTATGCCTTTAGTGGTCATTGCACAAAAATGGCTGCAGAGTAGAACAGTCGAAAAATCGAGTATTTCAGAGAGCTGTAATATTTGAAATGTATTGCTGGCACCACTTGTACACTGTTCAGCAGACTCCTGTCTTCAATCAGGTCCTGTGGAGCTTCTTTCCATTTAAGCATTTGGATGACAGATCATTCTGCATCTTGATTATGGTGTGAATGTGGTGCATAGGGTTTAGGGTACTATCTAACCATGTTAGCATGTCAGATTAAGTCTCAGCCATTTTCATTTAATTCATCAGAGAACAGATGATGTAGGCCATTGTGTGTGCTCTTTGTGTTTGTATGACATCAATAGATTTACTATACATTCACAAATGTATCATGTTTATAATAATCTATTATGTACTGCAACATACAATGTATAATGTAATAAATTCAAAACATGAACAGAGCATGCACACACTTTGGACTGAAATCAGTCATTTTATCTTTACAACTCATTTATAATCCAAATTACTGTTTTGTGCTAGCTTTAGTTTCTTTTTTATCATTACATGAATGTGGGTATATTTCATTAAAAACATGGCAGAAAAGCTGTAAGCCTTACATTTTGGAAAATCTAGCCAGTGGTAGGGATGAAGTTAAAATGGATTGAATGTGGCACTATACCTTTAACTCATTTAGTATACATGATACAAGCAAAAGTAAATGCTAGTAGTAAGCATTACACAGTAGCAAGTGGAAAATGTTTATTAATGGTTGTAAATGGATAAATGCTTATTGTTCTTGGTTTATGGTGCATTTGTGAGTGACTTTTTTTATTATCTGAATAGAATTTAGCCTAGAAAGCATGCAGAGAGCACTCCTCATAATTAATGAAAAGTGTGTCATTCATCTTTCAAAGTTCGGCTTTAATCAGTAAAACTTTCTATGATTGCCAGTGTCAGTTTTGGATTGTTGTGAGCATTTATGAGTATGCATAACTACAGCAACTGAGGATTCTGACTAGCATTAATAGTCCTGATTGCCCATTGTGTTCACGAAATTATTGTCTTTGACTACATTGATCAACACTGCAAAAAAATGCAAAACAGTATAATTTGATGCACTTCAGAGTGTCAACAAAATATGCTCTAGGGCTTTTGCCAGTTGTTTCACCAATATTGTTATAGCTTAAAATAAATTTTGGTTTGGAGGTTACTGAACACTCTCCAGCACTCAACCACCATGGGTATTGATTTAGTTTGATTGTTTTTTAACTGGCTGTTCATTCTGCTGTGGCAACCCCTGATAAAAAAAATGGGAAAAATGGCGAGTGAGTGAATGTTTTTTAAATCCTAAAATGGTGGTAGCTTTTGAATTCCATTTAATGAATTTAGTATTTTAATAAGGAGTAAATTCACCTATATTTTTATGTGCTATACAAAATTGCAGCACCATTACCAGCAGCAGTTCTTTTGCTCTATACAGATGTTCATAAGATTTGTTCCATTGCACCATACATCAACTGTGAGTTACTTGCACTTCAAAGCTGAGGGAAGGGTTTAGCACTTTTAAAACGAAATATTTTTTGCTCAAAAAGAGAGATGAGTGCGTGCATGTGTATGAGATGGAGTGAGAGAGCTTGGATAGACAGGGTCCTTGGCTACTGTATCCTTACATGGACAACGTCAATATAAGCTTGACAGATTTGGCCCATCTGCTTTTCCTCAAAATATCATTAATGCCATAAAAAGCCAGAGGTACAAGGGAAGATGTGAGCGTTTGTATAGACATACGTCTGGAACTGAGCGTGCGTGTGTGTGTTCCGTCACGCTGCTACTGAATGGAAACTCTTTTACGTGCAGATAAGGCTGGAAAAACCTCATCAGCTGTTTTAGTTTTAGACAGTTCAGTCATAATCTTCTGGTGTAATACAGTTTTGTGTCAGTGTAGTTTTGCTGTTACCCAACCAAGCTTTTCATGGGCTCTTATGATGCTTGTGGTTTTTCCAGTGATGAAAATCCCGCTCTGATGCGGCAGATTTACTGCTGCAGCCGGGGTGAAAATTAACCCCAAGTCTACAATAGAGTTTCGGCACTCTGCTTGTAAACAGTCCAATTAAAGCAAGCTGTGGAGAAGACTTTAGTGGGATCTGCAGTGACCCTGTGCATTAGTAAAGTGTGAGGACCCACCAGGGGCACTAAATTAGGGAAAAAGAAAAAGCTATTCTTTGCGTGGGTTTCCTCCGGGTGCTCCGGTTTCCCCCACAGTCCAAAGACAGGTGAATTGGGTAAGCTAAATTGTCCGTAGTGTATGTGTGTGAATAAGTGTGTATGGATGTTTCCCAGTGATGGGTTGCAGCTGGAAGGGAATCCGCTGCGTAAAACATATGCTGGATAAGTTGGCGGTTCATTCTGCTGTGGCGACCCCAGATTAATAAAGGGACTAAGCCGAAAAGAAAATGAATGAATGAATGAATGAAAAAGCTATTCTATTATGCAATCTGGCACAATCTGCAGTCTGAGAATCTCAGAAACAGTAAGGATTGTGGAGAGACAAACCACAAACCAGTGACAGGGTGTTGTGCCTGTATACCCAACGCTCAAAGTGTATCAAGTTGTGTATGGGGTTGCGTGGCTTCCGATCATTCCTATGATAATCCCGCAAAAGTGTCTACAGTTTTCATGTGATCATTGGTAGTGGACCGTGTAGGAGTGATTCCTGTTTTCTTTTTTGTCATTTACCTGGGGAATTGATGGCACCGGTATGCACTGTGGGATCATGATAAATAAGTGCAGGGTTCATACGGTCATGAAAAACCTGGAAAAGTCATGGAATTTTGACATGGCAATTTTGAACAGATATCTGTATTCTTGAATATAGTTTAGTTGTCTTGACTTCTATTCTGTCCTTGGCCAATCACATACTCTCACATTATTAGTGCGGTGTAAGCATTATCTAAATCAAGTTTACATAGATAAATATAAATTTTAACTAAACAGATTGTTGTGTGTTTTACGATATGCTGTAATAAATTTGAACACGTATTGTTTTTCTTTTACCACGTATATGTAGGGCATCACAGTGGCGCAGTGGGTAGCACGATCGCCTCACAGTAAGAAGGTCGCTGGTTCGAGCCTCAGCTGTGCCAGTTGGCATTTCTGTGTGGAGTTTGCATGTTCTCCCCGTGTTTGCGTGGGTTTCCTCCGGGTGCTCCGGTTTCCCACCACAGTCCACACATGCGCTATAGGTGAATTGTCCTATTAATTCCTTTATTGGAAGCTAAATTGTCCATAGTGTATGTGTGTGAATGAGTGTGTATGGGTGTTTCCCAGTGATGGGTTGCAGCTGGAAGTGCATCCGCTGCGTAAAACATATGCTGGATAAATTGGCGGTTCATTCCGCTTTGGTGACCCCAGATTAATAAAGGGACTAAGCGGAAAAGAAAATGAATAAACGTATATGTAGACTTTGTGTAAAACATTAGGTCATGAAAATTTACCTGAAATTCTTGGAGAAATCATGGAAAAGTTATGGAATTTTAGTAGTAAAAATGTGTATGAACCCTGATCAGTGTGATGATCTGGTGCAAGTGTGGTACTCTAATACCTTTTTTCCTCCAGCATAAAGCAGGTACTAGTTCATAGCTAGTGCTATTGCTGGTTCAGAAGTAGTTTGTCTGACAAGCCTTCTAATAACCACTTTGCTTTTCCACATGCTAGAGAACCACTGTAGGGCCAGAAATGATGACACTGAGTACGTCTCATCTTTCCCAGCAATGCCAAACGAAAGCGCCACATACCAACACACCAATATTGTGTTGTTATTAATTAGATTGCAAGCGACAACAATGTGTCCATGCAGCTTTCCTTAATTTGCAAAATTGGAGGTTACAAGTAATAATAATGTGTTCCACTGTGTCATGAATCATACGTTGTATTCGTTAGTCGCACATAATTTGCATTCACATGCCACCAGAAGTCAGTAATTGGAGTTTATAATTTAAATATTTGAAACATTTCTGTAACAAAAACACATCATTTGCTTCATATAACATGTGTTAACCCCCTGACGGTGAATAGGTTAATTTATTTTATACGTTTTTAAGCTTCACAATAAAGTCCACTATCCAACATCATTGTACAACATTGAAGAGCCAGGATAAAATTTAAAACTACTCCGGGTGTGTTTGTCTGACAGGAAAAAGTCATATACACCAAAGATAATGGGGTAACTACTTCTCTAAATGAACGCTCCAGATTAAAAAAAAAAAAGTCTCAATTTACAAGTCTCCTAGAGTTAAGCAGTTGATGTGAACCATTTTTTAAAACATTCAGCCGATTCCTTGTTCTGATGGTGTCACTATTAGCTTAGCATAATTCATTGAATCAGATTTGCATTTTGTTCAGAAATAAAAAAAGGGTTTTGATGATTTTCCTATTTGAAGCTCGAGACCTCTGTAGTTACATCGTTGTCAAATCCGATTCAATGAATTATGCTAACCTAAGCTAGCTTCTCCACCAGAACAACATATTGGCTAAAGGGTTTCAAAAATGCTTAAAGTTAGGAGACTTGTAAAATGATCCTTTTTCAAAAAAAAGCTGGAGTGTTCCTTTAAGGGCAACCTCACAGCATACATAGTGACATCCTTCAGGGCCCCTGCTGTTCTGTTTGGGTGGCATCTTGCTGGTAGGAAAATTCCAATTAATTGCTCGTTAAATTATTAATCAGCATAAATGAAAGTGTTTAATTCTGACAGCCTAAATATAAACAACTTTGCTGATGAAAACCCAAGAGAGAAACCGTTGAGCTCCACTTTATTTTCAACCAAATTCTCTAGAGTCAGTTTCTTATCAGACAACTTCACTCTGTCCACCCAGTCTGGACTTGAAATCGTATACCACGGAGAGCGTGCATGTGTGCGTGTAAGAAAGAAACACTTCCTTCTTGAACATACACTTCCGTCCTTTTAGCTATAATGACTCCTTCTCTCCTCTTATCTCTCCCTGTCTAGAGTTCTTCCTGGATTATTTCGTGTATCCTTTTCTAATTTACCTGTGTCAACCCTAGGAAGCGAGTTGGCACAGCACAGCCAGCCGTGACAGAGCCTTTCCTGTGAACATTTGTGTTTGAGCGCGTTTGTGTGTTTAATGGAGCTAGCGGAGTGGGACTGCCAGCAGTGGCTCCGAGTGTGGGATTTCATGGCGTGGTTGAACTTTTTCAGGTTGAATGAGTTCAAAGTGTTTGTAAAAGATGGAGATTTCCATCTGTCTGAAGTCTTATTGAGGAACAAGACAAATTAATCTCACTAGCAGCTCTTCTGTTCAAATTCAACCCTCCAGCCAATCATTTCTTTTTCTTGTGGTTGTGTGAATGAGTGTCATTTAGTTTTTTATATGGTTTCTGTTATATAGTTGTTGTTTTTTTTTTTTGCTAGCATTGGTTAGCACTTTGAAAAGCATCTATTGAAGGCAGAGGGAATGAAATGCAGGACTGATGAGAAGAGGTTCAGTCTGAGTGAGTCTCAGTATACGTGTCTGTTTGAGGACAGGTGAATAGGAGTTTTCTCTCTGCTGGCCATGGCTCAAGTGGACACTGAGCTTCTTTTGAGGTCCAGATTGATGTAAAAGTGCAAGAGACATCATGTAGGCCTGAGTCTTTCTTTTGATTTCTTCTTAAGTCATCTTTACACAGCCGATTTAAGGGGGCCAGTGTAAAGATGCTATGCCGCATTAAACGGTTTATGTAAATACACATTTTTTGGAAAATTTATGCCGCTTAGGATTTGGTTTCTGTGCCGCCTTTGCTGTGTAAAGATGTTTTTATTATGTGTATCCCTCCTTTCCCCCCAAAAAAGCACTTAGCACTTGTTTTGACCCTTAGAGTGATAAATCTGTACTTTTCTCTTAGTGCAGTCATATTTGAGTAGTTGCAGTCCTTTTTAAAAAGTAGGCATGTTCTTTGATGTCATGTGATTTTATTAAACTACAATTACGCAGATATTTGTACATTTATGCATTTCACAGTTTTATCAAAAGAAACATGTAGGTAAAAAAACATAAAATAAATGCTTGGGTTTACTTTGAACATGTTTTACTCAGAAATTGATTGTTAAATTAAAAGATAACTGCAAGTAATACATTGAACTAAACATTAAATTTGAGTATCTTCTTGTAACCCTTCCAATTTTTGTGCGATTATAGTGAGCTCATTACTAATTCTACAAAATTCTAAAGAATGTTTTAAAGAATTTCTACATATTTTAGGAAATATATAATTTGTTTAGTATATTAATTTATTTTTTCTTCATTTTTAAAATTTTATTTGGAATTTTAATAATTGTGCCATTATAATTTTTAATTACGTTTTTTTTTATTTGAGAGATTTTTAGCCAAGTAAATTATACATATTTCCTTTTTTTATTTTATTTTTTATTTATTTAAAAAAATATATATATTTTTTATTTTATTATTTACAAAATGGTTTTAGTTTATAAGGTTATGACTATAACAACTCTCCACTTTAGAAAATGAGAATTATTTCTTTGTCAACAATTTGAAATAATAAAAAAAAAGCATTTTCAGTTTCCCCTTTTTATACTCCATAGTCTTTCCTCATAGTATTTTAGTGGTATTTTGTACTGTAAGACACAGGTTGGCATGTGTTGGTCTCCAGCAGCTGTGGTAGAGAAGGAGTCAGTGAGAGTAAAGGCTGTTTGATGAGAAGCTGCTGCTGTTTCTCTATATGCCAGCAGCATTTAAGAACCCTGTCAGCTGCTCCAGTTCACCAGCTTCCCCATGTCTGAATCCTGTTAGTCCAGGATTTGTGCTCATCACATGGAAAAGAGCTTGTGCCGATTCCTCCTACTCCTGCTATTGCTACCCAAAAGGGAAAGGAAAGGAAAAGATGGAGGGAGGGAGAGAAAGAGGGTGAGCGAAACGTCTCCTGACCCACACCTTCAAAAGCCAAGCTTTGCTGCATCATGGAAATTTGGCTCTGTTGCTCAGGCGAGCGGGTGACGTTCACTACACATAAGAATCATTACAGCAGCTCGCCTTTGTGAACATCTCATTTCTCCTGCTTGTGCTGTAAGAAACTTTTCTGTTATTGTAGTTGTTGTTGTTGTTGTTGTAGTATCTTTCAGATTTTTTTCTCCAAATTCTACTTTATAGATCAGGTATCACCAGAGCATCACTTAAGATATCGTCTCTGTTAAAGCCTTGTGTTAGATTACTTCTCTCACTGTTCTATATATAATATTTGCATATAATAGTTTTTTGTACAATATATTTAAATGTTATAACAAGTATATAACAGTCTTTGTTAATGCAGTTTTTAAAACTGATGTAACTTTTGTTAGTAAAAAATGATGTTTTATTAACTTTTCATTAAAAAGTTAACTCTTTTTTTAATCAAGAAGTATGTTATTGATCAACATTAACAGCAAAAAATTAAGATATATAAATGTAGTAAGTAATAAAAAATAATAATTCTTTATCCATTAATAATAATATTAATAATACTATTATGTATACTAACTTATATATATATATATATATAGTTGATGGCAAAAATATTAGACATTTGAATTAATTTTTCACATATTTTGCAATTAAAGTTTAAAAGAGCAAGGTAATTTTCCACATTATTTCCTATTATATATATTTTTTCTGAGAAAGTCGTATTTCTTTTAGTTTGCCTGCAATAAAAGCAGATTTTAATTTTAAAAATATTTTTTACGGTCAATATTATTGGACTAATTATTAAATTAGTTAATAGAAATTATTTATTAAAGTCATGTTAAGAAATGTGTTGAAACAAATTGAAAAAATTGATAAATAAACAAATAATTCTAAAGAATTAAAGTATAACATGAGGGCTAATAATTTTGACTTCAACTGCATATTTAAATCCTAAAACCCTTAAAGTTTGAACGGTAATGCATATGGATACATTAAACATAAAATCTGCAGGTAATGAAGCCAAACATCTATCATGGATTATATTTGTGCCAACAACAACAACAACAACATCCATACAGTACAAAAGCACAATTTAGTAATGACCATCACAATCTCAACGAATGCTTATTCACCTGAAACGATTATAAATGATTATTGTCTTTTTATTATTTAAGTGATTGAGTGTTTCCATTGGCTTCGGTGAACTTTCGCTGGATGCTCTTCGGATGCCTTTTGGCTGCGTTGTGTTTTGTTAAGTAGTTGCTTAGAAATAAAACTGCGTGTTTCATCTCGCCGATCAGCCTTGTAAGATACTTGAGTAGATTGTATAAACAGCAGGATTAGTTAATAGACTTTTGGCAGGGGAACATCCTGTCTGTTCCTGCTCGCTGTCCTGCTCAAGACAAACTGCTGGAGGTGGAGCTCATCCCCAAAACCAGCGCAGAGTAAAAGCCGACTGCTGTGGTGTCTGAGAGCTGCAGTTACGACAGGGCTGTGTTCACTTTATGGGCTTATGTTGCCTTTTATTTGTCTATAAGGAAGAGATTAGGGAACTGCCTCTTTTTGTAAAAGTGCTGGGGGGGGGATTTGTTGTGTTGAGTGGAGTTTTAGTCATTTTTGGGGGAGAAACCAAAGCATACATTGTTTTGTGTACACTAGAGTATTCAAACGGTGTGGTGGTGCAAATTGAATTTTTAGCACAGTACAAATATTTTTATTGCTCATAACGTTTGAAGATAAAAAGATTAATCTTTCTAATCTACTTGTATTGAGCAGTTGGGTTTGTGCATAGTATCCAATGGAGTATACTTTGAAAGGCTGTGCATAAAAAAACAAAAAACAAAACAAAATTAAAGTTACTTAAGAATATAATGTGTCCGAAACAGCAAAATGTAAAATACCAGAATTTTGTATTGTGTATTATAATATATAAATATATGCAAAAAGCTTTGAGACCCGCATAATATATATAATTTATAGTAATTGTTATTAACTAATTAACTATTTTATTTTATTTTATCATTATTTTTAACATAACAGATATAAACATTAAAAATGATACATGTTTTGATTGTGTTGTTTGAGACCTTTATGTACCTTCATGTGTCAAAAATACTTTTTTGTAAAACTGTATAAATGTCAGAAAATGTTATTACATATACAGTATCTAGCCTTTTTCCTCCATGATCTCATTCATTTAAAATAAAAGAATATGCATACCTAATGACAAACCATTGCGGAATGAAGACCAATTCATTAAAATATTTTTTCATTATTTAAATATTATTTCTTTTAGGTAAAGTTTATTTATTTTATTCAAAATTTTTTAGAGCAAAGAGTTTTGTTGTTTTGTAGAAATAAATTGATTCAGCCTGTACTTGTGCAGTCAGTAATACATTCAAAAGAATTTAATTCAATTACGTTAATTCCAAAGGAGCTGATGCTGATCATTCTTAGAGTGTATGTTCTTTAAAAAAAAATAATAATAATTAATTACATATTTTTGAATGCATTAGGAGGGTTAATAAGAGTAATTGATGAATATAGAATATTATAAACATAATATTTTTAATAATGAGATATTTTGACAAAGTGTGCTATATGCTATTTTATTATGGTCAGCTTTTCATTTTTACCAGAATGTCAGAAACCTGATTCGGTGTGTTGTAGGAAGAACATCATATTGATTCAGCAGTGGAATTATGTGATCAGCTTCAGGACCCTGGACAGCTACTCATCTGATTAGACTCAACCTCCTGTTAAAAACACAATAATTTCTCACCTTACAGAGTCTCAGGTTCGTTCAGGGATTCTGTCTGATATAACAATAGCTTTATTCTGGAAATGCTGTCATACTTTTGGAGCTGATGCTCTATCAGACCTTATAAAGAACTGAAACATTAATTTGTTGTATTATTATTATTATTATTATTATTATTATTATTATTATTATTATTATTATATATTAAGGATTGCTACATTTGGGGAAGTCTTAAATCACAATTGCATTTACTTGATCAAAACAATCAAACAGAAATGTTGTGCAATATTATTAGAATTTAATATAACTTTTACTTTAATAAATTATAAAACTACTATTTAAGTGGCCATGTCTTCAGTGTCACATAATCCTACAGAAATCAGTCTAATATGCAGATTTGTTGTACAAAAACATTAATTTAATTAGTGTTGAATTTTTTAGTTAATTTAGCTATTTTTGCAACAGAGCAGTAGTGCATTTAAGCTTTATTTTATTAATTGCTCAATGAAAATATTATTTAAAAAAATACTGACCCCATACTTGGGACGATAACCGTTTTCAAGGTATACCGCGGTTTTGAAAAGTCAAGGTTTTGAAACCGTCAAAATTTTCTGCAATACCGTTCCTTAGGTATGTGTAAGTTTTTTTTATTTACGTTTTTTGTTTGTTTTTAGGACAACAGTGTCTCCTTCAGAAAAGATATCCAAAGATGCTGTTTTAAATTGTAAAAAACATCTGTTTTTTTTAAACAAATGAGGACAGCAGAAGTCAATAATTCATTTAGCCTGACATGTTTACTGTTCCAAAATATTTTAAATGTTTTTCAAATTAAAATATACTGTGTTCAAAAGGAAAAAGTTTTTGTTTATTACCCAGACATTTAAAAAGAATATATTTTAGAGCAGTAATCACAATACCGTGAAACCGTGATATTTTTATCCAAGGTTATCATACCGTCAGAATCTTATACCAGCCCATGCCTACATACTTTTTAATGTTGTGCCCTGCATATACAGTAACAGTATACAGTAAATCAGAAATGCTGGGATAGATTTTGGCAAGGGAAGCCACGTGAATATTTGTTACGTTTTGTTCAAGATATTTTTAGGTGTTAAAGTATGAGATTCAATATCTGCTGTTCCCTTTGAAGATGATCCCTGCTTCTTTCTTTGATAAGCATTTCTGTAGGCATCTCTCTCTTATATTACTTCTCAAAATAGTTCTCAAATATTCAAATATGCTCAGCAGTCGCTGGTGGAAGGATGACAAATCAAAGCGTTTCATTCATGAAGCTTGATTCACGATGGCTGTGCAGGAATATATAAGTCCTTTGCATATTTATTCTTGTTGTTGTGATACTGTTTATTTAGACTGATGTGAATATAAGAGCTCGAGCCCCTCGCTGCTCTGTGTAAACACTCTCTGGAGGCCTGTGTTCATGCCTCTGCATTCAAACTTTTCTCTCAAACTATTTTTAAACTTCATCTTTGATCACTTCAAATAGCTGTATAGTCTGTTTGCTGGCAGTTAAGAAAGTTAATTAAAAATCCCTAGTGCAGTTTGAGAACAATTAAATTCCTACAAACTGTTTTCCTGCCAGCTCTAAACATACGCCTGACTGGTCTGTTTTCTTTTTATAGTGCTTTCATGACTGCATTGTATTGATATTGCTCAATTATTCTGGTTTTTGCTCTGAACCCCTTACCTAAATATTAAACTTCTACAATTAGTTCAGCTACACAGCTTACCAGAGGAAAAAATAAAGAAATATAAGATTAAAGAAATGTTCATAACAAAAATACTGTAAGTATAACAATAAAAATCTTAGCAAGCATTTTTGTGTTTAAAATTATTCTAATAGATATCTAATAGAGGTCTAGACATAGACATCTTGGCTAAAATATGGCTAAATTTGGGCTTTCAGTGAAAATCTAGTAGTCGTCTAAGAATAACCCAAAACTAGACTAGTCATCAAATAGACAGGGATGAATGGCTACACATGTGATATCTGTCGAATCTAGTCTAAAAAAACTGATCCTGCTCTTAAAGTCTTTTTTACAACACAGTATTATACAACACACATATTTTTGGTTTCAAGGTGAACAATTAATCCATGAAAGTGAATCCACTGAAAAATATATATATATATTTTTTTGTAATCTTTTTTTTTTGGTAATCTTTAATCAAAATCTCTTAATGGCAATCCTACTCTGATGGTTTGAGCCAACTGCAAAAATAAAACCGCACCCCCCTACTCAATATTCTATTTCAGCTGAAAATACTGATAATTGAAGGGAAAATTAATTGAAACTGATAAACCTTTAAAGACATCCTGTTGTGAGCTCTGAGGTTGTTAATTGATTGCATATGCTCTTATTGAACACATCTGTCAACCTGTTTATTTATTTATTTATGTTTTATTATTATCTTTAATAGTGTTTATTTAGACTGATGTATATATAAGAGCTCGAACCCCTCGCTGCTCTGTGTAAACACTCTCTGGAGGCCTGTGTTCATGCCTCTGCATTCAAACTTTTCTCTCAAACTATTTTTAGACTTCATCTTTGATCAGTTCAAATAGCTGTATAGTTTGTTTGCTGGCCGTTAAGAAAGTTAATTAAAAATCCCTAGTGCAGTTTGAAAACAATTAAATTCCTACAATTTTCCTACGATTGCATATGCTCTTATTGAACACATCTGTCAACCTGTTTATTTATTTATTTATGTTTTATTATTATCTTTAATAGTGAGACTTTTAGAAAAAAACAAAAAACTCTGGACTGCTCTTGTGGTTGTGTACTAGTATTGAGAATTGCAATTTTTAGAGGATACCGATCAGCGGCAGGTTAAGATACACATTAAAGATATGTCAAGACCTGTCTGAGTTTCAAGACCTGTCAAGACCTGTCTGTTTGCACACGATGCCGTAATGGTGCGTTTTTTTTAAGCCGCCTCACCTGAACTTCATAGCAAGGTTTTGTTCTTATGACTGGCTTGGCTGAATCTGGAACAGCAATGCGCAGTGTTAAATGACAGTCCTAATTATTCATGACAGGCCTGCGTTCAGCCAGCCAGAGAAATGCCCAGGAATGCAGCAGACTGAAAAAGAAACATCTTTAATTTAGCACAGAGTAACACAAACATGCTCATTTCAAATGAATGACCATACAGTCAGCAGCCACACAGATATTTAATAATTACAAGCACACACTCTCACAAACAAACAAACACATTCAGCATCTGGAGTGCAAGAAATACAAGCATTTTCCCTTCAGTTTGTCTGCTGCCAGTCCATTCTCTCTCTCTCTCTCTCTCTCTCTCTCTCTCTCTCTCTCTCTCTC
>CAIGQV010003909.1:18339441-18368561 GCA_903798115.1 Danio jaintianensis
TCTTCTCTTCTCTTCTCTTCTCTTCTCTTCTCTTCTCTTCTCTTCTCTTCTCTACTAACCCTTCTTCTTGAGTATTCTCACTACTTCTTGCTAATTGTTGTTTCTGCTCATCATATCATACACTGTAAAAAAGACAAAGTCAAAAAGAAATAGCAAAATATTTTTATGCTGTTTTAAGTTTTTAATAAGTTAATTAGGTTTCAACTAAATTATTATTAAGTTATACAAAATTTAACTTAATATTTTTAGTCAGTTTGATTGATGTACGTTGAGATGACTAGAAAATTTTATTTGAGTCAACTAAAAAATGTAAGACAGCAAGAATTTTTTTTTACAGTGCATATGCCCTAATCTCATCTCACTTGTGTGTTTTTCTCCACTTTTTTACCTGCCTTATCTCATCTCCTTATCTTATCTCATCTGCTTTTATTAACAGTCTTAAATGTTGTTGTTTAGGATCGGCTGACCATGTATGTGTGGTAGACAGCAATACCGCCCTCTACCGTGTCATTTTTATTTTGTCCGACTTCACACACTGCAGGTGGCCCGGCTCATGGGGAAATAATTGACATTCCTACTCCCAACATGTCATCCTTGTCTGCCTGAATGCTCCTCAAACCCCTCAGAGTCTGCATCAAATTCAACATAATCTCAGGCACAGTTTCACAAACACACAAGCAAGCAGAAACACGTGTGCATCACATTAGGTGCTACTGTAATCTTTCCCTCATTTTAAAAAAATTTTTCTCTCTCTCTGTTGCATTGTAAAGACTGAACTGCAAGTTGACACTTGCATATGTACCCATTTACACACAGACCGCTGAATTGGTAGGTGGTGCAGTGTTTTGTCTTGCTGGTGGAAGGAGGTCCCTGGGGTTCATAGTTTTACAAATTCAGATGTCTGAGTTTGTGGTATCCTGGCGCTGTGACCACATGGCTCTGAATGCTGAAAGACACATTGTCTGGCCGTGTTTTTAGCAGAGCACTTGTACCTGCAGCTGTTTGTTAAAAAATGTTATTCCTTCCTGGTCTAAAATTTTAATTTCCTTCAATTCTAAGTGTGAGAGATCTCTCGAATAGATCTGGAAGATGTGTCTGTGTGCACGTACAGTCCAAAAGTATTTTGTTTTTTCATTTAAACTGGAACTAAATGATAAATTAAATGTTTTATTATATAGGTCCTGTGAAATTCAAATAAAAAAGTCAGATCAGTCTGTTAGTTTTAAGGATATGTATTAGCTAGTGTGCTCCAAAACAGTGAAAAAATTTGTGTTTAGAAAGTATAAAACTGATATAAGCATCTAAAGCTTGCAGTTTGTCACTTCTGCTTCCACTATTTTTCACTTCATACTTCAGTTTCTCATACAATCTTGACCAATCAAAAGCTCTCTAACATCTGACATGCCCCACTCCCTTCAAGACACTTCTCATTTGCTTTTCATTTGATGCACTTGAGCTCAACCACTTTCACTGGCAGAGCTGTGATAAAGACGGAACATAATTGGCTGTTTTTTTTAAAGAGGAGGAGCTACTTAATGTCCCACCCTGTAATCATTTTTCAGTTGAGATTACTTCAAACATCGAATAAAAAAATGCACATTTCAAAGGTTCGGTTCATTTGGCTCTGAGCAAAGGCAACAAATGATACATTGTAACAGTTTTGGTCTCTGGTCAAAACCAGTTGAAACAAACCAAAATGCAGTCACGTGACAACAGACATCACTTGTTGGCCAAATGTGTCATTAAATGTACTGTATTTCCTAAAGCATTTTTTGATTGATCAGAACTAACGTTTGTGAATATTCCTACAGTACTCCAAAAAGTAAACAAAGAGATGAGGAAAAGATGTTTTAATGGACTGCAAGTGGTGAAGGCGCATCACAAGTCAGAGGTTTGTCCATGAGCTACTAGGGAGATGTTGCTAAAACACTGTAAACAAATACTTTCCCTTATCAAGTGCACAACACAGCTGACTTTTTGCAGCTGATTTTGTCCAAACGTGAACTTTTTGCAGTTGGGACTTTTCGAGTTCAAATCATGTTCTTACCACAAACAAAGATCTCCTTGAAAGTGTACTGAGACCACCTCTTCAACCAGGTCTCTGTATGCTGGTTTGTTCCACTTTTGGTGTGCCTTTTCAAGTGTGAATGCTGCATTCACATCTGACCAAACAATTGCACCTACGGGAAAACAAATTGCAATTCAATTGAAGTAAATGAGGCAGGTGTGAAAGCACCCTTAAGTGTTGCTTTTAATAAGGAAAAATGGGATCAAACTAAATATAAAAGTGAAGTGATGACCTTTTTGCACTTTTTTTTTTTTTTCTTTTACGAATATTTTTTTGATCTCAAAATGCAGAAAAACATGAAAAAATGCATCTTCTTGACATTTCAACATCAAATAAACTCTTACAGGCCTCAGCTTCATCTGTTTGAGGGTCAGAGTTCATGTTCATGCGTTCATGCAAACACACTACATGAAATGTTTTTCAAAACATACTTTAAATGAGAAAATAGTGCAAAGTAGATCTCTTTTGCTTTCAGACATTTGAAGCTGACTGTATGTTTTGTGTAGCTGCTGCCATTGGGTTACTGTAATGATTATAGCAGAAGTCTTGTATGTGCATTTGTCTGTATGCATGTTTAAATGCAATAAACATGCTCTAGTAGCATGACACCAGTTTGAGTGTTATGGTTGCGGTGTGCTGTACCACCAGGATATGGAAAGTGCTATATCCTGCAATGACTCATAAACTCTGTCATGATCCAGTCTTTGGGGATTGTAATACTATGGAGTGTTATGAGATTCACAGAAGCCCTCACACTAACTGAAAGAGTCTGGCCTGTGTGGGTGTGCATGTGTTGGCCAAGCACTAAAAGGGTGAGGAGTAGGTCAGACAGGCTGTCTCATAGACACAAAAGAGAAAGAAAAAGAAAGACAGAGGAGCAGGTGAGGGCTGTCAGCAAAAAACATCTGTTAACAGTGTTGCGCACAAATCCCAGAACTGGTTTGTTATTGATCACAGACATAGCCAGTTATATAAACACCCTTCAAGCTTACTTTATATTTTATGTGTAATTTTGAGGGTTTGATGCTTAGTCCAGACCTTTATACCTTAATATTAATAAAGTTATCTTTCAAAAGTGTGCAATGGAGAGACTTTTGTTGCTTAAAGGTAATGTATTGTTGATCATTTACATAAATTAACACTTTTAATTCAAATTAAGGTTTTGGGGTTGGTAGAATTTTTACACCTTATGCTCACCATGGTTGAAATCATTTAATTAAGAAATAGAGTTAAATGTAAAAATGTTTAAGTACCATTTAAGTATTATTAAGCTCACATAAATAAATGTTGTGTTGTTTAATGTTTTGTAACTGTTAAAGTCTGTTCAAAAGCTTGTTTCACGTCTAATTTACTTTCATTTAAAAATCTATAAAGAACAGAACCCAAACTTCAACCATACTTAAAAAACTGCTTGACATATTTTGATTCAGTCATATGTACTACTGTACTGTAAATAGAAAGTGGTGTTACAGTATGTGTTGGTTAGTTTGTTTACTTTTTATTTACTCCCCAAAATATTTTAAACTAGAGTGAATTTACTCATTTACTGTATGTTGGTTTATGTTCAGTTAAATGCTGTTTTCAGAAAGTTCACAGATTAAATGCAGCAAAAGGCTGCTTAAAAGCTGTGCTGAAAGTCTATTGAACGTTCTAAATTGTCCTGTGCAGCTCCACACTGTTTGTGTGCAAATTAAGAGTCAATACCAGAATATACTGCATTCACATGTAAGCATGTAGACGTGGTCAAGATGATCTGTTTAGGTTTAAAGTTCAAACTGAGCATCAGAATGGGGAAGAAAGCAGATTTTTTAATGTGTCATGATTGTTGGCTTGTCTTGTTATTTGAGAAACTGCTGGTAGTGAATTATTAGTGTGAAGGATATTTTCTTGGCAGTCTTTGGGTCTCTTATTTCCAACTGAGCATTGTTAAAACACCACAGACAGACTGAGTATTATTGCTGACCATGTCCACCCTTTTATGACCAATGGCTACTTCTAGCAGGATAGCATGCCATGTCATTCTCAAACTGGTTTGTTAAACATTCATTCATTCATTTTCTTTTCATCTTAGTCCCTTTATTAATCTGGGGTCGCCACAGCGGAATGAACCGCCAACTTATCCAGCATATGTTTTACACAGCGGATGCCCTTCCAGCCGCAACCCATCACTGGGAAACATCCATACAAACTCATTCACACACATACACTACGGACAATTTAGCTTACCCAATTCACCTATAGCGCATGTCTTTGGACTTGTGGGGGAAACCGGAGCACCCGGAGGAAACCCACGCGAACACGGGGAGAACATGCAAACTCCACACAGAAATGCCAACTGACCCAGCTGAGGCTCCAACCAGCGACCTTCTTGCTGTGAGGCGATTGTGCTACCCACTGCGCCACCGCGTCGCCCCTTTGTTAAACATGACAATGAGTAAACTATATTGAAATGGCCTTTACATTTGGATGAATCATGGATTATTCAAAAAAATCTACAGCAACTGCATGTCAATTCAATCTTTGAGAAATGTTTCCAGCAACTTGTTAAATATATATGCCTTGAAGACCTACTGGGTTAGTTCACTCAAAAATAAAAAATTATGTAATTAGTTATTGTGGTCAACCGGAATATTTTCAAGCTACAAGAATACTTTTGAGCACACATAAAACAAAAATAACTATTTTATTCAACAGCATTATCTTAGCTACTTAATATTCCAATTGCACCACTGAAGAAACATGGACTTTTTTGATAATGCTTTTTGGTACATTCCTGGACTTTGAAATCCAGACCATTGTTGTCTATAGAGAATGAGGGAGCTCTCTGATTTCATCCAAAATACCTTAATTTGTGTTCTGAAGATGAACGAAAAATTTAGATTTTTGGGTGAACTAACCCTTTAAATGGAAGGCCTATAAACTACAGTCAAACCAAAAAATGTATTCAGACTATATCAACATTTTTCTCATTATCACAAATTATTTCTATAGTTTAGAAAATGATTATTTGCAGTCAAACTGTCTCATCAGAAAAAAAAAATCATCTTGATAATGTCAGATAACTTTGACAGAACGGTACAGTAGCCTGTTCATTCAGACAATTTATTAATATTTGAGCCCTTAGCCTCAAAGACATCCTGTCATCTCTTGGAATGTGGCTTTCAACCAGGTTAATGCAAACCTGAACTTATGTTTTACTCATAACTTCTTTGCTTTCTTTTGGTCTTTAATCCACCGAGAAGTGGAAAATGAGGGATCTTTGTGTATAATAGGTCATAAACAACATGTTTATTTTATATTGCTGTTCTTACATAATTGAACTACAGTTTCCTGCACCCACTAGTAAAAAACATTCAAAATTATATCTGGTGTCTGAATACTCTTCTGTATTCTGACTGTATGTTTACAGTATCATTTTTTGGTGCAGGAATCCACCTTTAATTGGAAATCTGGAAGGAAAGAAAGAATAATTTACAAAATGCAGGCAGATACAAGGCAGATGTGAAAGGTGAAACACAGAAGACGCTGTTGAATGTAAAAAACAGACATTCAGAGACAATGTGTTTACTGGAAACATAAGAGCAGTAGTTGCTGGAAGACCCAGCGGTGTCTGCTAGTTCACTCAGACATACAACCGCATATGACTGCACGTCTCACACAGCTGCATCTGCTTCTGAAAACGAGGAGTCTATCTCTGTTCTCAACCACCTCAGGCCAATGTTCTTAATGGGCTGTTTATACAGAGTGAGAGCAGGAGAGAGAAAAAAATGCAAAAGATACGGCATCGTGCACCAGGAGAAAGCATGTACTGTATGTTCCTGTACTGTAACTATTTGTCAGTCAGAATAGCAGAGAACCAGAGAGTCCGTGCTAGTGCATAGTAATACAAGACACATCCATCATTAGCGCAGCTTTAATGATGCTGAAAGTGATGATTTATTAGGGAAGTTCTTTGTGTTTGTGGTTCAGGTACTCCACCGGCTGTTATGTTTACTAAAAGATCTGTAGAAAAGCTCCAGCGGGTTTGATTTCAATCTAATGACCTTCTGAAAGCTCTCAGATTTAGTAGTCCATTCGGAGGATTTGTTAAGGTACTTTCACATCAGAACAAAGACACTTTCAGCTCGCAGTCGCTCAGGTGAAGTCACACAGGACAGGATACAGTTACTAATGCTTTTTTCTTCTTTTTTTGTTCTCTGGCAGGTTCACATTGGTGTTTGGCTGTCTGGTTCTGTCTGTGTTCTCCACCATCCCAGCTCACATGGACCTCTCCAATCACTGTCTCCTAATACTGGTGAGGCACCTGCTATTCACAAGCCTGCTGTACTGAAACTACACACCTGAAGACTTTACAGTTGTTATTTACAATCCATTTTCCCTCTATAATGACATGTTTCAGAGTAAATATATGACGATATGAAAAATAATGTAGCTTGGTGTTTAACTGTAAAAAGTAAGGGAAAAGTTAACTGTGGGGAAAAGTATGGCATAATGTACATTCTGCTGGTTGTCATTGCAAAATATACTGTTAAAAATAATTAATCAGGATATTGACATGAAATGAAGGAACCCATTTTGTACATTATCATGCTAATTGCATTGCTATTTTCCAAATTATTTTAAAATAAATATAAAATAAATATTGATGTAAGTTGAAATGTTGTATTAGCTAGCTAAATGCAAATCGTCCAAGAAGAAAATAGCTTTTAGAGAAGACGAATAAACTACTATGAAATAGTAACTTTTTTTTGGTTCAAAATGAACAGAATTGATTCAGTGTGAGAATATATCGTGAATCTATTTTCCACACTGTGAATCAATAAGCTGAGCATATAACAAGCAAGGGATAATAAATGGATTTCCATGCATTAAAGGATTTTAAATGCATGACGTGGAGGCAAAGAACCATCCGACATGAAGCCAAGTTATTTGGCAAGTTATAGACAAGTTAGACTCTTATATAGACATTTGCAGCTTGGTATTTGATCGAAGTTTCTTCAGTTATGACATGTAAGATCTCCTCACTAGTCCTCACTTTGAATTAGTCATGTAAATGACATGGGCATACAATATCAAATAGCTTTTAGTAACATGTTAGCTACCTCTTTGCAATAATTGTTTGAGCATATTTGTGAGTCGGTTGATCAAAATAATCTCCCTGATGAAGCAAACGTTAATGTCCTCAAGATCACACAGAGGACTGAAGGCTCCAGCAATTGTCACTGAGTTGCTACACCTTCCAGCCAATCAGAATCAAGAATTTCAACAGACCATGAAATGAGTGTTTATATTCTGACTCTTTTACATCTGTCAGGTTGATTAATGGTGTGTAGTAACCCAGTTTCTGCATGATTCGTCATATCAATAAACCAAAATTAGCTCCAGCTACAATGTTCTTCTGCAAGATGCATGCAGTTTTATTTATTAATGGGATAAATGACTTAAAAGACCTTGATCATATAACTTAAGGCGATTATTCATTGCAGTCAATGATAATATAGTTACCATTCTTGGGCCTTAAGACCAAGATTGTAGGGTCACTGAAGGTAAATTTTACTTTGTCTCTAAACTTTTAGAGTTACTCTCTGATCTGGTGTTACAAGACCTCTCGAAAAACGTTATTCACTTCCTCACGTTAAAAGGCGATTATGTGGATTAGACCATTTGATATGAGTTGTATTATGCTGAGCTGGTTTCATCCTTTCACTAAGATGTTTTGCTGGCTGATGGGACCTTCTCAGGTGACAACAGAAAGCAGCACGGTGCTTTTAGTGATTGAGCACCTCCGTCCCACCGGAATGCTGATGGAGCAGGCCAAGGTGTTCCTGTTTCAGTTAAAGTGGCTGTATTGAGAGACGTTGAGAGACTCTGTCCTGAAAGCAGGAGACGATGGCGTCAACCCCACTGGTGGGAAAGCAGGACCTACAGAGCCTCCAGTATCAGATAGTGCTCAGGATAAGCAAACAGTGTTGTGTCAAGCGGTGGGAAGCTCAGCTCGTCTGTCACAGTGGATCAGGACAGGACAGTTTAAAGCCTATCCCAGGCCTCTTGGCCCTCAGGGATGAGTAAACGTGAAATCTGACCTGTGAAAATGACCTGTGTCCATCAACAGCTGCATGGAGGAGGCGATTTTTAGATGGAAAACAAAACTCTTGAGAAATACTGGAAAATTAGCATGCCATTAGTTTAGAAAATAGCAGCAGTTTCAACCACTAACCTCAAGATTTTAGAAAAAGTTCAAGATTTTATATTAAATATACAGTATTTATAATCAACTTAACACATCAGGAAACTTATCATTAAGAGGGAAGTAGTTATCTTTATCATTTTACAAAAGAGTTGAGCTTTTGAGCTTTATTTTAATCAATTTCAGCATTGAAATGTAAGAATGTCAGAAAATGTAGATTTCTAAAGGAAAAACGACAAGGGATTTATCAGTAAGAGTCAAATAATGACACATTCTAAAGAAAAGTTTAGCATACAATTTTTTGAAAAAATACAGTTTCAAAATCTTGCCTAGTTCTATTGAGTTTATTTTTGTGAACACTCACAGAAATAAAAGTACAAAAGCTGAGGCAGTATGCACTTTTAGGTACTAATATGTACCTTTTAGGGGTGACACGGTGGCTCAGTGGATCACGGTGGCTCAGTGGAATCCCGGCTGGGTCAGTTGGCATTTCTGTGTGGAGTTTGCATGTTTCCTGCGGGTGCTCTGGTTTCCCCCACAGTCCAAAGACATGCGGTATAGGTGAATTGAATAAACTAAATTGGCTGTAGTGTATGTGTGTGAATAAGTGTGTATGGGTGTTTCCCAGTACTTGGTTGCAGCTGGAAGGGCATCCACTGTGTAAAATATATGCTGAATGAAGTTGGCGGTTCATTCCGCTGTGGCGACCCCTGATGAGTAAAGGGACTAAGCCAAAGGAAAATGAATGAATGTACCTTTTAGGTACAAGCATGTATTTTTTTGAAAAGGAAACACCAGAGTGATTCATAAAGAATACCACAACTTTGAAAATCTGTATTTAATCAAAGAAACATGATGGAACCTTGAGTAATTAATCAATGTGATTAATTTATAATTTATATTTAATATAAATATTATCATGAATGAATATAAATCTTTTGAAAGAAACTTTATTAAATAAGTTAGTAAGATTATTCATTTATTCATTTTCTTTTCGGCTTAGTCCCTTTATTAATCTGGGGTCGCCACAGCAGAATGAACCGCCAACTTATCCAGCACGTTTTATGCAGCGGAGGCCCTTACAGCTGCAACCCATCACTGGGAAACATCCATACACACTCATTCACACACATACACTACGGATAATTTTATCTTACCCAATTCACCTATACCACATATGGGGGAAACACCCGGAGGAAACCCACGCGAACATGGGGAGAACATGCAAACTCCACACAGAAATGCCAACTGACCCAGCCGGGGCTCGAACCAGCGACCTTTTATGATTCAAAATTGACTCATTTGTATGAAGAAACAAATTAATCCAAATTGAAACAATTACAGGAGGATTCTGTTACAATTTAGTAAGCTCAATGTGAAACATTGTGTGGTTCACATAAAAGCTGCAAGCCAATGGTCCAAAATCCAAATCTGCCTGTAGAAGGATTTACAGATTGGTTGAACTGGAACTGTGTTTGATTTGTGTGAATGTGAAAGCAAGTCAGACTTGTGTGCACTTGTTTAGAAAGTAAAATAACATGCCCATACATTTAAGCCAATGACAGTGTCATTAGTTCAACAAAACACATGTAGGTGGTGACAGTTTGATGATTTAGCTGGGATACGAGCTAAACTAAGCATACAGTGCATTGCGAGCGCAATCAAAGCAGAAAATGAATGATCGCAATCAGCTTTCTTCTCAAAAGAATCAGTATGCAACACATAAGCCTTCATGGGATGCACAGACAGTACAGTAGAATAAATAAAATGCTTTTTACTTTGTTCTACATAATAGCACCAAATGAATAAATAAACTACATTCTGTTTTTTGTTAGGTATGTTTGTGATGACATAAGATGAACCAGAATTCAAGTGTGTGTGAAACCAGACCAATGCTGCACAGTGTAAAAGACCCATTAGTTTATACATTTTGATTTGTTTATTTCACAGCTTGTTTAATATCACAACAGTCTGTGTCAGCTGATACAAAAGCATTAAGGTTTGAGTGTTTTTAAACATTTAGTAAAGGTGTGATGTTTCTGGGAGTGTAAGCTCTGTGCAGACAGATGTTTTAATCAGGTGAAACCCTCTGTGAACTCAGCTGGGGTTTATCTAACAGTGCAATTAGCAGGCTCAAGGATGGTGCCCATGATGAATTAGCTGAGAGGTTAATGATGTTACAGTAGCTAGACTTGTCCACTGGCAGTGAACCAATGTATTTGTGTGTATTTATATATCCAGTATTTTTAATTGCTAAATATCCATGTCTAAATTTACAGGGTATATTAAATAGTAAGCATATTTTGAGGTATTATTTATTTAAATTTCATATTGTACTGTTACAAAAGCACCCCTTTACTATTTTCATTTTCATTCTTATTTTTTTCATAAATTTTTTTTCGGAATATACTTTGCTTTATTACATTTTTTACCAACACAGTTTTATTGGAAATATGTGCTTCAGCCTAAATTTTTGTGATACATACTTGAACATACTTTTAACTGCAGTTTCTAGATAAAATGAACGCTAGAGGGCAGTATAAAGTACTTGATGACAACTTCTGTTCCTTTTCACACTAGTGATATTTACAGGGATATATTGTCAATGAGGGCGTCACGGTGGCGCAGTGGGTAGCACGTTCGCCTCACAGCAAGAAGGTCGCTGGTTCGAGCCTCGGCTGGGTCAGTTGGCGTTTCTGTGTGGAGTTTGCATGTTCTCCCCGTGTTCGCGTGGGTTTCCTCCGGGTGCTCCGGTTTCCCCCACAAGTCCAAAGACATGCGCTATAGGTGAATTGGGTAGGGTAAATTGTCCGTAGTGTATGAGTGTGAATGAGTCTGTATGGAAGTTTCCCAGTGATGGGTTGCAGCTGGAAGGGCATCCGCTGCGTAAAACATATGCTGGATAAGTTGGCGGTTCATTCCGCTGTGGCGACCCCAGATTAATAAAGGGACTAAGCCGAAAAGAAAATGAATGAATGAATGAATGAATATTGTCAATGAATAAAGAATTATTTTTTGTGCAGTTCTTTGCAAAACACTGAACAAACACCACAAAACAACTTAACGGTGTCTATGATTTGTAACAGAAAAAATTTGACTGTCCATTTGGTCAATTTTCTGGTTTTCTCAGTAGCTTACCTTTTGGATGATGTTGTATTTATTGTTGTACACAATGATTCAAAGTGTGTGTGTGTGTGTGTGTGTGTGTGTGTGTGTGTGTGTGTTTTTAATATTTGAATATATGCAGTTTTCTCTTATGTTTGCTTTTAAAAACACTATTGGTTGGATTTAGGTCAGTGATTTGCTAGGTGATCTGTATGACAAGCCCTGACTTTTCATGGACAGGTACAAAAGGACCTGTATCTGAAACATGCAACAAAACATACCCTAAGCCATATTTTAAATTTGCAAGAATATAGACAGCGCCCTTTAGTGGATTTGTCATCTGAACCTTTCAATTTACATTTCGCAGAAATGTAGGCTGAGGCATCCATTTCTGATGAGCCTGGGCTGCTTTTTTCTTGTTGTGTGGGTAATGGTTCAGTCCAGAACCTGGTCTCTCTAAATCCACTATTCAGAGAGCCTGCTCTGATTGGTCAGACGGTCCAATCTGTTGTGATTGCTCTACCATTGATCCAACATGCTCAGTACAATAACAAAATTTTAGCTCTGGACCGTTTTTCTCAGCACTTATGATACAAACAGTTATAATGATATAAGCTGGAGTTCCTTTGAAAGTACATTCATGGATTTGCTTTTTGTGTTGCTTTTGTGTTGCAGTGTTCTTCTCAAATTATCAACAACACAAACCTAACTCTTTCAAGGCCTCATCTAGAACAGTGTCACACTAATATCAAGCACAATTTATGGGCAGACAATAAAAACCATTGGCTGACAATATACAAATGTATTATGCAAATAATTATTAGATTGACATTCAGGTGATTTAGAATCAATTCTTTTCTTTTGGGAAATCAAATTGATCTTTTAAACGTTGCACTCCTTTAATATTCACAAACAGTTACATGACGCATTACAAGAAAGGTAATATTCAGAAATGCTTTAACAAAGTGGGACTTCTGATGTTTGTATTTCTGATTTGCAGGAGTTTGTGATGATTGTTGTATTTGGTCTGGAGTACATCATCCGCATCTGGTCGGCTGGATGCTGCTGTCGGTACAGGGGATGGCAAGGACGACTGCGCTTCGCTAGAAAACCATTCTGTGTCATTGGTAAGATAAAAACGTGTGTTTGTGGAGGGAGATGGATGTTCTGTGCTGATTTGGATGTTAACAGATGCTTGGGCTGAATGGGAATCAATGACTGACTCAAACATTCATAACCAATGAAAGATTTCTCTCTTAATTCCCTCTTCAGCAAAAGCATGCAATAACGTACCAGCGAAAGATTACAGGCAATAAGTAACCAGTGCTATTTATATTTATTACACGTATGGGGTATGTGGTATTTTGTTGTACGAGGGTAATTTAGGCTCCAGTGTGAATATATCAGTGTATTGTGTGTGTGTCAAGCACTGAACCTCATCTCCATTTATTAAGAGTGCGAGTTCCATCCCAACCCCATCAGCGCTGTGACTAACTCTGAATTATGAAACAAGGAGGAAAAAGAAGGAGTTTCCACTACCAGCTCAACATATATATTCAGCATGCTCCATTAAAAACTGTATAAAGATTTTTGCATACTGTGTTATACACACCAGAGGACCCTTAATGAAGCTCACTGGCTATGTGTTAATTAACCACATGCTCTATTATTTGTTCTCTTTTCAATTTAATATAAACATCTTCATGTGGAACTGGCAACACAGCAATTAGGTATATGAGGGAATAAAAAAGGAAAAATGTAACTGTAAATTAGTTACTAATAAGTATATTTAATTTATATAATTACTAATATGTATATTTACCTATTTTCATCCATTTCATTAAAACTTAATAAAAAAAAGTAATAATAATAATAACAATAATAATATAACTGGTAAATACAAAATAAATTGGTAAAACACATTAAAGTTATAAAAATAAAGGTAAATAAAACAGCTAAAAAACATCAAACTGCATTTGTTTAATTATAATAAAAAACAGGAATTTTATAAATTGTATCATACTTTTTTTTTTTTTATAAATTTCATCAATTTATTAATACATATATATAAAAGGTTTGTGAGTTTATTGAGTTTATTCATACACATTGTTCCAATCAAATTTACAGGAAACAAATTATATTATGAAAGGAAAGGAAAAGAAAATTGTGCCTTTCATGATTTCTGTGGTTTCTATATTGCTTATGATTTTGTGGATTTCCACATTTTAGTATGGCTTTTGTTCGCAAAAACCATAAATCTGCTGCGTTCATTCCCATCTGCTTATGTTCCTCAGCCTTCCACTTTCACCTTGCATCAACCTTCAATCGTTGTGCTATTCGGATTTCAAATAACAGACTTTTAGGAGGCCACCTTCAGCATGTGTGACACGAAAAACATTCTTTTTTCAAACCTCAAGTGTAACGTTCAGTAGGAAAATATGACGGAGGTGATTTGAGTAAAGAACAATATTATCCCTGGTTAAGACACGCTGGCAGCTGGAGAAGGTTTTCGGTGTGATTAGATATGCTGTTCTGTAAGGCTGTGGTTCTCTGCTCTCTCTTGGCCATTCCTTCTGTCTCTGATCTCAAGTAGAAAGGCATAACAGACAAGTGAAACAGCATAATTATTGAAATATCACTGTCCCCGGTGTCTCGGAAAGCTACTGAGCAACTGAGAACAAGAGCAAGCTTACCCACATAGAAATCGGATACATGGAAGTATATGCAAATTACATATATGACATAGAAGTTCATATTTGGATTTCACTTATATAATATATATGTCATAAATGAAACATATAATTCTGAATATTGCAAAAATGGCCATTTTCATATATTTTTTCCAACAATTAGAATTACAAATATGTGTATATATGTTCAAATATATTAGATATAATAAATTATTTATAAATTAGCTAATAAATTTGAATATATGTAATTACAAATGTTGGAAAATCATCCAGATATGTTCTTGCATGTCATACAGTATATGTAATTTGCATATATTGCCATACATCAGATTGGGCTGGATAATAGGTAAAAGTAGTCCAGTGCGTTTAAAATTGTACAATGTTTTTTGTTCTAGTCCAATAATCTGTATATTTATATATTTTTTACAGTTATAAAAATAATATTTACTCTCTATTGTGCTTATGTTTCAGACATTATTGTGCTCATTGCATCCATCGCGGTGGTTTCAGCTGGTAGCCAGGGCAATATTTTTGCCACGTCTGCACTTCGCAGTCTGCGTTTTTTGCAGATCCTGCGCATGGTGCGTATGGACCGGCGAGGCGGTACCTGGAAACTGCTTGGATCTGTAGTCTACGCTCACAGCAAGGTAAACCAAATAATACTTAATGACAAAAAAAAGAATAATAGCCCTCAGGTTCATGACATTGCGTGTGAGTTTTCATGTTGAGGCAGACATGTGACCCCACAATCAACCTCTCTTTCCAGCATCGCTTGGATTGAAACTCCATCCACGGGCTGCAGCCAAACC
Source organism: Danio jaintianensis (assembly GCA_903798115.1). Classification (NCBI taxonomy): domain Eukaryota; kingdom Metazoa; phylum Chordata; class Actinopteri; order Cypriniformes; family Danionidae; genus Danio; species Danio jaintianensis. The sequence goes on from CAIGQV010003909.1 coordinate 18,354,301, forward strand.
ACACGCTTCCTCAGTCCTCAGTTACCCGCCATTTAGTGGAGAGATTAGGGGTCCCCGCAATGAATCATTGTGGTCGATATAATAGCAGAGTTACTTATTTCTATCTCCTCTTAGGCTTAAGCGTTTACATTTTCCTGACAACCCTGATCAAACCAAAAAATAAAACAGCTTACACCAGCCTGGTTTGCTGACCTTTGGTGGTTTAACTGGTTTGCCAGTCTGACCAAACTGGTTTTATTTGGTTTAAATAAAAAACCCCAGTCTGGTCATCTAATGATTTAGCTGGTTAACAAGTTGATTCCCAAAACTGATTACCTGAGAGGCTCTTTAAATCAGAAGCATGTCAAAAAATAGAGTTGAAGTTTTTAAATTGCTTCATAATTTTTTTTTATTAAGATTGTACTTCAAAATATGTTTATATGCTGGATTTGCTGGTCTCCCAGTCTGACGTTCAAATAGTTTAACTGGTCCCTCAAAGTGACCAAAATCAGCTTCAAACCAACCATATGAAAGGACAAAAACTGTCAAATTCAATAAAAGGAATAATCTCCTTTATTAGAACAGTTAAGAAAATCATGCTGTTTATTGAATTTTGCTGGTTAGCTGGTCTAGCTGGTTAACAAGATGATCCTCCAGCCAGACTGACTAATGTCCCCAAAGCCAAATAGCTGGATACTTTCAGCTGGAGGAAAACTTTCAAAAAATTTGTCTTTTGTGGTTGTTTGAACACATTTGACAACATGAATATCCAGTTAAATACATTTTGGGATGTGGACAAGCTCAAAACAATTTAGATCCCATTTTACCCCTGTATTTAGTGTTGTCCAACAGCAAACCGGCTTAGGCTGGTTCAAATTATTGTTTCTGCAGGAGAAAAAAACTACTTTTTTTGCATGTATGTACATTATTTTATTATATATATATATTTTTTAGGAGCTTGTGACTGCCTGGTACATTGGCTTCTTGGTGCTGATCTTTTCCTCATTCTTGGTCTACTTGGTGGAGAAAGAATTTAACAAACAGTTTGCCACCTACGCTGATGCCCTTTGGTGGGGTACGGTAAGTCTACCCGAAAGTTTTCACTCTTCTATATACAATCCATTTTTGCAGTCTGTTTTTAGGATGCTCTTTTATACATCCGACATGCTTTAGTCAATAAGCGAGTTACATTCATTGGCCATGACAGGGTTTAGTTGTTGTGGTTCGCACAGCAAGGCTGGTCATGGTTCCACACCAGCTGACTTAACAAATCAATGCATGTAATTTCCTGCTCCTACCAAGCACAAACAGAGCTGTTTCGAGGAGATGTGAGGTTAGTTGAGGGTATGGTCTCCTGGAGTAGAGCTCAGATGCAGAGACAAACTAGCGGTGAGCCAATATTATGCTGCCACACGGTATTTACACTGGGTTGAGCCCAAGCCAGCGTCTGGAGCTGACAGTCAGGCTTCCGTGGAGGAAAACAGGAGAGCGGGAGTCTGGCGTTGTGTGTGAGCTCCCACACGCCTGGTCTTTGCCTGTGAAAGGCCGCAATGCTCTTTGCATTTGACAAATCACTCACTTTTACTGGATGTGTTGAATTTGCTTTGGCCAGGCCTTTATTTAAGTATCCCCTACTTGCAAAAATCCAAAGCGCTCACTTATGAGTGTGGAAAGGAGTGCGAGATGTTAGACTGATCCTTTTTTTGACAAGCCACCAAAGTATTTCTCTTGCTGAAAGATGGATCTAATACTGTACGTCTGTGTGGCCGTAACTTTAGAATACACTTTGGTGTTTATGAGCGTTTAGTATGAGTTTATGGACAGAATTGCATGCATTTTTGGCTGCCTTTTTCAATGTTGATCTATGTTTGGCCCTCATGTAGATTCATTCGTAGTATATAAAGGCTAATGCTTCTTCCTACATGACATGTGGAGTGTTAAAGTACACTGCGGTCCTAGAACCAGACACATAATTCAGTGCTGTCTATTTGTGGGAAGTCAACACTTTGTTATAGAATATGAAGCTTTTCTATGTTTAGCAATAGCTGTTTTATTCGAAGGTTGACCCCTAATATTTCTACATCTTTCTTCAGATTACCCTCACAACCATTGGATACGGGGATAAGACTCCCCAGACCTGGACCGGACGGCTTCTTTCCGCAGGGTTTGCTTTGCTGGGCATCTCGTTCTTCGCTTTGCCTGCTGTGAGTAACCTTAACCCGATGTGTGCATTATGACATTATAGTAGATTAGATTAAACTGAAGTACTCAAAAATTTTAATTTTGTCGTCATTTTCTCAACCTCATGTTGTCCCAGATGTGTTTAGTTGCGTTCTTTTTTATAACAAAAAAAGGTGAAACTATTCTTTTCCATATGAAACTCCAAAAAGGCCTTAAAATCCCACAAAAGTAGATTCGTGTAATACATGCACTATATATATCAAGCACAAAATTATTCATACCTCTGGCAAATTCTGACTTAAAGATACTTTTATTTAACCAGCAAGTTTATACAACCGAAAATGATATAGGATTTTCCCAAAAGATAATTCAAGAGGCATTGTTGTGGGAAATTTACATTTCAACAAAAACTTAAGGTCAGAATTTGCCAGGGTTATGAATAATTTCAGGCTTGACTGTATATATGTAAAGCGCAAATTAGTGTAGGGTTGTATAAAAACATATAGCCAGTGGTAATCAGATATGGGTCAACTGCTAACAATGCAAAAGCAAAATGGATTCAGGGATTCTGCAGGGGCTTAAGTTTTACTTCACTTGTAGCTACTTGCAGAAATGCTGGTGTTAAGTTTTAGGTGTTAAATAAGTTGAATGTAGAATCAGAATTTTTTTTAATTAATGACACCGGTGGCTATTAAGTAAACTGCAGGCAAAAACTTAAACCGTGATCACATTAGACTTTAGACATGCAAAATTCATTCGAATGATCCTGCTAAATTATTATTAATATTTAACCTACTGGAAAATATGTAAATTACATTTTCCGCATTATATTTCATCTGTAACAACAATGTAAACTTAAATAAAGACCTGTTTGGTCATTAAGTTCTGAATTCATAATTATGCAAACACCTGAGGAGATTTCTCTGTATGAAAGACTCTCGAATTGCAGATTAACCTGCTGCTGCTTCTTCAATATGATAGGAAATTAAATATGAAAGAAATGTGGATGATGTGTCGAGATGATTGACAGGGTACATAACTAAGCAACAGAACAGTCCGTTAATGAGAAAGTAATATGTCCCAAAGCTTGCATACTTGATCCATACTAAATATACTTTAAGTACTTAATATTAGTAGGCAACAGTAATAGAATTTCAATGAACTGTACACCAAAACTAAAATGAACAAATTAGAAATTACCAACTAAAACACAATACACAATCACAAATTATTGAGATCTAAGGTTAAACACTACATCAGGCATCATTTCATAAGACCAAGATCCAGAGTCTTTCAATGATCTCGCTTACAAGAGATATAGGGGACATGTGGTCTTTTGGGGAGAAAACTTGAAATCACTAAAAGCATGTTTGTTAGCCCGGGCAGACTGTTAGCAGTGTGCTGATTTGTATGATGTGTTTGAGAAGGCTCAGTATGTGTGGTTGTGAAGGCCCTCAGAGGCCTGTCTGACTCATTGGCGTCAAGTGTTTCTGCAACTCTAAGCTAACAAATGTGTCCTGCAAGCTTACAGTCTCTCTCAGTCCAGATCAGTAATGGGGGACAATTGCGTTGTGTCTGTGGGTGGATGTGGGTGTAGGGTATTCTCGGCTCTGGCTTCGCTCTGAAGGTCCAAGAGCAGCACAGACAGAAACACTTTGAGAAGAGGAGAAACCCAGCCGCCAGTCTCATACAGGTAAACTCTTTCAGTTTTATCATGTTTGGCCTAATGCTTAGATCCTGTCATGTTTCATTATTGCTGATTGTTAAGGAGGCAAAAAACTATTTCTATGTTTGGTTTGCCTTATTCTGATGATCAAATTCATTGCAATGCAAAGCAGTAAACATGCAGTACACGTCAGATTAATCTCATACCTACACATTTTTTTTGTGTTTTAGTGATAGAAACAAAATGTTATGTCACTCAGTGCAAAAAGTGTCAGTTAAAATATAAAAATATAATGCAGTTTATTTTCAGTTTGTCTTTTTTCTTGCTTAAAACATCTAAACAAAACAAAACAAACTAAATAATAATAATAACAATAATATATTTATATATTTACAATATAAATTATATTTAAAATGTATGTTTTCTGTTAAAATATCTTTCGCATCTTTTTAAGAAATGTATGTTGCATAATTTATACGTTTTTTTTCAGTTAAAAATCTAAAAATAAGAATAATAATCACAATTTCTATTTATATTTAACCAATATTTGCTGTCAGCATATGCTGTGTAATTTTGCAAAAGTGTGTCCATATTTATTTCTTTTAATATGTATATTTGTCTTCTCATTTAAAACTAATGCAAATTATTATCATTATTAATAATAAGAAAAATAATATAAACTATATCTATCTATCTATATATATATATATATATATATATATATATATATATATATATATATCTAATGTTATAATATCTAATATATATAATGTTACATCTTTCACAGCTTCTTAAGAAATGTATTTGTTGTGTGATTTGTATTTTTAAAATATTTTTTTATATTAGTCTTCTTCCCATTTAAAACTTTTAAAGAAATAATAATAACAATTATAATAATAATAATAATAATAATAATTAAAAAAAAAACATTTCTGTCTGTATATTTTTTGCAACTTCGCTGTTCACAGATATTGACCATTAATAGAGGGATGTTTCCATATTTTACTGAACAAAAAGACAAAAACACTGGTTAATACCGATGGTTTTTGGAGTGAACCATGCTTATTTTTAAATAAAAGAAGAGAAAACGAACAATACCACGAGCATTGATTACACGAAGACTATTATCTTTGGTCAGAGCCAAAGGAAACACTTGCCGATATTTATGATGTGTTTCCAAGGAAGGAATTCTGCGCAAAGGCCTCCCAGAGGACAATAGCTCTTCCTAATAGATGCTGCATCCTTCTCCTCTATCAGGAGAAACAGATTTACTTCAGGAAAATGTGAACACACACACACACACACACACACACACACACATATCTACAGAACATTGAGGTCCTGTAATATTATAGAAATGAGTTACTTCCTTTTGGCTGCTGTTGAAAACCCACAAGCAATTTCCCAACTATTTTAACCACCATGACCGCTTTTCTTTCTCCAGGTTGTTTTCTGATACTGCAGACAGAAGATCTCATATACTTACTGCTCCTTATGTTTACTTTGTCCTTCTTCCTGCTCTCTCTTTAACCTTGTTTTTAATTTTTTTTTCTTTTTCCAAAGGCCTTTCAGTGGGCATCCAACCATCCAGCTTCAATTACTGTCGTCAGTGTATTTTGACCATGTTGTGTTTTTAAAAATGTAATATTGCAGCGACTGCATTGGTGCATTATCTCTACTCTCTCACCTCCCTTGAATTACTTCAGGTCTTTATATAAGCCGTAATATATATATATAAATCTTAATTATGATCTGTGGAGTATGACTCTTAGCTATGTCTGGGTCCGGATTCTTTCCTGCATGTTTCAATTGCTGTTTTCTTTTTACTTGCATTTTTGTACAGAATGATGGAAATTATGCCCTTCCTCCTCACAGTTGTGTCACGCAATTAGAGTGCTCCATCTTCAGTCTTTCACTCTTGATGTGTGTGTTTTTTTTCTCTCACAACACCTCTTCAATTTGATTTCTTATTGCTTTTTAAATCAGCTCATCCTAATGCATAAAGCGGAGTCCATTATCACATTATTATAAGTCAACATCAAATAAAAATGACCCTGCTGACTTTCTTAAAGCATGTTCCTGGTCTTGATGTGAATGATTCATCAGTGCAGATTATTTTGTTTATTTGTTGTTGTTTTGTCATTTTTAAATCAAAATGATTTGTTCTTCCAGAGGAAACACATTTTTATTTCAGCTGACATCACTTAGGTTATAAAGAATGAAGCAAATTGTAAATTAGCTATTGTTTGAGTAAATTCACAATCAAATCTTGCTTCATTCTAGAGTGTTAAAGGTGACATCGGATGCCTATTTTACACAAGTTGGTATGATTCTTTAGGGTTTTAATGGAAACTTACTTTGAATAAATTTCTCAATGGTAGTCTAAATAAACACTCATTTTACCCTGTCAAAAACACGTCACTTCACAGTGAGCCATTTCACTTCATACAGTATCCCATCATCAGCATGCACACCGCAATGTATTGCACAAAAGCCTCAAGCTTTTGCTGATGTTGTCTGTATGACTGACATGAAGGAGCATTTGAAGCTGTTTCTACATTATAGTGACAAAATGTGAGATTGGGCTGGCCTGTCTATAATAGTTGTGTATCAGTTATCAGTGCTTGACATTGCAGCCTGCCATCATCAATGAAAAATTTATCTATACAAACATCTATACATAAGAAAAGTGACACCGGTGGCACCATCATAAGCCATTTTGAGGTGGGAAGAGGGCGGAGTCCATAGTTTGCTTGGAGGCGGGCAGATGTGAAAAAGTAGCTGGTTATGTTTAAGCCAGCACAGAATTCAAACAGGTCAGTTATGGCACATGAATACACTCAGACAGCTTGTAAAAAAACAAGCTGAATATTTTCTTTTCAACTTCACCGAGCTGGCAGATACAGCAAAACACAAAAAAACTAAACACAAAAAAAAAATTCACAAAAGTGAAAATTCAATCCGATGTCACCTTTAAAACGCTGCTCTTTTTTTTTCTTTGAATATTCTATTCATACAGGGTTTCATGTTATCTTTAAAAACAATCCAAATATTGATAATATACTGTACATTATATAATGATGAATATAATTTAGGGCCACATCTTCACTCATACACTAAATACTTAAAGTAACATGTGAGTTCACAAATACATGTGTGCATTTGTTTTGCTAAAAAGGTGGTAACTGTCAGTTTGGTCAGCATTTTTTACCTCTTATTTTAAAATGTTTGTGCTTTATAAACACCTGCTTGTTTAAACATTCTATACTTCTTTTCATTCACCACATCACTTTTAAGTCCTCTGGCTGTTTTGATGTTGTGTGTGTCATTCAGATTTCAAGACATTTATTCAACATTGATCCATGGAGAGTTAGTGTGAAGATCTTTTTTGAATTGTGTGGGGTCCAAAAACCTAAGACCTTAAGAAAGTGTGGAATTGGAAATATACTGTAATTTAAAAAAAAAAAGGAATTCATAAAATTGCTGAATAAATTAAAAAACAAAACAAAAAAAAGTGCATAAACCATCATCCTCAGAATTATATTTTATGTAATTACCTCCTTGAACTGGGTTGCATGATTGATTTCTCAAAAATCAGACACTGCCATTTAATGCAAGACAGCGAGAGAGTTATTTTTTTTTAATTATTATTCATAAATCACACTAGCTCGATTCTGACGTTTTTTCTCCTTCTATTTTCTATTTGTGTTCATTTACTTAACATGCTAGAAAAAAAAGAATAAATTGACCATAATGGAAATTAGCTGATTTGCGATTAATAGTAGTTTATCATCAACAAATGTAGCTTTTTGTCATTGATTACTTACCCTCCATTTGTTCCATGCCTGTTTTAGTTTTTTTGTTCTGCTAAACCAAAAAGAAGACATTTTGAAGAGTGGCCGAAAATGGCATTTTCTGCACAGTGTGAATCGGCTTCCACACTTGACACGGAAAGCATTGCAAAATGAAACTCATTTATTTTTGTGTGAACTATCCCTGTAAGGGCCAATACACACCAAGCCAATGCCAAACAACTAGCACCGATGAAACCCAACTGTGTTGTCGCCTCGCGTCGGCTCACATCTGGTTCTGTCCTAACAGATGGTAGGCAACTGATTCAAGAGCGTGCGTTCTGCGCCTGCTTGGGGGGACGTGTCTTTCCACACCCCAGGGGGCAGTAATCTGTTTTCTCATTCAGAACGGGAAACCGGATCTCCCAACGCGTGTGTGCAAAGTGTCAACAAAGCAGCGTTTAGTACCATTATAACAGTAATTATCACTCAGCACGGAGGGATTCACTCCTGCAAATACGTCTGATAATCTAATAATGCATATCGTTTGCAAATAATTGATGTGTGGAACACACCAAACCAACTAGCTGGACTGATGCTGACCGACGAAGCCCAATGGCTGACCGTCGGCTTGGTGTGTCCTGGCCCTAAGACATTGCAGTCTCATACTAATTTGCCCAGTTTAGTAAAGGCAGATAGTCTTATTTAAAGTATTACTTATCTTTAACTTTTAAGTGGTCTCAGACTTTTGGATCCCAAAATACAACTCAAGAGCAATCTTTAGCAATGGTTTGAAGAAATGTCTTGATCTCAGTCAAAGATTCACCAGCTGTTTCCTCACCATGCTATTGTCTTTCTCCACCCATGTCCCCTGTGTGTGTGTTTGTGTGTGTGTTTCCTGCACCAGGCTGCGTGGCGTCTCTACTCCACAGACCTGTCCAGATCATACCTGAGTGCCACATGGCTGTTCTATAAAAGTGTTCTCCCTCCTCAAAGGCATGTATCAATGCAGTGAACTGATGGAAGAGCGCTTACATGAACCGGTTGTTACTAATCTTTTTTAAATTTTTTCTTTTGTTGTTCTCCTTTTTATTTTTCCAATCCCTGCTTTTTTCCTGGCCTTGTGTATTCCTCTTTATTTTCTACTTTCCTCATTTCTTGGTTTTGTATATTCTGCACGTAGTGTGTGTGGCGTAGCTATGCGGCTGATGAGAACTCGGTTTCCATTGCTACCTGGAAGCCTCATTTGAAGGCGTTGCATACCTGCAGCCCTACAAAGTAGGTACAACTCTGGCAGCTGGTGTCGTATTTGGTGTCAGTGCTTCCGTAGCTCTCATTTTCCCACTTCCTTCAGCAAATCAACTGTTTTCCTTCAGTCTGTCTCTCTTCTTAAGCATAATCATCTTATCTGTGCCCTACCGTAGTCTTTATAGATAAGATATCCATGCTTACTCATTAGGTTGCTAGGTAATTATGAAAAGTACAGGGAAACTACACCAGTTAGCTCAGAATTGTATACACTTTATGCCTGTATATAAAGGTGAAATGTAGATGGTTTGAAATATTTCCAACAACTTCAAGTTTATACTGTATCTCATAATATAAAGTAAAAGTTTAAAACGCAACTGTTTTCTTACAGGTTTTGAGTTCAAATATGTGTGTTTGTCTCAGTATTTCAAACTCTGTTAACACTTTACTTTAGTTAATTAATTTAGTTATTAATTATCGGCTCATTACCTGACTATTATTAAGATATTCACAGTTTATTAATATTTATTAAGTATAATCTTCTACATCCCTTATCCCACCCAAAACCTAAACCCAACTACTGCCATCCTAACTATTAATAAGCAACTAATTAGTAATCTATTGAGCTAAAAGTCTTAGTTAATGCTTTGTGAATAGCAAGAATTGTACCTTTAAAAAAAAGTGTGATTCAAACTTTGTTTTTTAAGTTTATGCCTCTTTTAAGGGGCACCTACAAGATTGTACTTGTAATCATAATAAATTTACAGTTGTGTATTTTTAGGGTCATCCTATTTTTTACAATGCAATAAGCACATGTTGAATCTTAAAAAAAAATGTTTTTACTCCAGTTTGCCTTTTGAAGTGTAAACACTTAGATCGCTACCATAAAAAATAAACACAGTTTAATAAATGACACATCACTAACAAGTTAAGTAAAAAAAAATACTAAAACAAAAAAAAATACTCAGTTGCTCAATTTTGCTCAAAAAAACCCCCAAACAAACAGAAAGATACTGACTCAAAGCTTTTGAATGGTATAGTATATAGTGACACAAAAGCTTTTTATTCCGGATAAATGCTGATCATTTTATCTCTATAATCATCAAAGAATCTTGAGAAAGAAATGTAAAATCATATTAGAATGATTTCTGAAGGCTCAGTCTTGAGTAATAATGCTAAAATTCAGCTTTGAAATCCCATGAATAAATTACATTTTAAAATATATTCAACAGTTATTTTAAATACTACAAAATATTTAACAGTTTTGTACAGTTTTGCTGTACTTTGAATCAAATAAATGCAGGCTTGGTGAGCAGATTAGACTTCTTTAAAAAAACATTAAAAATCTTACTGTTCTAAAACTTTTGACCGTGTAATTCGAGTAATGGACCCTTTTCTCATTTCCGGATTTCTCAGTAGCAGAAGTCTCCATAGTTGGGTATTAAAGTGCAGTAAATGGGAGAGTACAACAAATAATATTTTTACAATCCTATTTGCTGAAATAATAAAAACAAACTCAATGATGGTGTTATCAATACTTTCAGAAAAAGGGAAAAAATTGTGTGAGACTGATAACGGTAACTAGAAGAGAGAACAACGTCAAATTTACTGTCCTGCCCTATAGACGCTGCATTAGAAACACCTCGCACAAGCGATAAATTGTTTTTTGTGATTTGATGCAAAGATGATATAATACATGTGTAAATACATATAAATGTACATGTTTTTTTTTTATCAAAATATTAAAAACTGTCAAGGATTTAAGATTATGATGACCGTTAAATGCGTCATAACAGTCTTGTGAAAATGGTCCATCAGGGTTTTGATTGTCTTTTTTAGCTCAGCAAGATGAAGATGACAAAAAGAATAAGTAATAATGATCAGCAAAATATGTACCTTTTTGAAATTTAGAAGTAAAATAATGTTGAAATTGTTCTTATGAATTGAATGTAGTAAGAACACATTTTCACTATAAGTACAAGTTCCTACACTGCAAAATTCAGTTTTTCACATTAAACAAAAGCTTTCAGAATAACTGAAGCTTTCGAAAGTTTCAGTTTGGATGCGGGCCACAGACTCACACCTGCTTCCTCGCATAGATCCTGTGGCTGAAACCGAAATTTCCCCCACGTTGCCCAGAACAGATAAATCACATTAAACAGAAGCCAGGACCGTTTGCAGACAGACAATGCGCTGACAAATGGGTGTGCTGTTATATTAAGGCAATCCACCAATTCTTGAGTAATTACACACAGATAACACAGCTGTCCCTCTGCTAGTGCTCTTCTTAGTCAGCTTGTCTGTGCACCGCTCATAGCTTGCACGTCTGCTTGTTTGCTGCCTGTCTTAAAAAACCTCTCAATTTCTTCCTACACTTAATATTTGTGTGTGAGTGCGTGTCATTTCTTTTTTTTTTCTTTTTGTTTAGTTTTTTTACATTTAAACTGTATTTTGTGTGACACAGAGTGAAATATATTGGTGTCGTTACTGGCACTCCGTATATTTCTGAGGCCTCTGTGTCTCTTCTGTAGTCTCCTTTAGTAGTTTGTGTCGTTCATGTGAAGTGTTAATATCCTGCCTCTTTTCTCTCTCTGTTTTAACTAACACCTGAAGGAAAGACCAGGGGGAATCCATGAGCAGGTTTGTTGTTCTTGTATTTGTTGTTTGACTTTCTGCAGTGTTACCTGTGTTTTAGTCGGTTCAGTGGAAATAGGGAGACGAATTAAGTACATTCATTCATGGCATGTTACATGTCTTTCTTTGGCATTCATTGTCACAGATTTTCTTTCATTTGAAGTAATATTTATAGTATATGTGGTAAGTATAATGATTTGTTCTTTATTGCAAAATGTACCAATCAGCACCCCGATTTAAGCTACATCGTGAGCTACAAGCTTCAAAGCTACTGTATATCATCTTTCTTATTACAAGGATCCCTAAAATAAATAAATCAGTCAGTCAAAACATGGATATTGATTGTACATCATAGCTTATATATGTACATTATATAAGGATCTATTAAATTGACTAACAGTGGCAGTAAAGACATTTACAAAACATTTAAGGGCTTCCTTAAACTTAGCGCAACAGAAAGAAACACATTAATGTATAAAATAAGATTGAACTAGAAGTGGTAACATATGACAGTATTATTTAATAAAAAATTGAACTGTTCGAACAATTACAACTGTTGTATTGTATTCATGTTATAAAAGTACAACCGTTTATAGCTGTAACAATAATAAATGATGTCTGATCACCAAATCAACATATTATATTCAATGAAGGATCATGTAGCACTAAAGACTAGAGTAATATTGCTGACAATTCAGGTTTAAATCACAGGAATAAATAGAAAGCAGCTATTTTAAATTGTAACAACAAAATTCATACGGGTTTTTACTGTATTTTTCAATCAAACAAATGCAGCGTTAAAACAATCAAGCTGACCCCACAATACTTAAACATAAATCATTATATTATTATAAATGATTGTTATTATGAATTATGTTATTAAAATATTATTTTATTGTGCTCTTGTTTGTGCTGTATATAAAATTATTAATATTATATTGAAATAGACTATTGAAAGAAACCGCAGAGTGGTGAGTTAAACATAAATATATCATTGGTATTTTGTTTTGGACAAAAGACAAATGTGCAGTTTAGTTTCACTGCTGCTTTAGATGCAGTCGTCCAATCAGAGTCAAGTTTTCCAGGGAGTCACTGAGCAAAAGTCACAGAATAGTAGTTTAGATGTGGAGCAGCTTTATTATCTATTTTAAACAACAACAACTGAATGAAAGTGTTCATCTGTACTAAATATTGTCTGTGTGTGCGTGTGTGCTTGTGCGTGCTTGTGTGTGCTTTTTTGTCTACATGGACAGAAACATGATGCTCTTTTTCCATTCAGAGATTGTTTATATTGACCGTTATATATTTTACAGTCAGGGGGAAAAAAAATATTGCAGCATAAATGCATTAACGTCTGTTTTTCCTCTTTATCTTTTCCCCATAAAAGCCCCCACCCCTCTTTAAATACCTTTCATCAATAGGTTCAGTAAGAAACAGTGAGTCAGTTCCAGACTTAGCTTGACATTTAGAACCCTGCATGTTTGTACACAATACCGGACTATGTTTAGACACATTAAAGACTGTCATATCTGCAGGGCAGTAGTGTAGTCAGATGTTTGTCGTCAGGCAGGTGACGTTTGCATTTTAACCTCCATGTCATTTCAGCAGGGGTGGAGCGCATTGCTCGGTGATTGTAAATAATGATTGCACCAAAGTCTTTTTTTCATATTTATATCTTCACACTTTCAATTAGTGCTGGAATTGGATGTTTGCACGGTTCATATTAAATGTGTGAAAAGCAGAGCAGCAGCACTCAGACGTAAATGAAGTAATTTACAGTTGGAAAAGACCCTCAGTGTGTGGCAAATGTGTCATTAAACATGATGGAAAATGAACCTTTAAATTGCTAAGGCATTACAGCAAACGGCTAAGCTGTGAACACTTTTAGTTTAGCTTCTGGAACCTTGTTCATGGAAGAACATTAGTCTTTAGTCTTTAAGAAACATAATCCACAAATCCATTTTGTACTGCTTAGAGTTGAATGAATTAAATATTTACAGAAAGAAAATAGAAAATGTACCAGCAAATCCAAGAAAGTCTGTCAAATTTTGTTGGTTGCTAGACATGTTTATGCAAATATATTTCAAGCATGGGTGTGTGTGTGTGTGTGTGGTGCAACAATGAAGTCCTTCAAAACGTAATTAATTAAACTCTCTATAACCATGTTTGGTTGCACAAACACAGAAATAATTTTGCTCCATTTTTACCCCCAAGTAGAGAGTCTGTTTCTGTGTTGTGCCATCCATTTAATTATTCCACTTAAGGAAGTCGTTTCTGCTCACCGTCTGACTAACTCATCTACCATCTGTCTCCCTCATTTCCTTAGTAAGGGTCATAGTAATAGACAGAGGCTCTTCAGGAGGTATACCACACGGAAATATAGGTACCCAGCATCCCCCACTGCTCCAGCAATATGACCAATGTGAATGCTGACTAACCTTATGCATGGGTGATGATGATGGTGATGGTGACAGCCACCTCAGAGAACTTACAGAGAGTCTAATGTTAGGCTCTTGTGAATGTTGCCTGAAGAATTTAACTCCCAACACCCCTAATCCTAATACATATATAAATGTAAATCCCAATGCATATATAAATGTAAATAAATGTTACATAATAGTGTAAAAAGTAATGCAGAACTTCTAAGAATCTTTCACTTTAAATCACCATTCTTCCCACATGTCATATTGTAATACTTTGAAGGAATAGTGATTAAATCAAACAGTTTTAAAGGTTCAGTTCAGTTAAGGATATTTATGACT
>CAIGQV010003909.1:18368571-18404137 GCA_903798115.1 Danio jaintianensis
CGTGCAGGTGTGTTGAGGCAAGTTGGAGCCAAGTTTGGGCACCCCTGGTGTAGTAGTACTGTTTGGCCACTTTATTAGGTACACATTTTTGCCATAGATTCTTTTAGTCATAAAGTTTAATTTATATTCAATTCACATCATCTCTGTAGATTTGTCAGCTGCACATCCATGATTCAAATCTCCCATTCCAGCACATCCCAAAAGTGTTCTATTGGGTTGAGATCTAGTGACTGTTGAGGCCATTTGAATACTCACTGAGAACTCAGTGTCATGTTCAAGAAGCCAGTTTGAGATGATCAGAGCTTTGCATGGCAGATGATCCTGCTGGAAGTAGCATCACAAGACGGACACACTGTGGTCCACCTCCAGCAGACTGAGGTCTTGAAATAAGGCAGAATGGAACCAGTCTTTCATGTTGTTTGCCCCATATTCAGAGCCTACCATACAAATGCCGCTACAGAATTCTCCTCAGACCTGGCAACCCTTTTCCAATCTTCTATTGTGCAATTTTGTTGAGCCTGTACAAATTGAAGCCTCAATTTCTTTTTCTTAGCTTAAAAAGTGGCAACCGGTGAGATTTGTGGCTTCAAGGTTTGACACATTTTCACCGACAGAAATGCTGCTCACTGTATGTTTTTACTGGACTTTTCTTTGTAAACCCTAGAGACTGTTGTGTGTCAAATTCTAATAGATCAGCTGTTTTTAGAGAGTCTCAAGCCACCAACAACCATGCCACATTTAAAGTATGCTAAATTACCTGTCTTCCTCATTTTGATGCACAGTTTGGAATTTAGCAGATCTTTTTTGACCACGTCTGCATGCCTATTTGCATTGAGTTGCTGCTATGTGATTGGCTGATTAGATATTTGCAATACCTAGTAGTTGACTAGGTATACCTAATACATGACAAATCAAAACTGTGCATTTTTTTGCAGTTTATTATTTTTTATTGTATTTTTTATTTTTTTTTGATGAACAGCCATTTTGTTTCCTTTCAGCTTAATGTGAATGCTTACATCAGTAGCTTCAGTATGTGTGCTTCAGTAAAGCTCAGTGGACTGGCCTGTGGCCAGTGTGAGGGGGTCAAGGAAAAGATTTGCTTTGAATGCTATTTTGGTTCACAGCTGTATTGATCTGCCCTTGGCTATCTCTGCTATTCAGCCAAGTTTTGTTTTCACCCGTTTTAGGGATGTGCTGCAAAACTATTTTTGCTTGATATGCATTAGTTCTTTCCCTTTCTCGCTTTCTCTCTCTCTCACACACACACACAGCTGACACCAGTCTTGGACCGGATGATGCTTTCGATGATAAGGCTTGCCACTGTGATGTGACAGTAGAAGATCTGTCAGCCCCGCTAAAGGCAGTGATCCGGGCCATCAGGTGAGAGTTCCACTTCCCAGAGAATACACACTGTGCACAATAAAAAGTTTTTGTTTAGTGGTTTATCATGGTAACCTTTGGGCCATTTAGTTTGAATATCAAACAGCAAGAATGTATTATGTAGAGTTTAGTGCCAGGGGTTCAAATAACAGACCTATCTCAGTACTCCCTTTCAGATTTAATATTGATTTTTATTGTACTTAAATATTAAAGAGTGGAAATAACAAAATATATCACAAAGCCTATATATAGCCAAAATACTGTCTATAAACACAAAATGTGTGTACATGTAATGACAAAAATATTTGACAACATAAGCATTACACTACAAAAGCAGTCCAATCAAATGCATGGTCATCTACCTCTGAGGGTTTACTTGTAATGGGACTGATATAAAAACAAGGACTTCTTTTTTCACTCATTGATGACTGAGACATTAGGGTTACATCATTACTGCTAGAGGCCATTGATGTTACTTCAGGTAATTTCTTTCAATTAAATTGGCCCATATTATTTGGGTCTCTAAGGAGGGTTGAGATTTTTGCTGCCTCTCTTTCCCAGGGTGTCAGATGGACATGTTCACAGTCAGTTCTGCTTACACACCAGCTCATCTGACAAGAAGAAAATCTGACAGAGCTTTGACTCTGCATCATTACAGAGACAGATTGCTGAGATTTGTTCTTCCCTATGTCAATATTTGCAGTTCTAACTTGACTCTAAAAAACGTCATGCATCGCATAGGTTTGGGTTTCAGTGTGCCTGCGGTAATAACTGTTTATACAGCTAATGGCATCCATCACACATAGCTTTACTTCAACATGAGCCTTACTTGAGTCATGTTATTATTAACTGTTTTTTTTTATAGTGGAGGTATATGTGATCAGATTTTTCACTGGGTCATAAAATGTTCTGGTATTTATGACTAACTTCTGCCCTCTAGTGGTTATGTTTCATTATTTGTGAGGTTTTTGTTTATGTACAGCAATGGGGAAAAAATTGAAAGACCACTTGGGCATTTGCAGTTTCTCTGGATTGATTTTTGATAAATAGTTAAATTATAACAATATGTATATAGGAATTTTATATAATAACACAAAAGGTGCCATGTTTTTAAATGTTTATATACCAAACCAATGTTTTAACTTTTGGTTATTTTGTGAGGAATTTGCTTGTTTTGTAATTTCAAATCTAACAAAATGACACTAGGTTTTTAAATTTTGATTCTAATTTAACTAGATTCGTGGTTTAAAAAAAGGTTTTTTTTTTGTATTAACATTTTTATATAATTAATATTTATATTAATTTATTAAATTTTTTTGTTTCTAATTTAACTAATTAATAGTTGAATAAACACATTTTAATTATAGTGTAATATAATTTATAATTTTATTTTATTCTTTTTTTTTTTATTGTTGTCAGGATAATGAAGTTCCATGTGGCTAAAAAGAAGTTTAAGGAGACACTGCGGCCGTATGATGTGAAAGATGTGATTGAGCAATACTCCGCTGGACACCTAGACATGTTATGTCGTATCAAGAGTCTGCAGACTAGGTGAGAATAATCAGCCAAGGTTGTATAGCGGAAATGCACTATGCATAAATAAAACTATGATGTTTTATTTTGGAAGTTATATGTTTTTTTGTTGCCATTGTTATTTTTTCATCACAATTTGCTGTACTGTACAGAAAATAGTTGGTTTTCTTTAAGCACACTTTCTTCGTCTGGATATCCGTGTCTGTCTTATCTCTTTGTGTACACTCTCATATTCAGGTTGGACACCATTGTGGGTCCACAGACCCTGAGCAGCAAAGCCAAGACATTTTCCTCTCCTTCCCTGCACTTGTATTACAGCCAGGCCAAGAGGAAACACTCTGCCCCAGGGTCAGCAGACCCACAATCCCCCACTGCAAACTCCCTTACCTCTGAAACATTCAGACATGAGTCAACAGCGGAGGTTGTGTGTCTGAATACACCATGACTTTTACCTCTGGACATGAACATTAATACAGTTTCAGCTTTTAAAGTACACTAAACTTTGATATAAACACAACTAAATCAATTAATCAATATTTTTTTATTGACACATTGGTAAACTTTTGCTTGTTGAAGCATAAATTTATTACATTTGATTAGATTTATTTTATTAGATTTAGATTATAAAAATGGAAAATGTTTAGAATTTAAGATTATAATATTTCGCAAAACTGCAATATATTTACAGGTCATGGCATACTTAAAAAAGCTTTCTTTAAAGATAGCATGGTAGGTGTGAGCTGAAGATGAGATGGAGATCTTTCTGGAACTAATTAAAGACAAAAAAATAATAATTAGAGCAATATTAGATTCAAAGCACCATAGAAAATGCCACTTGTGAAATAGTGCATTATAAAAGGCCACTCTCAAGAATGGGGGCTTGCCTTGCCATTAAAGCTTGTACAACGTCCATATGTCTACTTCGGTGAAAAATAATAGCTAAGTCATTGATTGCAATATGAGTAAACCTGATTTCTGTTCGGAATGACTTAATGTAAAAAGATTATGATTCGTTTTATTTGCATAAGATTGGTTAATGGAAAGTTATCATTCTGCAATATTTGTATTTTTATCAACAGTTATATTGTTAACAACAGTTAAAATATTGCTAACGTTTTATGCAAATTTGTAATCAAAGAGTAGCTATTGGCTTCCTATTTCTAATTTTCTTAAAAATATCTTTGTTTTAAGGTAAGATTTTGGGTGAAAAAAATAAAATAAATTAATAGATTAATTAATATATATATGTGTGTGTGTATATATATATATATATATATATATATATATATATATATATATATTTATATATATATATATATATATATATATATATATATTGTTCTTTAAAGCTGACACTTTTGTAATGTTTATGTCCTGTGGTAATGAAGGTCAAAGTCATTATGCAGTCTTATTTAAGGATGTTTAAATATGTTTAATGCAAAACAAGACAAAAGTTCTGAATAAGAAAGAAAAACATCAGCTACTGTTAAATGTTTGGCTTGAGCAAGTTACTTTAGTAATGCTAAGTAATGCTTTTGATCCGCCAGTATGCATTAAATTAATTTAATCTAATGACAGATTTAGTTATGTTACAAAATATTTATCTTAAAAATATAAGCAATTTATATTAAGCAGACAACATTAATAATAATAAACAATGTTTCTTGAGCAGCCAATGGGCATATTAGAATGATTTATGAAGGATCATGTGAGATTGAAGACTGGAGTAATGAGCTCTCAGCCTTGCCATTATGCTTTAAATTATATTAAAACAGAAAAGGTTACTTAAATTATATTAATTATATTTAATTAAATCTGGCCCCAAACTCTCAATGAAAGTGCATTTATATTTATTTATTAATTTAAATATATATTTTTGCCGTCACGGCTGAACACTATAGATGTTTACGTGTCACTGAACCAAAACCTCAAGCGGTTGGCTCTGTCCTTTAAATCCTCGATTTGTCTGTTTTTCATCAAGCAAAACTCTCTATGTTTAACAAGGTTGGTTTGTTGTGCTAAACCAGCATAACTAATGTAATGCATGCTGTCAGATCAAATGTGCCTGTGTATACAACTAACTTGTTTTAGATCAGTTCCTCCCGGCTTTAACTAGTATTTAGGTTTGTGTCCCAAAGCTTGATTGTTAAAGGTGCAGTATGATTCAAAATATTGGATAGGGTTTTTTTCACCCGCCCCCTCCTCTGACGACTAGGTGCAAATGCATGTTGCCAGACTGACAACACCAAGAGGAGCGAGCATACCTGACAATTGAGCCTTACAATGTAAGCTCTTTAGCTAATGCTTACCGTTGGGTATATTTTTATTGTTTGCAAATCAAAACTCCCTTATGTGGATTTTTATAACTTGGAATCTGTGTCAAATTTTGGGAGGTAGCCTTAATGAATAAAATTAAATACGCTGTGTTTTCCACCAAGGCAACCCAGGATGCTGATTTAATTGGGTCAGTGTAAAGGTCTGGCAGTGGGCGGGTTATAGAGACCAAAACAACCACACGGAACACACTTTTTCAAGGGAAAATAACTGACAGTAGCATTGTTTTTCAGACAAACAAGTATACTCACTTGCCATTTTTCATAAATATCTGCAAACATATCATGGTACACAGCCTCATTGGGAACATGCCCAGGGATACATTTTTGAGAACCGAGAAATATGTGCTTGCGACTACATATGTCTGCATTTTGAGTGTAAAATGAACGCTACTCTGACTGTTTACCTCCGTATGGATGGCTTTTCCAGCATGACTGGTTTGCTTGGTAGCTGACTACGAACATCGCCAGAGCTGGGAGGCAGAGCGGAGCGTGGTTCGAGTCTGGCAAAGAACAGTTCTAGAAACCAGGAACCATGACCGCACGCGAAAAAGACGTTGAGATTGGAAGAAGGGTACACAGCTACCTCTGGTGGATTTACAAGAAATGGCACGTATGAAAAAAGCTGCCCCAGTAACATATTTGAGATTGTCTAAAATGTACACGGCGGCCTCTAGTGGATTTGTGAAAACAAAAACTGAAAGAAGACATAGTACAGAGTACATATTTCTCAGTTCTCAAAATTGTATCCCTGGGTATATATTTCCAGTGAGCCTGGGTTGGGTATTTTTATACTTTAGAAGAGTCCAAAACATACATACAGCACCTTTACCTCTCTGTCATGGAGTTCCCTCCAAATCAAAAAAATTTAAACTGATTTAAAATGGTCTAATCCTTTAATATTGTGAAGCAGCAGGATATAGCTTTGATTTAAATAACTTTAGTCTGGAATATCTGATGACTGATTTTGAAACACAGACTTAATAGCAACATGTTTAAACTAGATTATTTAGACTTTTGTTTTGATCAGTTATATGTCTGTATATATATCTGATATACATAACTGATCTGTGATCTGTAATATGTCTGATCTGTAACTTGCATGTATCTGACATTAGTATTATTAGTATCTTCTATCTTGCCTCTCTCATCAGCTTTCTCTTATCCCTTTCTTTGATGGTACAGACTTTAAGCCTTGTTCTTGACCCCGTATGTTCTCTCATTTAGACTGAACTCAGCCATGGGTCCACATCAGACACTCAGCACCAAAGCCAGGAACCTTTCCTCTCCTTCTCTACACTTGTATTACAGCCAGAGCAAGAAGAAGCACACTGGGTCAGAGGCCTTTAGAAGGCTTGGGGACTATAGCGTTGGGGCTTAACTCACCTTAATCACTTCTTTCTGTACAAGGAGTCCAATGGTGATGATTTATATAGCTCACACTATTCAAACTGTTTAACTAACACAGTTTATACACATCCATGCACGTACAACTGTATAAGTAAAGGTTCCTAAAAGAGTCTTTACTGCACTGACAGTGCAGTCAGTGAAAATCTAACAGACATCTAACAATAGTCCAAAATAGGCTAGTCCTCAAATAAACAGACTTCACATTTGTAGTCATTACTTCCTGTCCATTTGATGACTATAATCTATTTTTGGAGTACTGTTAGACATCTATTGAACTTATTCTTAACTTAAGAAAGCCTAACTTTCCTTCTAACTTAAGAAATATATATTTTTTTCAGTATTAGTTTATTTTAATTATTTTATTTTTTATAATTTTAAATAATCTTGAGGAAGTTGAGAACCACTAATATACAGTATGGGGGTTGTAGACAGATTATTATTTTTATATTGCATTACACATAATCTTCATCATTGGACTTCAAACTGATTAAAAAGATGGTTGTGATTTTACAAGTACACACACTCTGATTGGTTCAGCTGATTGATGTTGTTTTCACTCAAATGGTGCTTGCATGACAAAATTAAAGAGACAAGGAAGCATAAAACATTTTTCTAACCCCTGACAATAGTGAATCACATACTGAAACAAGAAATCTCAAATATATTATGAACTGTAACTAATATGCATATATGCATGGAAATCATTGGATTATCACTACATGAAGATAAGTAAACTTGTATAGGAAGATTCAGCCAATCCTTACATGGAGCAAATAACATTTAATGCTCTGAACGTATATAATCTGCAAAAATATATATCAACATTTCTTTCTTGTTGTCTTTTAACAGAAAAAGTAGATGATGGTGATGCACTAACATCATTTCTTTTTCACTAACCGAAGTCCAGCCTTTTCCTGCTGTGCCGTGCCATGCTCGAGCTTGAGGAACAACAGTGTAAAGCTGTACATCCTCATCATATGCTCAAAATCACTGTGTTTTCTCTCAGGGTGGATCAGATACTGGGCAAGGGCCAGATTTCGGTGGACAGAAAAGGCAGAGAGAAAATCCTTCCAGAAGGAGAGTCTCTGGAGCATGACATGAGCATGCTTGGACGTGTCTGTAAAGTAGAGAGACAAGTAAGCCATACGAACTTGGTATTCTAATGAAAAATACGCTTATGTTTTGAAGTTTGGGGAAAGAAGTGATTACTTTTGTTGTACTTATTGTTTTCTGGTTTCCACAAAATAATACATAACTGAATTTTGGCCTTCAGATGTGTTCAGTCCCAGTTCCAAGAGGGTCCTTGCACCATAAATACATGCACATGGACTTCTTTCAAAAACATTAGACCAAACCAAACATTTGAACAGTAGTATATTAGAATATATTTATAATTATTATAACTGTGGCTAAAAATCATTTGAGAAGTCAGTTATCACTATCACTAAATGCGTCACTATTCTTTCTTGAATTGATTCTGAGCTTAATTTTTAATAGCAGATAGCGCTATATACTTTACAAACAGCCATAATCTGCTTGTATCCAAAGTAATAATCGTTAAATAATCTAAACTAATAATTTATAAAGTTACGAAAGTTTTAAGCTAATTGCAAGTGTTAATAGGTAAAATATGTTTGCATTAATCTTGTGGCATGAAAGTCAACTTACATGACTTTCCGAAGTGACAAGCCCTCTTTCTTGAGTGTATTTGCATGTTTGAGTGTATTTGAGCATTTGAGTGTACAGTTAAAACTAGCTTAGAGTGCCATCTGCTGTAAAAAACTAAGCTCAGAATCGATTCAAGAGAGCATAGCGATGCATTTTGAAAATCTCAAACAGCATAATCTGATTGTATCCAAAGTAATAATCGTTAATTAATCTAAACTAATCATTAATAAAGTTACAAGTTAAGCTTTAATAGTGTTAATAGTAAGCTATGTTGACATAAAAACATATGAACAAATTGGCATAAAAGTCAACTTACATGACTTGCTGAAATCACAAGCCCTCTTCCTTGTGAGCATTTGCATGTACAATTAAAAACTAGCCCAGAATCGATTCAAAAGTGAATAGTGATGCATTGTAAAATCTCAGAATTTATTTCTCAGAAGATTCGCCACAGCTCTAATAGTAACAATAATAAGCATAAAATTATAGAAAATTCAATGAGATTTGTGTGTTTCTTATATAACACAGGTCCAGTCCATAGAGTCAAAGCTGGACTCATTGCTGGATATATACCGGCAGGTGTTGCAGAAAGGCTCCTCCTCGATGCTCGGTTTGTCTGCTTTGCCACTATTTGAGCTGGACCAAACCTCCGACTACCAAAGCTCCCTACATAGCAAGGATTTATCATCTTCCTCCCAGCTCACCGGCAGTGGCGTGTCTCGTTCCTGCAGCAGTAACCTGCACCGCGGCCTGCATCTTGCTTTGGCACCCAGTGAACTCAACTTGGGTACCGGTTACCCGCATTCAGCCTCCTCCTTCTCGCCTTCCCCTCTCTTCAATAACCAACCCTCCAGTCCAGACAGTTTCTACCCATCATCCCCTCCTCCAATTCTCACCCCCAACAACCTCTCCAGAAGCCACCAGCGGTTTAGTGAGCTAACCAGGCCTGTTCCAACAGTCCATTCAACCTCAACAACCCTTCAGCTCCCGCCAATGGTACCAGCGCCTCCAGGCCGGCCTACCAGTCTTATCCCAGAGACTCTACAGGAGAGCCGGGCTGAGTGTCCGAGCAATTGCCTGCTGGGGACCCAAAATGAGGTTGAGTCAGACAAGGAGGCTGAGAGTATTCAAAGCACGGTACAACTTCGGGACAAGCCTGAGCGCAACTCCAAGGAAGATGGTTCCTGGAGAAGACACTTGAGCCTTGACATTGATCCATTGATGCTCATGTCTTCCACAGCAGCTGCTTCGCTACAGGTCGAGCGTGGACTCGGTAAGTCTCTTTCGGCTCAGAACCTCATGCTACCAACTGCTGCTGACTGTCATCCTGCATTGTCCACTCGGAGCAGCGGCAGCAGCAACAATGAGTCCAGCGACCGCGAGCCGCTGAGCGACTGGGGCGATACAGAGCTCTTTATCAATGACAAAGAGATGGAGTTCCTCCACCAACAGAGCAACGATACCACCTTCTCTTCTGAGCTGTTACGGACAGGAGCCAGCGGGACGTCTCCCAGTCAGGCTGGACCAAGAGATGTTCTCGAGTCCCATAACTTGCCTCACGTATGCCTCGAATAACCCCACCGGAGCACAGGAACCTCACTGTGGAGACTGGACACAACCTCATGTCCCTCATGTGCTTCTTTTTCAAAGGAGATTGAGCATCCTGTACGTTCTGTATGTTTTCTAATTTTTATGAGGAAAAGACACGCTGTTCATATGGTTTTGTTCATACGTACATATCAATGCATGGACAATTAATTATATAAGAGAATTTATATTATTGGAAAGCCGTTGAATTATTGGAAAAACATGAAAACATATTCTGGGTTTAAT
Source organism: Danio jaintianensis (assembly GCA_903798115.1). NCBI lineage: Eukaryota > Metazoa > Chordata > Actinopteri > Cypriniformes > Danionidae > Danio > Danio jaintianensis. Next base: position 18,378,729 of record CAIGQV010003909.1, read on the forward strand.
ATACGTTAAGCTCAGTCGACAACAGCAGATTGGCAAACAGTAATATTCTCAATGTTTATAGTCACAGTATAACAGTAACAGTTGTGTTATTAAACTTCCCTTTATACAATCTTTTTGACATCAAACCCTAAACTTACTAAAAAAAATACAAGAAATTGTCAGCCCAACAGTATGCAAGTTTTGTTAGAAGAATCCATGTAAAGCTTTTGATTGTATACACTTATATTTATGCTTTTTTAAATCTTTAATTTAAATACAGAGTCAATAAAATTTAAGAGAGAAATTAAAGGGAATGTGCGTTAATAAAACACTCACAGTACAGGTAGATAGATATTAAATGATGAACTTCAGTGAATTTCCATTTCATGTCCACTTTACGAAAATGAAGGGTGAAATTACTTTCAAGATAATCAATATTATACTGTAGCACAAGTGTTGTCGGTTGAGCTTAACTTGCACAGAACCAGGAGCATTTCTTTAAAATAATGAAGGATTATGGTACTGAATGAGCACCTCTTTCAGTCTTGCATGGATCGGCATGTTTAAAATGCAACTGCAAATAGGATTGGAAGCGTGTTTGCACCTGTAGTAACAAAATCCTCGCTCAGCATTAGGATTCATTTCTCAATTTCTTTTTTCTGAATGTCTGGTGGTCCACTCATTTGCATGTCTTAGGAATTATGGGGGAGCAGCAGAAAACCAGATAGTCACGGTCCAAAACCACGTTAACCCACAATACTATGCAAACCTCAGCCAAAAAAGCAGGGTTTGCTAGCAGCTCCAGAAGAAACCCAGAATCAAATGCATCTTCACACTGTAGCCTAAACAGATATGCTTTCTAAATGCTTTCTAAATTTGTCTTTTAAAAGTCTTAGCATCTGAAGAAATCTGAATGTTGTGAGTGAAAAAAGTTGGCGAAACGTCCCGTGAAGAGGTTCGTTTTGTGACAGTCAGGCTTTTTGAAGAAGACTGATTATAGGAGTTGCTAATTCTGAATCCTTGTCGATATCTGGCTGCTAAAATGTTAAAAGTAAATAAATGAAAAACAAAAAGTTGAAAATAATGTGTCATCTGCATCATCATGACAACAAATCACAATTGCAGTATCATTACTAATGATTGTAATTAAATGTACATTTTGATTCATTTGTAACCTGCATTCACATAATCAGAAAATATTGGACTGTGGAGTATAAAGTCTCACAAATGTGTTTTAAATTGAATTGCAAAATTGCATTTCGTTTGTATTTTTTCAGATTTGTTTGTGTTTTTATCTGTAGCAAAGTGAGTGTCTTACCTAAACCTCAGCTTCAAACATTTTTATTCCATGCTTCTGAATGATTCAATAAGTGCTTTAGCTAAAATGCTTGTCTGTATAACTTAGAATGTAACGTGAATCATTATTTGTATGTAGAATAACCAAGATTAGCTGGGTTTACTTGTTTTGTTATGTTTTGTTTATTTTTTTTTCGTTAAAAGCATCTGAGGTGTACATTGAGGATGTTTTTGGCACTGTACTATTGGAAGCACAACTGCTCAGATGTGTATAGAGAAAACCTGCAAATGTGATGATGAACTGTTTTAACATGAATATATGCTTTAAATAAGATTTATAATCCAGAGGTAGTCGATATATAAATATGCTTATTTTGCTTTAGAGTATATATATATACACATCAGAGAAATGAACTGAGAAAATGTCAACAGCTGTGGAACTAACTGATGCTTGAAATGGAGAAAAAGGTACAGAAATATTAGTCTTATTAACACATTATGATTAATATTCTTTCATATTGCTTTTTCGGAGAGTTTTTTTATTATTATTATTATTTGTAGTTCAATGTTTTACGGTGCCTTTTTGCATTTTATTAAACATTGATAAAACCTCTGTATTCATAACACTTATACCTTGAACTCTTAATGAAATTTTGTTTGTATTTCGATAATTGCACATTCTCTGTTTGGCTGTGAACTTAAAAAGCGTCTGTCAGTTAAAGCAGCATTTCTTTGTTTTACCACTAGATCAAATAATTTATTACACAAAAACTGGCCTTAATATACATGCTTGATAATGTTAGCATTCGCTGTCATTCAGAATAATTTATTTCATCGTTGTGCACATAACAGAGTTGATGCTCTGGGATTGAAAAATGCAAAATGAAAATTTATTATCATCATAATACTTAAATAAACAAATGACTTGAAACTTGGCCTGGTGTGCTTGATGTTGATGTCTTGGAGTGCTTCGTCTTACTAACAGTATTAGTCATGGGGACTTTCTAAAGTCCATTTTTTATTTAAATGTTTTGAAAGGTACATGTAATGCATATAATAAGGTGTAAGCATTATCTTCAATATATTATCCAAATATCTGTCAAATAATCTAAAATAAATAAAAAGGCTAAAGAGGTAGAACATTTGCATTTCTTGATATTATAAAACAACATTAAACTTTATCAAAGACACATGCACAAATCCAAACAAAAACAATACAAGGGACAAAAAAGAAATAGACAAAATACAGTCAAATGTCTATAGATTTTTTTTTATATTATAGCCATTTTAAGGCCAATAGTTCCTCATGCTGGAGAAAATCTGACTGATTTTAATGCTGAGTTTGTCAGTGTTAAGATTACACTGCTTACTGAGGCTTATAAAATACAGCAGTACACAACATTTAGGTTGGCACACCATCACTGACAAACATCTGATTTGCACGTCTAATTTACATCTTTAAATGGAGTCATGAGAAGCAGAGGCAGGGACGTGCAGAGACATTTTGTGGGGCAGGGGCTCAAGTGGAAAAAAAATGGCACTTTTTCTTATTTATCATTAAAATAATCATAAATAACAATCATAAATAAAATATATCCCAAAATTCACCACATACTGTCCCTTCATTTAGACACCAATAGCCTACTGACTGAAAAAAGTGACAAGAACAGAATTAAAATGTTTGGAAAAACTACCCATGTTGAACTCTACCATTGTTGTATAGTGTCATTACTGTACCACTACCATTATTGTATTAGTGTCATTAGTTTTATTTTTCTGTAAAGGGATAAAACAAAAAAACGCAATAAACGTATAGGCCTATCTCAGGTCGATTTTTAAGAAATATTGTCCATCAAAATATTGCAATAACAAGGACAACAGAGCTATTAATTGATTTGTTGTTTCTTTAATAATAATAATAATTTTATATATATATATATATTGTAATTTGAAATTAAATAATTTCAGTTGTCCTTTCACGTTTTTTGTAAGTGATCACGTGAGCGGAAATTGGTCAAAATGATGTGTTGTTGCTCAGGAAGATACCGCGAAGTCTTGGTTATCTCAACATCTCTGTGAACGTTCCATGTTGTTTGTTTTAAATGTCGGACTGGGAAGATGAGTACGACGGGTATGGTGTGGCGGTTTCAAAGCAGTCAACGTTACCTGCTAAACCTGCGCCGGGAACATCATGGAGGCCTCCGTCACCTCGAGGGCCGCGAAAACGAGAAACCGCGAGCGCTGGTTCAAAATTTGGCGGAGACGGAGAGCAATGGAGCAACTGGAGGAACCGAGACTCGGATTTCGATATCTGTGACAGTGCAGCCGGTAAAAATAACAGTTACAGTCGATCCAGCACTGGACCAGCACGAAGTCGCGGTGACGGAGAACGTGGAGATGCATCACCAATAACTCTGAATGTGGAAAACTCTTTGGTTGGGAGAATAATAGGTAAGTTAAGAAACGTGTGTCTTGTGATGTTTAGGACGTTTTTCAGGCTATCAGCCATCTCTTTAATCGCGAAAAACGTTCTCATCCTGTAAATTACCGTTTCAATAAACTGATTGAAACTGGTTTCAAACATGGTTGGTTAACGTTATGTAAGTGGTTAGGCCCCAGTAGTTGTCAAGAATATTTTCGTTGCTGTTTGGTAATGCTAAGTTATTCAATCATTTTTTTAAATATCTTTACGATGAGGCACTGCAGATGTATAGTGAATAATTCCATGCATTTTTGTAAATAATAATAAATAATGTACATTAGATTATATCTGAATTATTGACAAACTAACGTTTACTTTAAAGCCAAAGGATTTTGCAAAAGGTATTTTTACCATCTCGTTATCATTCACTCCATAGGTCAGGAAAAACAGTGAACATTTAAAAAAATTGGGTTTACCATATGTGACAAAATAAGTAACTTAATTGTACCAACACCATTGGTACTGGGATTGTTGAATCAGTTTTAACCACTTCTTTGAAATGGTTCCAATGAACCAATTACCAGAAGTGATTTGGTCTGTGTTTTTTCCTGCTTGTCGTTTTAGGTCGATTTGGTGCGAAAATAAGAGAGCTCGAAGAGAGCAGTGGAGCATCAATAAAGGCAAGTTAAATACACTAGATCTACCAAAAGTCCGTTTAGTAACATCTTGAAAGCTCAGAAAAAACCTGTATTTACACACTAGAAAATAAAAGTTAATCTCCAGATAAGTTGCCCCAGCTATTTGAATAACATTTTTTTTTTCTGATTTTTGCCTGAAATTATATGATCAGTTAGTTTCATTTTGGCCAAAAAATTACTATATAAAGTCAACAGTATTGGAATCTGTGATTTATATGAAGGAAACACTGAGAGAAACTTAACTGTTTTATTCTTAAATATTTTTTAATCTTTATTAAAGCCTGCTGTTATAATCAAAATAAAACTTGAAATCATGAGAGTTGTGGTCTTCATTGCATCATACCGACTGCAGAAATCGTGTTCATGGATAAAGCAGAGCAAGTCGAAGTGAAACAAGACCGCGAAGTAATTGCTGATGAGTGACAAGCATGATATTTAACAAAGCAGCAGAGCTTTTATTATGCCACAGTTAACTGTTTGTTCTTCCGATTGTGATCACGTGGGAAAATGTGCTGTTTTATCATACTAAATATGTTTTAAGGTTCTGTTTTAATGCTTCTCTGTGCAGTCAAATAAAACACAACATATTAAAGCGTCTTTGGTGTTTGCCTGTTTTCTATAAAACCAAGATGTATGATGTCATAAGTATGGCCACACAGGACATGGTCTGTGTTACTAGTTAAAACTCAACATGACATGAGTCTTTGAATGATGTGTGATTGACAGATAACCCGTGGTGCACATGAAGCTGAAGTGCTTATTTTTGGAAGCTGTGATGCTAAGCTCAAAGCCAAAGACATGATTGAAGATATGGTGCATGGAAATATGGGGGGTTCTGGATACCGCAATGGTAGGAGACATTATGACATTAATCTACAAATGTCATAAAGGTTTGTTTTAAAAACCTTTATGTAATTTTTAAATTTTGAGTAACATTTGAATGCATTTGAATCTCAAGGAAACCGCAATGAAGGGTATCGAAATGACTCTTGTTGGTCAGCTTCTGCTGTACGAGCCGCAGCTGCAGCTGCACCAGCACCTGCCCCCATTGACTGGACTTCACTTAGAGAAAACCGGGACAAATATGAAGCTATGAAATGGCAAGGTGAGTCTCTAGATAATATGATTGTTACATCAGTTCTGTCATCATATTTATACTTAAGATACAAAGAAGTATGACTATGTATTGCTACTGTATGTTTACACAAAATAAGAATTACACACAACTTTGATTCATATGCTGTTTATAATATGTTGTCACGTCAGATATGAAATACTTTACCAGATTTAACACTTGCTTTGTGTTCTTCAGATCTTCCTGTTCTAAAGAAGAATTTCTATATTGAAGCAAAATCAGTGGCTGCTCGCAGTGCTGAAGAAGTCAAAGTCTGGAGGTCAGTGTCATCTTATCTTGCCTTCTTCACATTAGCCCACAGATGGCGCAATAGATCTGTTAATAACAGCCCTTCTGGATTCTCTGAGATTTGGATATTATGTATGCTTGGCTGTGGCTAATTTAATACCTGTACTAATTAAAGAAACCAAAACATTGCTAAAATAATAATATTAATTTATTTCACACAACACGAGTGTTCTTCAGGGTTTCTGCTCTATTTAACCAATTCCTTTTATTTAGTAATATTTTTTTCTTCTATCTAACCGAGGATCTTTTCAATGTTTAAATAATTTAGTAGTTTTAAAGTGAATTTTGACTAAAATTACCACTTGCGATTACAATAGATGTTCCTTTAAAAAATGTAACATGCACAACATATGCACATTACCTAGGAAATTTATATTTGCAGTGTAATATTTCCAATAAATTTCAGCTTTTTTTTAATAGCATTTTTACTGTATAGAAGTGCCACTCATGAAAAAAGAATGTTTCTGTGTTATCAGTTAATTGTTTATGTAAGTCAGGAACGTCTAAAAGTATGGTGTTGTATGTACAATAATTGTATTGTGTTTGTACATCACGCTTCTCTAATAAAACAGAACAGAGAACAACAACATCTTTGTAGATGATTTGAAAGATGGTGAAAAAAGAATCATTCCCAGTCCAGTGTGCACTTTTGAGGAAGCTTTTGCTCACTATCCTGGCATCATGGAAAACATTGTCAGAGTGGGGTTTAAAAAACCAACTCCCATTCAGGTAAAGAACGCTCTCTCACATGTTTGCTTATAACGGATTGTTTTTCTGCTGTATGTAAAATGAGACATGCAGATGAATGGGCACCTGGTTAATTTACCTCATGGTTCAGTCACAGGCCTGGCCAGTCGTCCTGAATGGAACCGATCTAATTGGAATAGCCCAGACAGGAACAGGCAAAACTTTGGCCTACCTCCTTCCTGGATTTATTCACATGGATGGACAACCAATGTAACATCATCTCACCTATTCGTTAACAAGTATATATATTTTACTCTGTCTGATTGATATACACATTTACTGTGGGCCCAGGGACAAAAGAAATGGCCCTGGCATGTTGGTTTTGACTCCTACTCGTGAGCTGGCCCTCCAGATCGAAGCAGAGTGCAACAAATACAGCTACAAGGGATTTAAAAGGTGTTGTAACCATAAATCAATTTTAAATTTAATAGTGTAATTTAATCCAAAATTTATGGATTCATCCAATGTCTCCTTTTGTGTGTTTTTGCACAAAATTCCTTACGTTATTTTAGTATCTGTATCTATGGAGGAGGTGACAGAAAGGCTCAGATTAAAGTAGTGACCAGTGGTGTGGACATTGTCATTGCAACACCAGGACGATTAAACGATCTACAGATGAATGAGCTCATCAACTTGCGCTCCATCACCTATCTGGTAAGCTGTAAAAAGAGCCCACTGGGATGGTGATGGATGAGATTTTATTTTTTGTGTCAATGTTAAAAGTAATTTTGTATATATGCAATTTTGTTTCTCGTTCTCTTTTTCCAGGTGTTGGATGAGGCTGATAGAATGTTGGACATGGGATTTGAACCTCAAATCATGAAAATCATTCTGGATATTCGGCCTGACAGACAAACGGTTATGACAAGGTGATTTATTTGATGCTTGAATAAATATTTCGAATTGCAGGTTGGAAAGGGTATTATTTTTATTTTTGTTGCATTGAATTGTTATTAGAGAAACATACTATTCACAGTAAATTAAAAACACAAAGCCTTTTTTATGTTTGAGACTTAAGGGGTCACGAAACCCCCCCTATCTCAGCAGGGTGTTTTCACACCTCTAGTTTGAAAAAAGTCAGGAAAGTGGGTGAGTCCAGCTTTGTTTAGGTGGGAGTGGCGAAAGAGGGAAGGGTTTGCATGAAAAGGGGAGTTTCATTACGTGCACTACAGCTGATTTTCACAGAGGCTACACAAATATAGACACGGGTGAAAGTGACTACGTTTACATGGACATCAGTAATCAAAGTATTTGCCTTAATCTGAATAAGACAATAATATAATGAAGGTGTTTACATGAGTTGCTCTTTGAATGTTCCTTTCATAATCCCGTTTTACATGTTATAGCACATAATTCGATTAAAATCATTGCATCATTGCAGCGCTATCCACATTTCCTTCGGAGTTTCATGTAATTTCGGGTGTTTCATTCTTAATTTGTCGACTTTAACTGCAGTTTGGCACTTTCACTTTCATTCATGAACATTTCATGCATGCCCCTGTGACAAACAAGATATTGGATGCGAGGAACTGCTGGAAGAGTGTTGTTTTAATGGAATTTGATTTTTAAAAGCGGCAAATACGGATTTCACCATTTCCAGATGCTAAAAGCTCTCGGGTAAGAAATGTTCCTTACAAACATAATCCACACGCAAGTGACCCTTTAAAGGCATAGATAAACTAAATTTTTTCTTAATTCAGTTTGTTAATTTACTCACCCGTGGTCTTTGGTGGTTCATAAATTTTGGGTTTTTTGACTCGCCAAAGACAAAAAATTAAAAGTAATGTTCTACTGAAAGGAAAAAAACAAAACAAGCTTACATCTTGAAAGGCCTGAGATAAATCATCAGTAGTTTGTACAGTTTATTTTAAATGCAAAATTTTTCTCTGCATTTATTCAATCTATATCTCTCTTACTTTCTGTTGCAGTGCCACCTGGCCACCAGGTGTTCGGCGACTGGCCAAATCCTACCTGAAAGATCCCATGATGGTTTATGTGGGCACACTGGATCTAGCAGTGAGTGAATATTTTCATATGCATGTCATGTATAGGTTTATATTGGGTAATGTTCAACTACCAGGTCAATTAAAGCTTTTTTGTTTGGCCTCCTTATTAAAAGTCCCCAGTTAACTTCTGTATCTGTCTTTAGGCGGTGAACACTGTTCAGCAGACAGTATTGTTTGTGCAGGAGGATGAAAAAAAGGACTATGTTTTTGATTTCATCCACCGAATGGAGCCTCAGGACAAAGTGCTAATATTTGTTGGGAAAAAACTAAAGTAAGTTTTCATTTCCATGAAACAGGATATGGGAGGAGCTTCACACACTGAAGTTCTTCTGAAATGGTATTGCATAATATAATTTTACTGTGATGGCTTGACATGACAATGGGTGCCTATTTGCTCAGGAATAGTGTGGGTTGATTGGTTTGTGGTGAAATACTTCTCTTTTCTAGTAATGAAACTTGGTATTTCTCCGTTGTCAGAGGGTGTTGCTTTTTGATAAGTGACCATTCTTCCTGTCATTTGCTTTTCTACACCTCGATATGACAGGCATTTTTTTTTGTCAAAAGTTGCGCAAACATTAAAACAGGTTCTTTGTTAGACTTCTTTGTTCATGCTGACATTTTCATTTGGTGCAAAATAAGATTACTCAGAAATAGTATTTGAATCCAGTGCTTCAAGATTGTTGTTTTATTGGTTATAATTGCAGCAACGGTTGTTTAATCTACTTTTCTTCTTAAAGGGATAGTTCACCCAAAACCGAAAATTGCCATAATTTCCTAATCCTCTTTTTGCTCAAATAGGGATGCGTTGCGCGCTGTGCTCGAAGTTGAAATAAGTCAACTCTGAGCGGTAAAAGCACGTTACGTCAGTTGCGTCTTTTTCATTTTTCAATCAAATGAAAGCAGAGGCGGGGTTTCCGTTGAGGTGACAGCAGTGTTTGTGTTGTCAAGACGACTACGGAGAACTTTTAATGATGGAGGAGAGACTAGTGGTCGCTGTTTCAAGTTAACCAGAGCTGTATGACTTCACAAATCTTGAATATCACAATGTTAATAAATATTACGATTATAACAACATCGACAGCAACACTTGCGCACAATACTGGTCAGCTGATTCAGTCGTTTCCTAGTGACATAAAAAAAGAGCACCGTGCTTCTTCTTTTTTTCTTGTCAACAAGGCAGTGAGGTGCGCCTCGCGTTTTTGGAATGGAAAAGCACGTTTGCTGTGATCGGCCCCTAAATGTGCAACTGCAACACATATTTGTTAACTTGCAGGACGGTAACACGTGCAACCACACTTGCCTACAGAAGTATTTTGCCAAAGAAGCAAAATGAAAGAAGGATATTTCTGGTCACAGTTTGACACAGACGAGTTGACACAAACCAGCGGTGATGCTGATTGCCTCTGTGCTGCCTGGAGCCGCGTCATAAACTCAACATTGATAATTTAGTGTACAACCAACAAACCAACCTTTTTTCCATTTGGAAACTTGGTTATTAATAGTTCTTATATAATATCAATTTTTAAAATAGCCAACATAGCCTAATCTACGAATCAAACAAATCCAAAGATTTTCTTGATTTTTGCATAATGATAATTCTGCTCCAAACTGAGGCTTTCACTTTATAGCTTATAAAACATGTATGCAAATTAATGCAATATCATATGTAAACAACAAAATTGTTATATGCTATAGTAGCCTATACTTTACTAAAAGTCAACATATGAGCCTTAAGGTTCATTGTCATTGTCTTTCATCACACGCAGCGCGCGCACACATGAACCGCGAGTGAGACAATAAGTCATAATCATAAGACATAATCTTTAAACTAATACTTCTATTAAAATGTTGACAGATGTTTTGTGATATAATAATAATAACAGCGGAGCATTAATTAAATGCATATTTTCTGTGGAGCGATCGATTTGAGGTAGCCTAATATTTTTATTTGACGAAAGAAAAAACATGATTGGAATAAACAGCCTATGCCGGTTCTTAAAAAGGATCAGTCAGTGTTTTCGTTTGGTAATCTAAATGTTTCATTTAAGTGAAAAATATCTAGGGCAGGACTATTTCTTTTATTCTTTTTATTTAGTTAAAAAAAAAATTCTATGCTGTTGGAAACACTGCAGGTGCGTGAAGATGCTCTGTATGCTGCTGTTCACAAGTTAAAATAAATCTGTATTTTAAAATGCAATATTTAATGTGTCACAAAACAGACACGTCAATTATTTTTTTTTATTAGATAATATTTTAATATTAATCTGACCAGTTAACGGTTAATATTCGGTTAACGAGCGGCGGTTGTTGGTTGGCAAAATTAACTGAAATGAGCATCCCTAGTTCTAAACCTTTATGGGTTTCTTTTTCCATTGAACACAAAAGATATACTGAGGAAAGCTGGAAACCTGTAAATATTGACTTTCATAGTATTTCTTTTTTTCCACTATGGATTTCAATGATTACAGGTTTCTAGCATTCTTCAAGCTTTATTCTTTATTTCTTAACAAAATAAAAAATCTCACAAATGTTTGAAACCACTTTAGTGTGAGTAAATGGTGAGTAAATTGTCATCTATCCCTTTAATCAGACTTTGCTTGCACGAAAGACGCACAATGACCACTTTTTGATTTGTGTGGTGACCTGTGGGAGCATGATCAACTGTATGCCAATCAATTATGATCTTCACTGTTTGTTTCCCTTGCTGAATAGAGCTGACGACCTTTCCAGTGACCTGTGTCTGCAGGGTATAGCGGTTCAGTCTCTGCATGGAGACCGAGAGCAATGCGACAGAGAAGAGGCCCTGCAGGACTTTAAGGATGGTACAGTATGTTCATAAGCAGCCAATAGAATGGTGACGTGTAGTTTCTGTGCCAATAACAGCACCAAATTAGATTGGTAAAATGCTGACTAATACTGACAAATAGGTAGCCTCAAATAAGGTAAGCCAGTTCTGTTGATGAACTGCTTACTGTTTATACTTTCCCCTTCGAAACATACTACAGCATGTGAATTCAGTATTATACAGTACATGTATGGACATTACACTTTTTCAGAATCTCGCTCTGCAAGTGGTGTATTAAAAGACTTTCACCCTTTCATCAACAACCATCTAGAATGGAAGAAAATCACTTGCATATATGACCAAATATGGGGGAAAAAAAAAAAAAAAGTATATTGTTAGCTAGTGGCTAATGAATTATTGATTTCACTTGCCAGTGATTGAGGCTTACAGTAAATTTGACTGACCGAGTGTTTGAGAGTTTCACTGACGCTCCTGTGTTATATCAGTGGATGCACAGCATATCTGACGCACCATAAACTCACGCTCTGTAGTTTCTCTCATAGAATGTGAGTTTCTCATACCTTTCATACCGTATTAGGTAAGAATAGCAGCGCTTCAAAGGCCAGCGCTTTGTATTACCATCTGCATCTTGATTTCAGCAAATCAGTTTGACCGAACACATACAGTGTGATTTATATTCAGAAAGCCAACAGTTTATCTGTAGGCTGGAAGCAATAGTTTATTTAGTGTTTTATTTATTTATTTATTTTCAATTACCTATAATTGGTCTGTTTTTAGGAAATTAGTTTTTTTGCAATAAAAAACACAAAAGTGTTTCAAGCAATGTGTTTTCAGTTGTTTTGAAGTAATCAACAAATAACAAAAAATATAGCTTGTTTTTTTCAATTATTTTATTATCACTAAGAGAAGAAGTGCACTGTTTCAATATGAGATTGGACTGATTGTTTTGATGCGTTGCAATTGTTAAGTTCATATGCCTTAAACATAGGGATGGGTGTTTTTTTTATTGTTCTGATATTAAGTCATTGCAGCATTTGTTAGAATGTTGTTGCTGGTTTTTGTTGGTTTTGGCCTGATTGGTGGTGTTTTCAAACACTGTAAATGCATTAATATACTATTTGTAGTAGTGGAGCTCCTAAATTTTTGAAGTTGGGAGAATCAGTGCTACCAAGTGTAAAAACTTAAAAATACAATGTTCCCCAACCTGATGGTTTTCAAGTTACTAATAATAGAATGTTACTTCAGTCATGTTTTTGTTTTTATTGACTAGTTACACACAAAAAAGAAATCGAAATTGTGAATTGCTCAAACTTTAGGGAAAAAAAATCTATCTTTTTTTTGTTTTGTTTACCATATCACTCAGCCCTAGCAGTTTTTAAAAACGGTCTGATGTTACCTGTCTGTGGCTGCTGTTGAAGGTCGCGTGCGTATTCTGGTGGCAACTGACCTGGCCTCCAGGGGGCTAGATGTTCATGACATCACGCATGTGTTCAACTATGATTTCCCGAGGAATGTGGAGGAGTATGTGCACCGTGTTGGGAGAACAGGTCGTGCAGGGTGAGTCAACCAGGGTGTGATTGAATTTGCAGAAACCATAAGAATTGTGATAATGCAATCATTCAGGCCCTTTATGAAAAATGAGTCCCTGTCTTGAACCAGGAGGTCCGGTGAATCTGTAACCCTGGTGACAAGAGAGGATTGGAGAGTAGCAGCTGAGTTAATCACCATCCTGGAGAGATCTGGTCAGGTAAACACCTGCAGGCATTCACTTCCTTCATTATGTCTGTCACTCTCTGCTATGCAAATCCTCTACTTCACTCCCTTCTAGTTATAAATGTGGAGATTCTCACAAACTGTATTGTGTATTTGTTGTGAGAATCTTGTGGAGTAATACAGACAGAAAAAACAAACAAACAGATGCACTCTATGTTATAATCTAATTGGTTTATTAATATTTTGGCCTTTTTTTTTTTTCTTCTTTTTTTTTTTTAACACAGAAGTTAACTTTTTTTTGTTTTCTTTTTGTCTGTTTGTCCCAAAGTTTTGGTATCGCTAGTTTTAAATTAGTCCCACCCGTCAGAAACGTTGGTTTCACTCTAGATTTTTTTTAGTCCATCAGTAATATTGCAGAACAATTCATTGCAAAAGTTACTGTACATTTGAAGATGTATTTGTCACTTTCTCATTTTAGATGGTAGTGAAATTCCCCACCCTTAACAAGGGTTTTGAACAAACTTTCCGAAGCCTCACTGCAACAATCTGCCAGTAGAAGTTAAAACAAATGTTTTTTTTATACCACAGCCATATGTATGGACTTTAAAAATATATATATGACAATATAACAAACTACTTATGTTAAATGAGATTAAACAACACAATACTTTTCGATTTTTTTTTTTTTTTTTTTTTTTTTTTTTTTTTTTTTTTTTTTTTTTTAGAGAATCTGTATAAAGGAAAGCATTTTTTTCTTTTCTTCAGGATGTACCAGAAGAACTGGTACTAATGGCTGAGCGTTACGAAAAACACCGGAGGGAGAAAGAAATGTTTGGACCCAGAGGTGGAAGAGGAGGAGGAGGAGGAGGAGGAGGACGAAGAGGTGGTTATAGAGGAGGCTCAGACCTGCCATTCTGATCTATTGGAAGGTAATATTAAAATAGTTTGGTTCACCAGATGTTTCTTAAAGAGATGTGTGCTTTCAAAGCATTTTTATATCTGCTGTTACTGTAGTATTTATTTTTAATTGTGTCTTTCAGGTTGATGCCACTGTACTCAATGGGCCCATTCACAAGCTTTTAAAGTGTTAATCCTCTCATTTGTAGAGAGGCCTGTAAAGTCATTGTAATTGACTATTTACGTTTTGTACACTGATTCAGTTATGCTTGATGTGTTTCTTTAATGTTAAAAGTTTTTCTTTCTTCCAGTTCAGTAACATTATCTACATTGAAATTAGGTAAAACAAGCCTAACTGTAGATGATGTAGCTATGTTGTTCAGTTAAATACATCAAATAAAAGCCTGTAAAAACCCTTTTTTTAAAGATGTTTATTGTATTACACTACATTTGATCATCAAGATAAAAGCACAACACATACATAAATAATGCATAATTAATATGATCATCAAGATAAAAGCATAACACATACATAAATAATGCATAATTAGTATAATTAGAAATCCATCACGAAAAGGCACCCCATTAACCAAAATGTAATACAAGTCTTTCCCAGTTTCATCTTCAGATCATTTATTTAAATATTTGGCCAGAGTAAAACGACCTGATTTTGTGGGTAAATGCAAATAGAGCAGTGTTTGGGCATGTCTGCTTCAGAAGCATAGCCCAGTGAAGTGATTTGTATGGTTATGATTTACATGGCATTTTTACTGTATTTTCTTTAAACAAAAAAAAAAAAAACCTAAAACTTTAAAATCTTTTATACTGTTTTTGGCAAAGTGTGGTAAAAGTAAAGGCATGGCAACAAATATCTGTAAGACAAAGCTAGTTTTAGCCCTATTTGCCGTGAAACTGGCACATTTATTTACATGGCGATTTATTCAAAATTCTATAAAAATTCAGTGTGGCACTACTATATGAGGTGAAGTTGGTTCACAGATGGTTGAAATAGATCCATCCTTTAATCTCAGTTTCTTTGCAAATCCTGTCTTGTATTGCCTTGCATTTAACAATAAGAGCTGACTGAGGTCACGATAATCCAAGCCTGTCTGCCAATAGTGGTGGGTGGGGATAACTACACTGTGATGTCACGTTGTGGATAGTCTCAGGATCAATTGGTTTTGGATCCTGGTTAGCTTTTTTTTTTTTTTAAGATTTAAGAAAGACTAGATGAATTTATCATTCTAGATGGCTGTGTACACACTATTCCAACACATTTCTGTTCAAACACCTGGATTTTGCATAATAGGTGCCCTTTAACTGAATATAGGAAAATTATTGTTAAGTTGAAATTCAATTTCTTTCGCCAGGAAATCACAGTTGCTAGTAGAGACCTGATTTAAGAGGTTGTGGGATGGAATGAAGAAGTTTGGGAGTTGATGATTTCTCAGGTATTTGACAAAATCTTCCAGAAGCTGCTGAAAACAGTTGGCCAGCTGACTGTAAGGCCACTCGCTGTCAGTTCCCCTTGAAGCACAAGCATGGAGCAGCGTGGTCTTTGCATGATAAGAGCAGAAGCTGGACATCTTAGTGGATTTAGGGTCATCGTTTTTGAGCTGTTGTAGAAGATACTTCAGAAGTTTTAGACACTCTTTCCTGAATGAGTGGAAGAAATTTAAATAAATTAGTTTGTGCTTGAATGGTTTGTTTCAATGTACTTTTCGAATTCTTTTAAATGTTCCTGGTCTGTTTCTGTAGACAGGTATTTTAATGGGGGCAGAGAAGAATTGACACAATGGACAATTAATGCACCAAACTGAAGTATATTCCAGTATATGCAATTCAATTTTAACAGTATCAAAGCTTAATACATAAGGAGCACAGAAAAATTACCGGCAACATTTCTGTCCACGACCCTCACAGCATGTCTTGGTGTGGCCATGTGACTTCAGAATTTCTTTTTCAATGTGTGAAAAAGAGATTCGCCAGGAATCTGTGTAGAGAACAATGTGCAAAACTATTTACTTGATATAACTTTGTGCACTTGCTCCATTCATACAGCATATCATAATGTCATGTAAATGACTGATTGTGGGCATAGTATACCTCTTGCAACAACTCCATCACGCTCTGCATTTCCTATCCCCTCATGTTTAGGCACCAGGTAGAATGGCTGACGCTTCATATTAGCTTTCTCCTTTTTACCAAGCCAGTTTTCTACTTTGAAGCCATCCTTCGTAAAGTCTGGCCAGCTTGCACGGTGAACTTTAAGACCAAGAACAAAGTCGACCGAAATTTTCTTCCTGCCTTCTGTTACTTCTAGTGTCACTGCAGGACACTTTGCCTTTTTTCTCAGAATTTCAATTTTGTCTATTAAATAAAAAAAGCATACAAAGGTTTCGGTTAAAGTCAGATGAATGATGATTTCTTTTTAAATAGAAAATGTTTCTACATATAGTATGACCGCTTTAAAGATGGCCGTTGTCAGTCTTGCAACTTGAGATGGCATGCAATTTAGGATGATCATCTTGCATTGCTGCTGCAACCTATATTTACTGACAAGCCAATAAAAATGCAATGTGACAAAGTATGGTTCAAAATAACATGGTACTAAAACGTAAAAATCATGGAGGCATAATGCAAAGTAAAGAGATTGTGGGAGCAATGGTCTTGCTTGCAGGACGTCCCATTTAGATGTACATAAATATTGCAGTTTTTCTTTTATGAGCACATGCTGATGACATTCAACTCTGTAACTCTAAACGGTGTTGTAAGGGTAGGCTGTGATACAATAAGCAACATTACACAGGCTACAGTATGTTAGTGGTTGCAGCTATGTTTATTCATTCATTCATTTTCTTTTCGGCTTAGTCCCTTTATTAATCTGGGGTCGCCACAGCAGAATGAACCACCAACTTATCCAGCATATGTTTTACGCAGCGGATGCCCTTCCAGCTGCAACCCATCACTGGGAAACACCCATACACTCCCATTCACACACATACACTACGGACAATTTAGCTTACCCAATTCACCTATAGCGCATGTCTTTGGACTTGTGGGGGAAACTGGAGCACCCAGAAGAAACCCACGAGAACACGCAAACTCCACACAGAAATGCCAACTGACCCAGCCAAGGCTCGAACCAGCGACCTTCTTGCTGTGAGGCAATAGCGCTACCCACTGCGCCACCCGCAGCTATGTTTATTAGATCAGAATTTTTTTTTTACATTAGAACATTTTTCAATTATAATCCAGCTTTACTTTCTGTCCATGTGGAGCTGTATTACCTTGAGTATTATACTGTTTGCGAAGGCATATAGAAAGGCCTTCTTTTGATCTGAATACGCCTGATGTGGAAATGTGCTGTCGGCACAGTGAATCATCTGGCCATAGTCTGGATGTGAGTGAGTGAAGGTCAGACAACCTCACCCCGTTACTAATGGTAAGCTTATTGGTATAAGACAAATGACCTATTCACCTGATAATAGATCCCAAATATAGAGTTATTGTATCGACCAAATCTTTCATATGGAATCAAACCTTTTTTTTTTTCCTCAATTGCTCTTGTACTACTGAATTCTTCCACAAGGTGTTAACACCGTATCTTGTACTTCAATTGGAAAAGAAATGGAAGGTATGAATAGTAACAATAAACCACCTGTTGACCAGCACATGTTTGAAGGGATTGAAAGATACTTGCAACTGTTTTAAATGAGTATAAATTCTTTTTTCAACTTAAAACTTTTGAAGAAAAACTGGAGACACTGGTCAAGGAGGAATCCTTCTAATGTGCATTTGTCCTCCGAAACTATTATGTGGATATTGGAGAGGCAGCTCTAAGTCTTCCCACATTATCCCAAATTTTATTTTAAAACATTTACATAAAAATAGGTTATACTTCAAATAAACATGACGTTATTCGGTTATAACGGTTAACACATATTATGAATAAGGATAATAAAAAAAGTTTTCATCCTACATGGGAGGTCTGTAGCCTTCTCCACAGCTTTCTTAACGCCATCTCTGAATTCACTCAGCATTTCGCTGGCCTGAATGGTCTTGTCTTCATTTAGGAATTTGTCCAGGGGATGTTTGTTTGGGTGCCGTTTCAGTGCAATACTGTAAAATGCTCCAGCCTCATCGAACTTCTGAATATCCACTCTCTCCACAGGAACAGTCAGCATCACGTCAAATTCATCCGGTTCACAAATCTAAAATGTAACACAGTTACTGCTAATGTTGATTGCTTTGAACTTTAAAGGCATTTTATGAGCAGTTACCTGAATCTCAATGATTAGAAATTTCAAAACCATCAAATTTGTAGCATAAAGACATTGTTTACATGCATATTCTGGGAAAAATAAACTATATTTATAACTTATCTGCCAATAACTGCAGTGCTATTGTGATATTTCACACACATTAATATGGACATTATTAGCATTCTCTTCTTGCATAACTGGTTATACCTGTAGTTCTATTTTTTATCACGTGATGAGTTATTACATCGTTTGGGCATTTTCTGATGTAAATCAATATTCAGTTATGATTATTCTGATATATTCATTTACTGAAATCACCTAAAATTATAAATATTTATAGACCATTTTGAGGGATGTAAACAAAAACAGCCACATATTGATAAATAATGTTATGATAGCTGTTTTAACATAAAGTTATGATTGAATTGCCTCTTGTTACAGTTATGAAATAGTTTGATAACAAGCAGGAAATGTTCATAGCCCAATGACATCACCACATTGAAATGGTCTATAGGCTGACTTATTCTGGTTTGTAAAACCAATGTTAATCTCTTACAACTGAATGTTATTCTTGGAAAGATTACCTTAAAACAGACAAACGCTGTCCTAATCGTGAAATGTGTATCATGTTGTATCACTTACTTTAAGGTTTTCGTAATAACTTCCCGTTCGTAAGCGCTCGATATCTGCACACCAGGTCGTGTCTTGTTTCAAGTGAGCAATGACTTTCTCCGTGATGGCATTAACACGTCTGGATGCTTTAGATCGCTCGGATTTTTTGATCGTTAATTTGTCAATAGTTGCTTTAAGAACCTCTCCCAGTGCATCTTTTACTGCCGTTGTTTCGGCGCTTTTCAGTTTGCGGTCAGGGATGCACGCGCTGACCGCTGGAGAAGCGTCACGTGCGCTTTTCGCTTCAGGAAAGCCTTTTTTAGGAGTAGATTCATTCCTTGTAGATGATGCTATAGATTTTCTCTCAGATTTGCTTTCAGAATTTTCCTGTGTGGCTTCTTTGTCAAGGTTTGGATGATCTTTCTGCTTTTTGCTCGGTCGTTTCGGTGCTGTTCTTTCGCCTGACTTCCCATTGGCGGTCTGCTGACTTTTGCCTTCACTTTCACAGTCAAGAGGACCTGTCTTTCTTTTACTCTTTAGTTTGTTTTTTGCACCGTCATTCTCGTCTGTTTCTTTATTAACAGAGCCTGTTTTAGATGTCTCACCGTGCTTTTCTTCAGACTTGCTCTCGGAGTTGTCCAAAGACTTACTATCTCCGTTTGAAATACCTTTCTGCTTTTTACTCCGTCCCCGTTTTAGTGATGAGGTTTCTTGAAGTTTGGCTTCACTTTCACATTGATCAACGTCTTTGTCCTCGTTCTGCGCTTCATTCTTTCCATTTGTCTTTGCTCGAGCTTTGACTCTGGGTTGTTTATCAGGACTCTCATCAGGTCTCCTCTGGCTGCTCATGATGGCAGGTGTTCACGAGGTGACGAGCGCGGTTGTGTTTTAAAGGAAGAGTGACGTCAAGATAAAGATGGTGCCGTGCCCGCCTCGAAATTCCTCACTTCCTCGGTGTTATGACGTATTTATTTCGTGACTTTAAAAAAAGTTAAACCACACATATTTATAGGGTTTCCTTGGGTATGTTTTGTAGTTTGTGCACATTAAAATGTGTAGAGGAGTGATGTTTGTCAAAAGCACTCTTATAATTACAGTATTGCCCAGTGCTAAAAGCACTTGAAATTAAACTGCTAGGGGTTCTGCTAGTTTCAGGGGCCCCTTGCTAATTTGTACTCAAGGCCCCGTATATCATCTTTCCACGTGGCAACAATCATAGACTAATTATTGCATATTCTTTGATAGTCAATAAAGAATAAGTTTGAACCATTTATTAAATTAACTGAGCCTAATCATTTAGAACTATATACACACAGTAATAGCCTATACTGTAAACAGTACGAGTAATAAATACCATTGTACTGTCTCATGCACATAACACTAACGAAACATTGCCATGTCCAGCTTATATATTATAGGACATGAAGAAAGTGTTTCACGCTAATAATATAATTTTGTAAATTAAGAGAACTTCACCATTATAGATGAGCAAGTTACAAATTCTTTCTGCACACATAATTCATGAGCTTTTACACACGGACACAATTTCTATAAAAATTAATACATTTAAACGAAAACAATAAAGCATGTTCTATAAAGCTCACCTGCTTCAGTAATCTCAAACACCTTCTCCTCTCACTTATTTCATAAACCTACAGCAGATAAACATGATTACGAAATAGATGATTGTACCATGAGCAAAGTGAAATACCAAAGTATGGGGTTCGGCTTAGCCACATTTGTGACCAAGGCCCTCGGACTCGTCGACTACGTCTAAGTAATTCTGGTTGTTAACCTGCCCCTACTTCACCTAATGGCTTGGTAAAGATTTTATAAACCGTTCACTTGCGACACCTTGTGGCTAAAAAGAGCAACGATTCTTTCAAGCTACTAAAGACACATTTTTTAGGATTTTAGACCTGAGGGTAAATCACATTTGAAAACATTTTTGGTTAGCCTAGTGTCTTGAGAATGATTTTAAAGATTTTGACCCCTTTTTTTTGTTTTGTTTATTTGTTGCTTTAAGATTGTGCTCTACAAAAAGTAAGGCATTTGGGGTACACCACAGAATTTCAAAATAATCAGAGATAGCAAAGTATGATTTAATCTACCATCAGTCTTTATGACAAACTATTGCTTTTAGACTGTATTGTATGGGCTTTTTTTAGAACTTTGTATATAATCTAAACACAACATTCTGGGTTGTACATGGTTTTTACAGGATTAGTTTACACAAAAATGTTATTAATTACTCACCATCATGTCATGTTGACAATAGTAAATGCGCACTCTGAAAGACATAGGTAAACAAAGCTCTTTTTTTGGCACAAGTGTTCTTGCAGCTTTGCATGACTGTAATATTGGAACGACATGAGGGTGAGTAATTATTCACTCATTTTCTTTTCGGCTTAGTCCCTTTATTAATCTGGGGTCGCCACAGCGGAATGAACCGCCAATTTATCCAGCATATGTTTTACGCAGCGGATGCCCTTCCAGCCGCAACCCATCACTGGGAAACACCCACACACTCTCATTCACACACATACACTACGGACAATTTAGCTTACCCAATTCACCTATAGCGCATGTCTTTGGACTTGTGGGGGAAACCGGAGCACCCGGAGGAAACCCAAGCCAACATGGGGAGAACATGCAAACTCCACACAGAAATGCCAACTGACCCAGCCGAGGCTCGAACCAGCGACCTTCTTGCTGTGAGGCGATTGTGCTACCCACTGCGCCACTGTGAGGCCCGGTGAGTAATTAATAAGAGAATATTCATTTTTGGGTGAACTAATCCTCTAAAGTGCTTAAGTAGGCTACTTATTAGCTTCTTGAAATCTAAATACTGGAAAACTCTTGGAAATAGCCATTCAGTATTTGTACTGGAGATTTTTGTAAATGCAACTGATCATACACACTTCTACGTATCTTTACATGTTATCATATTCAAGAGTGAAATTAACACAAACAACATCATTATGGTTGAGACATCTTTAATATGACATGAAAGCTTTTATTTTTTTTAAGAGTAAGGTGCAGTAGCTAATGCCAATTAAAGTCAACAAGTGCTTGTGCAGGGTTAGCCTACGCCAGTCAAAGTGCTAAACATAAAGCTGTCAGTGCACCGAAGATTGCATGAACCCAGAACTGGGCCAATAAAGAGCTTGGTTTTTTACATTTTCTTTGTTCTGCAAAGCTAAACATACAGGTTCTCAAAGTCTACTAAATAGTGTCGTTTAAGTAGCTCACCACCAGTGGATACTGAACACATGGTTTTCTGGAAACAAGCACTAAAACAAGCGAAGACAACATTGTGAGAACCAGGCTAAAACTGCACTCCAGAGAAGGAGAGGTCAGACCTCTCAAGATTTTAAAAATCACATATGGTTTCAACAGCCATCATCGAAGAGAAGAGCACAACTATTAAAACGCTATTAAACAATGCATGGATTGAAGACTTATGAGTTGACATACAAATTAGAGTTATCTAAAGGACTGCTTTTGCTATTGATTTTTTTTTTTTCCTTCTGATACTTTTGCGATGCATTGGAACTATTAAGCAGTCTCTGACTATGGAACCTAAACAGCCAATAGGATAGAAGAGCTGAATGACCTCTGCTTTTCCATATATGTCTCTGGAGTTGGCAGTCAAACACAACATTCATTTGGCCTTCTGGGCTTTTTGGGCAGATTTGGTGACCTTTCCACTCGTCGCGGTCTTCTTTTCCACTCCTTTAATCACTCCCACCGCAACCGTCTGACGCATGTCACGCACAGCAAAACGACCTGCAAACCCACAAAAATTATTTTAATCCAAGCAGGTCATCTCTATTTAAATTCCGTATCTCTAGAATTCTAAAACGGTTTCTTGTATGAGTTGTGCCCAAGTTAAAAATAATTTTTCTTACATGAACATCCATTTTATATATTTTTTGGAAATCAAAATGTAACAACTTGATCTTCCGCAGAAAAAGCAGACTTCTCTCTTTTGACGTATACCAGACTTCTCCAATCATTTGTCCTTAAAGGTCAATTTATACCTTTGCGTCGAGTGCATACTGATGGTCTGGCATATTGTTAGCCTTCTCCTGATGAGCGTCTCTCAGAATATGTAACTACATGTCGTGACGACGCAGAACATAAGATATGTGATTGGTTGGTTTAGCAGTGATGAGTGAAGGGAGGCCAGTGGCATGAGTGTTTAACAAGTGTTGAGAACCGCAGACCACTGTTTATAATGATATACACTTATGATAAAACTTGTTGAACGTTCGGTGGTTCCTGCCTCACATGCATTCCTGGCAAAAACCCAAAACACCAGCAAAGAAATTCGACACAGTGGACCATAGAAATCCCACTGCCTACTAGCATTTCTGAAGTGTTATTGCCAGAGTAGCACAGATGGAACGCAGAAGTATAAATGCTCACAATGGCATCTGCAAGGTATGTGGTGAGGGGTACGGCAATCACTCTATGGAGAAGTATAAATCAGGCTTAAAATTCCCACACCTTTTTTGCAACTGACTTCAAGCTCACACTCTGATCTGCTTCCATCCAATCAACAAACAATGAAAAAAATAGATTTCGACAGCCAGAAATTTTTTTGGAATCTTTGAAGAAACTTTTTCTTCGCAAAATTGCTTAAAACCCTTAAAACGGCACACGCTGGTGACTCCTACTAGTTGAAACTGTAAATGCAACAAAAACTCACACTGCAGCATGCTTATACAAACCCATTGCAAGTGTTTTTTGTAAAGTGTACAAATTTAAATGCAATTATTATAAGTGTAACATATAGATAGATAAAAAGTTTGTCAAGACAAATTTAAATTTCATTTTTCATTTTCATTTCAAATTTTTCATTTGTAAAAAACCATAGGGAGGATATCTTAGTGGGGTTCACATTGAATTTCAATGCCTTGTTTACTAAAATCAAGTGACTTTGTCAGATGGTACTAGCTCTGAATCACATGGCTTTCATACTACTGTTTTTTTCGTAAGTCAATATAGAAGTCATTGCATATTGTGATCTGTTTTATGGTGCCTTAAAGGAATAATTAACACCCAAAAAGTGTGATTAAATTACATTTCAATTTAAAAGTTAAATAAAATTAAATGAGGTGTCTACTGTCTTTGTATACATATTGTTTTTGTAAAAAGATCATTAAAAAAATCCAGATTTATATTTTCAGCCCATATATTATCATTGGCCTATTGCATCAGTGCAAAAAAAAATTATAATAATAATTTCTGAATGAACTATTTCTCTACCATTTCATAAATACTGCAGTCAAGTAACAAGCAGCCATAAAACTGGCATTATTAATCCAAAAATCCAATTGTTTGGTTTTGAATTTACTGTAGACATCTGTAAAGGATCAATTACATTCTCTAGAAATAAATATTAAATGAGGTAAAATCTATATAAAAAAACTGATCAATTAAGTATTTCGTTGATCTTGGGATCTTGAGATGGCACTTACCCAGAGGAGGATACTCTGAGAAGCTTTCCACACACATGGGCTTTCCAGGGATCATTTCCACAATGGCCGCGTCTCCAGACTTCAAGCTCTTGGGGTTGTCTTCAAGCTTCTTTCCAGAACGACGGTCAATCTTTTCTTTCAGCTCTGCAAACTTGCAGGCAATATGGGCAGTGTGGCAATCCAGCACAGGGGCATAACCAGCACTGATCTGCCCTGGGTGGTTCAAGATGATCACCTGATGGGACACAATGAAGTGTGTAACTACTCAGGATAGCAGTTGCAGTGTGATCAGAAGTGAGTCGAGCTTACTTGAGCAGTAAAATTGGCAGCTTCTTGCGGCGGGTCATTTTTGCTGTCTCCAGCAACGTTGCCACGACGGATGTCCTTGACTGACACATTCTTAACATTAAAGCCAACATTGTCCCCGGGCAGCGCCTCAGAAAGAGCCTCGTGATGCATCTCCACAGACTTGACTTCAGTTGTCACATTGACTGGTGCAAAGGTCACCACCATACCTGGCTTCAAAATACCAGTCTCCACACGGCCCACAGGGACGGTTCCTATACCTAGTGAAAACAATGCATTTCATTCAGGCTTTTAATCATAAAGCATAAGCCAACAATAGGTCAAATGTAGGCCATCTGGAATAGATCATTGCAAACCTCCAATCTTGTAAACATCCTGAAGAGGCAGGCGTAGAGGTTTGTCAGTTGGGCGTGTTGGAGGCTGAATGGCATCCAAAGCCTCCAATAAGGTGGTCCCGGCTGCATTTCCTTCCTTGCGGGTAATCTTCCAACCTTTAAACCAACTCATCTAAAGTAAACATGTAGAAACCTAAGTTACTAATTGGAACTAAACAGCTAGGATGCAATTTGCTTAAACTGTCGCAATGTTCCATACTGACATATGGAAACAATGGTGGAACAATTTAGGAGTGGGGGGGAACTCTATTTTTTGGGGGGGAACCTCAGAGAGTCTTTAAAGGGATAGCTCACCCCAAAAATTTTATTGTCATCTACTCACACTACACTTTCATTCTTTTTTTTATTATATATATAT
>CAIGQV010003909.1:18404537-18451719 GCA_903798115.1 Danio jaintianensis
TTGACACCCACAATGAGCTGCTTCACACCCAATGTGTAAGCCAGAAGAGCGTGTTCTCTGGTCTGGCCGTTCTTCGAGATGCCAGCCTCAAACTCCCCAACACCAGCCGCCACGATCAGCACAGCACAATCCGCCTGAGGGTCAAAGGAAACAGTAGGGATTATTAGTTTGTATGTTTATAAATAGCAGCTACTATAATATATTTGTGTGCAGGATAAGTTCCTAACCTGTGAGGTTCCAGTGATCATGTTTTTGATGAAGTCTCTGTGTCCTGGAGCATCAATGATGGTGACGTAGTATTTGCTGGTCTCAAACTTCCACAAGGAGATGTCAATAGTGATTCCTCTCTCTCTTTCTGCTTTAAGCTTGTCCAGCACCCAGGCATACTTAAAGGAACCCTTTCCCATCTAGGAGTGACAAATATCATCATCTAAAAAATGTGAACATTTTAAATTATAATTGAGTTCAAATGTCTCCAATTTTCAATCTTACCTCTGCAGCCTCTTTCTCAAACTTCTCAATGGTTCTCTTGTCAATCCCACCGCATTTGTAGATGAGGTGGCCAGTCGTAGTGGACTTTCCAGAGTCAACATGGCCAATAACCACGATATTGATGTGGAGCTTCTCCTTTCCCATGGCTGACTGCTTTATTTAAAGTGCCAATGTAACTGTAAAGCTTTACAAACACCAACAATCTGTCACTTGTGCATATTCTACAATAGACATACATTAAGGTAGATTTGTGTTCCTTTGCTAAATTATGCTTTTAAACCCACTAATTTCAAGGACTAAAGAAGTGGTTATTTAGGTTGTGTTCACACTTGTAGTTCTTGTTTTTTTTTTTTTTTGGCTAAGACCCAAAAATAAAATTATACATTTAGTACTGGTTTAGTTGGCGTTCACACTCATTTTAAAGACAATCTAAATATACAACACAAAAAAAAAAACTCTAAACATCCAAAGCAATGCCATGTTGGGCTAAACATGCTGGTCGTATGTGTGATAGTATTTTTTTTTTATAACTTGAGAATTCATGAAAAACTGCTTAGAAAATATGCAGTCAAAACACCATGAGAATTTCGTTGCATACACAAATGAATGACTAGCTGCAAGGAAATGCATTTTCAATGTGTGTGTGTGTGTGTGTGTGTGTGTGTGTAATGGGCAACATCGTGACTATAATTAGAAAAAAATAAAACAGGTATGCTTGAGCATTCTTTCCTTTTAATATTCACATCTTTTGACACCATGTCCTGTTTTTAGTTCATTTAGATGTGTTTGCTCCATATTGTGTTCCTATTTAGGTTGAATTACACCAGAGATTGTTTGTAAGTTATAAATAGACAGACTCATCTTTGAAATATATGAAGTTATCTCAGTCAGCTTGTTTGGTATACACCAAGTTTCAGATGGCAGTGTTCACACTTGTCATGTGAGCCTCATTGACAGAGCAATCAGCCTAGAGTTGGATTTAACTGAACTAGATATGCCAAGTGTGAACACACCCTTGTATACTCCTCAAAAAAAAAAAAAAGTGATCAGATTCCCAAACCCTTATGATGTCATGAAAAAGAGAATTTTATAAAATGTGGTACCTGGTTAGCCTTTTCCACTTTGATTATGACTGACAATGCAAAGACTTAAAATAGATTCAAAATCACCATGGAAAACACCAACCAGCACATTCTTCAAACATTCTCCTTTGGTATACTGCTGATGTAAACAAACCACAGGAGATATCTGAGTGATCATGACGTTTTTTTGGGGGGTGCAGTAATCTTGAATAATTACTCATGCAAATACTAGCTGAGTAACATCCATGTCTCTGTGGGACTGCAGAATTTAAATGTCGTATGATTTGAATTTCACTCAGTTGGCACTGAAATAAATTTGGTTAACAAATATGGTTTTTTGTTTTCTTCAAAATTCAGACAGCGCTGAGTTTATCATTTGGGTCTGTTTAGGCTTCTTGCCCTGGGTAACTAGCAACTGCTTTAACAGACTGTGCATGCTTTCCTTCATGCCTGGTACATCTTTGTCTTGCAGACCTCCATTTTGTAAAGATTCGCCTACCGATTTAAAACACTGGCAGCCATTTGTGAAACATATATCTTGTAAAAAAAAAAGAAGAAGAAAAAAAAAAAAGAAATACACACTGTAGCGGCTAGTGATGTATTACATTCTAAAGTGATGCATTATTGCTATGTTGCATCATAAGCCCAACATGCAAGATTCTTGCATCAGCATCATTTCAAAGGAGCTGATCAGTAATTCTTCAAGGACAGAATTCCAAGACGTTCCTTAAATGCAAGAGCCGGACTGCCATTAGTGCAAGGAATCTAATTCCCAGCTTAACTTGAGAGGTTAACAGAAGAGCTATTCTTGTGGAGGTTACCTAACAGACGCATTCTGCTAAAAGGGCTGTCAATTATTGTTACAGTCGCATCAACCTGACACGACTTAAGAAATCTCTCTTTTGGAGTTAGAATTTGCTATAAAAAAAAAAAACATTGCAATATTTGTCGTGTACTGACAGCAAGCGACAGAGATCATTCGGATGTCTAAGGGATTTATTATTGCAATCCCTTCCCTGCAGCTGCCGCCATGTTCTCATTGCTAGTTTGTATTCTAGCGCAGTGTCGCATACAAACAGTAAACATCTATTACGAGAGGTTACTATTTAGACAAGATCAATGCCGACAGAAGATCTCGATTTAGAGTTGCAGACGCGTTAAATGAGTCAATCTTTAAGTACGCAGATGAACATGCGTATGAAAGTGCGGTACTGTACCTGTGCGTGTTCTCGGATACTGGAGAGGTGCTGAAGAGACTGAGCGGCGCGTCTGATCTTGTTATAATACAGACTGAACATGCGCAGACGACACTGCCTACATCAGTCTGAGGATGCTTGAGGTCAGACGACGATAATTAAGAAACGGCTAAATTATTTATCACGTTGCGTACGGGAAATGAGACAGGTTAATGTGAGTTTGTTCTGAGGACACGACTTTAAACGTGTCAGGTGCACAAATGCTGCTGAGATTTTATTATAAATGCATCAATTAATCATGTAATGAAAACGCTGGTTTCGAGCAGAACGTATAATCTTAAAGTGTAAATCAACTCAAACGTATGCAGTAACTTTATTAGGTATACACATTTGATAGGCGTCGTGTTGCATCATATTGACAGATTACATAACATACAGTGTTTACATAGGTTTTAGCTGTCATATCACTGGATTGCACAAAAACAGATAAAAAAAAAATTGTAAACAAATCATTTGTATGCTACTGTGTACAAAGGTTAAAATGTAAAAACAAGGCATGGTTTTAAAGTAAATCTCTTGGACCTGTAGCTTGGACCTGGCATTGCGCTAATCAGGTCTACAGTAAGGCATATTTCATAGGGATGTGAATCATAACAGATTCTGCTTAATAATCCAAGTCCTAAATTTTAAGGATTATTTGAAATATATAAAATAAAAAAATAAAAATTGTTAACAGAACTGATTTAACAATTCGGTACTTATTACAAAGTAACTGCATTTGGTCTCACAGGCCTTAAAAGGGATAGTTCACACAAAATTTGAAAACATTGCTGTTAATTTACTTAACATTAGGCCATCCAAGATGTAGGACTTATATTCTTCAGTAAAGCATAAAACATATATTTTTGTAGCCAAACCTTTGCTTCTTGGTGATTCATAAAATGCAAGTCAACAGTTTTAAAAGTTTTGAGGGTCAAAAGAAAAAAAAATCATTACAACAAAATCAATACATGTGGCTCCTGATAATACATCGAGGTCTTATGATGCAAAATAATCGTTCTGTGCAAAAAGGTTGCTATTGGCCTGCATTTTATGAATCCTAAAGGACCACACTTTCAGATAAAATCTTCTTTAAAAAATTTTTTAGAACAAAAATACAACTTGGGCTGAAGGAAAGTCATTTAACAGCTCATTTTCGTTTCTGGTTGCACTTTAAATTTCTAAAAGAGTTATGTCATAATATCCCTTTATCCAGCAAAGATTTGGTTCAACTTCATTGACATTGCTTACAATATTATTTTTTATATTGTAAGCAATGTCAAGTCATATAAGTTCAGAAGTAAAAATAATCACAGAAATTACAAGATTTTTCCACTGAGTATTGCAACGAGTGCCCTATAAAGGGTTAATTCAGTAACTGCTTTGATCAATTTAAGGTTGTGCAGTCAAACCCTTTATCTCCTAATCATGGCTAATTGTCCCATAAAGACACATATGTATTTTTCCATTCATTAACATTTTCATTAAAAAAAAAGTTGTCTGGACAACTGATATTTGTAACTAATACAGATATCACCAATATAAAATAGCTTAAATTAATTACTTAAAAACATAGATTGTGCAATATTCATTAGTTTGCAAACCATATGCAATTACCTATAAAATCTCTAAAGAATTTACAATACGTACGTCCCTTTGGCCTTTAAGAATTGGCTAACTTGAGTCAAGTTTCACTGGATGTGTATTGTCTGGACAGCCCAAGGCTGGACTGTACCCTTGCCAAATATTGTGAAGAAAATGGCTCCAAACATATTAATTGCTGCAGAGATGTAGAAGACAATTTGCCACTCCGGAATAGTGTTCTAGATTAAAACAAAATGTTCAATCATTTATTATTTTTTGTCACACAAAGTAAAAAAAAAAAAAAAAAAAGAACAAAAAAAACTGGAAATTGAAGTACATTTTCTTTTAAAATTGATGTATAGCAAACATATGACCACCTACAATCCAATACAAAAACAAAACAACAATAAAAACAGTAGCCCCTTTCACAGTAGCCCCAGTAAATTGACCAAATACTTGCCGTAAACTTACCTAAACAAATTGTTGTATGTTTAAAAAATGTGCTGTTCACAAACAACACAATTCTGACTATTTACCAGTAATGTTACAACTTCTCATTCTGGAAAATTACCAGAAATAAGTCTAATATTTTAAAAAAGGGCCTGTTCACACATGATCTCTTCACATGATTTTACTGGTAATTTTCCAGAAGTCTTAATGAGTGAAAGGTGCTGGTATCTTTTCCAGATAATGCAGCACAACTGCAATATAAGGCATGCTTACACACATACAAAAACATTTTATGCATTTTAGCCATTCATTTACATGACAACAGTACACAAGTTTTGTGAACCATCTATAGTCATGTACAAGTACTTGAAAACAATGTGGAACTACATAAGCACAAGAGCACAGATGAAAAGTACTACAACTTTTTTTTGTAATTTGTTGGTGCTCCATTTGAGTAGAACACTGTCACCTGTGAAAGCTTTCTGCTTTAAAATACATCATGGTCATGTAAATGCAGACATAAGTCATTACATTTAAAGATATATTAAACACACACATTCTCAGAAATGCAAGAAAATGTAACTTACAGATTTGGTCAGAGATCTCGCTATTACAGGGCCGACCATGCCAGGTATAGTGGCAAATGAATTTGTAATTCCAAGCAATATTCCAGCATAACTGCAAAGCCAAAAAAATACTTTAAACATATTGCAGCTAGGTCTCAATTTACTTTTGACACATATTCACAGGAAATCATAAAATAATGTGTATAATTGTCAATAAAAAGTTGTCTTACGAGGGAGCAATGTCCAGATGGTTGATGTTAAATCCAGAGGCTGAAATTCCTCCTAGAGAGGAAGAGATGGTGAGGAAGGCCACAGCCAGGATGTAGTTACAACCAGTGTATCCTGCGGCCACCAGGAAGATGGCTGGTCCTGCCATTCCTGGACACATTCAACACACATCATCAGTTCACTCATCCTATCAGCATGTCTGTAACAGTAAAGTGTCTGTGAATGCCTCACCTACTACAGTGAAAGCCTTGCGCACAATGACGGTACGGAAAAGAAACCTCTCTCTCAGGAGGTCTGCCAACTGACCGCCCAGCAAAGCCAGCAGCCAACAACCAAGATATGGCAGAGCCGAGAGCATCCCGTTCTGAGAAATATACATTGAGTTCATGCTTAACTAAAGAGCAACTGGGCGTCTTGATAATAGTCAATGATCACTCGCTGGCGAGTTGTTTCTAGATGAAATACATTACTGTTTGGGGTCAGAATGATTTACGAATACTTAAATTTAGCAATAATGCAGTCAATTGAAAGTGAAGATACTTTGTTACAAATAATCTTTCTGATCATTTGTGACTTGGGACCACAAAACCAGTCAAAAGTGAAATTGAGATTTATACATCACATTTAAGCTAAATAAATAAGCTTTGCACTGATGTATGTTGTTGTTGATGACTATTGAGATCATACGATATTTAGCCAAGGTACTATTTGAAATCTGATTAAAAAAAAAAGTTGTCTTTAAAGTTGTCTAAATGAAATGCTTAGCAATGCACATTAATAATCTAATTTTTTTTTTGATATACAGTAAAATGTTTACAAAATATTGTCATGACACATGATCTTTACATAATATTATAATAATTTTTGCCATAATAATTTTGACATGGCACAGTGGGTAGCACTGTCGCCTCACAGCAAGAAGGTCGCTGGTTCGAGCCTCGGCATTTCTGTGTGGAGTTTGCATGTTCTCCCCGTGTTCGCATGGGTTTTCTCCGGGTTCTCCGGTTTCCCCCACAAGTCCAAAGACATGCACTATAGGTGAATTGGGTAAGCTAAAATTGTCCGTAGTGTATGAGTGTGTGTGTGTGAGAATGAGAATGTATGGGTGTTTCCCAATGATGGGTTGCAGCTGGAAGGGCATCCGCTGCGTAAAACATATGCTGGATATGTTGGTGGTTCATTCCACTGTGGCGACCCCAGATTAATAAAGGGACTAAGCCGAAAAGAAAATGAATTAATGAATTTTGACGTAAAAAATATATATTTAATTTTGGCCCATTCGGTTTTATTGCCAAAAAAACACTCATGAAACATAATTTGGTTTTGGGGTCCAGGGTCACATTTCTGAAGAGTTCTGTAAAAAAATAAATAAAGGTATATGCAGAAATATTATGCAGCTAGTGTGTTAATAGTAAGAAATATTAATGAGCAACAAATCAGCCTATTAGAATGATTTCTGAAGGATCGTGTGACACTACAGGCTGAAATTATGTTGTTGGCAATTATAGGAATATATTACATTTTACAGTAGATTAAAACAAACAAACAAAAAAGTTATTTTCACATAACTTACTAAGTTTCACAATGTTAATTTTGCACTTTATTTGAATACAGTACAAGTTAATAACTCCATTCTGGAAGAGCGAAAGTTTTTCTTTTAATTATTACCAGTGCCAATTGTTTCTCTTAGTAAAAAAAAGAATAATAATCATATTATAATAATAATCTTCAATATTACTGTACAAAACACTCAAAACATTAAGATATAGATTCTAAATATTATAATTTGTAAAAATAACATGTCAGTCTTGTTTTACCTGCTGGATGCTGAACCCGAGAACATCATTCATGTAGGTGGGTAAGAGAGTCAGCAGAGTGTAAAAGGTCCAGTTGTAAGAGAAATGTGCCACAACAATGGCCCATAATGGCATAGACTTGAAGATTGATGTCCATGGGATGTAATCTGTGGTTGGGGACAGCTGTGGCAAGAAACAACACATTATAATAAACAGTCAATTAAAGACTCAAACATTAAATGGGTCGAGAATAAAGACCCTTAAAGATAGACACTATAAGATACCATACTTCATTCTTTAAAGATGACATTATGTAGGTCTTTTCAGCCTCTGTGATTCTTTTGTGTGAGCTGGGACTGTTACTGACGAAACAAATCCAAAGGAAAAACCAAAGAAGACCAACAGCTCCTACGATTGGTAGAAAAGACAGTGAAAGCATCTTCAGTTTTAAACTTAATGCTGCTTGTGCACAAAGTTCACTTTGACATGTGTATTAAAAAGAATCTTACCAAATATATAAAAAACATATGTCCAGTCTAGATAAAAACAGATCTGTCCAGAAAGAGGAAGGGCCACTACAGTTCCAAGCTGAGCACCTGTAAAAGGAAAACAAACTTAAATTAAATAACACACTAAAAAAAAGATTGTTACAAATCAAAGCACATGAGTTTTTGTAACCTGTGTAAGATATAGTGAGCAGTCGACTTCTCTCCAGAGGTGGAGCCCATGATGCCCACATTGCATGCATTGCAGGATACGTCACTCCCTGGAAACCCAAGAAGAATTAAAAAAAATATATATTAATAACATCTTTATTAACTATCACACCAATTAAATAGCAGAGACATTTCTATTCAATTTAAACATTGAACTTTTATGAAAAATCTTAATATTATTTAAAACAATTGTGAACAAAGCAGTTTCCAAAACTGAAAATAATGCAAAGTATCAGATGAAAATTATATATATATATAGATGCAGGGAAACCACTTTTTCCTACATAATGAGCCTCTGAGCCTCTGAGTACGCAGACATCACATGCGGTAACAAATGCTGCGAAGTTATCTTGCATTTGGAGACCAATTCTTGATGTTTCCATTTAGTGCTTTTTATGCAATATTCCAAAATGTACATAATGATATTTGGATGTAAACAAAGCTACTGACAAAGAAACAATGTAGACAATACAAAAGGTAATGATTTTTGAGGTTACCTCCCCAATGCCTTCCAGCACCCTGACAGCGATGAGGTATCCTGCTCCCAGATCAGCAGCTAATGGAGTCAGCAGAGTAAAGATCACAGTGCAGAGGATGCCGAGACCCAAGAGCCACTTGGCACCATACTTGCGTGCCAAGTAACCACCTGGTATCTGAGTAATTATATATCCATAGAAAAAAGAGCCCAGGATCCAACCCTGAGTCTCTGAGTTCCAGTCGTACACCCTGGCCTGTTGAGATAATCAACATGTTTAAAAGCACAATTGTTTAAGATATAAACTACTATGACTGCACAAACACACAGACAAATAAAAGACTAAAACATTTCTTACAGTCTTCTAGTTTTATTTAGTAGGTATACATTAAAATGAGTAATATTTCGAAAAGATTTGATACTATTGTTTATACTAAAAAATGCAAAAAGTTAAAATGTATATATTTTTCTCACACACTTAAAAGACATAATATTATATATTGTATATACTGTAATATATAGAATATAAGTAACACACACGTTTTATAACAAAAGGTCCATGGAAGACAGAAATGTTAAACCATTTACTGCTTTTTAAATGATGACACAGCTAATTATATTGATTTTTTCTCATGTGTGACAGTAAAAAAATGCAATGTCACGTCAACAACCCATATATAGGTGACAATAATCCAATGTAGTCAGTTGAGCCTGTGTTATTAGTTTCCGCGGTTGTTGTCTGGAAATAACATACATTGGATTGTTGTGATTGACCGATCACAGTCAAATGTAAGAGAGAGCAGAGTAATGTGTAATATATTATACATATTGTAATACATCCAAGCATATGAAAGAGAGAGAGGGGGAGCACATATAAAATGATATGGTATATGCTCTTACGGTGTGGTTGTGTTTGGGTACAGGAATGTTGTGAGGAGGGCAGATGGAGGAACTGGTGTTTGCTTTTGAACTGTTTTTCAGCATGTCCACCATTGCCACACTAAGGTTCACCCTGAGGGCATATGCCACAAAGAAGCCATAACACGACAAAAACGCCAACCCGTATCGTGACGAGCCGCATGCAGGAGCTGGAAGGACAGACAGGAACCAATGTCAAATATTGATCTTAAAATATCTCTTATCATTTCCTCACCCTGATGGTGTTTCATAGCTGTAGGACTTTGTGTGCACAAGTTATGAAAGTGTTTGCAGACTCAAATTAGTGTGGTAAGATAAAACAATAGCATAAAACCTACAATAGTTTACTACAAGAACAAACGACCCTCATTATGAGGTTATTTTCATCATTTAATACGAACAAGTTGGTTACATGTTGTAATCAGCCTGGATTTTTTGATATCATATATTAATCTTAAGATATTTTTTTATTAAAATCTAATTTACATTCAAGACTTAAAGGAATGGTTTGGCCAAGAATGAAAATTCTGCCTTCATTTACTCACCTCACCCGTTACTTGTTCCAAACCTTTATGATTTTCTTTCTTCTTTTGAACACAAATGAAGATTTTTTAGGAGAATGCTGAAAACTGTAACCATTGACTTGGTTACAGGTTTTCAGCTTTCTTCAAAATATCTTTTTTTTTTTTTTTCATCAGAAGAAAAAAAACACATAAAGGTTTCGAACCACTTGAGAGTAAGTAAATAGTGAGTAAATTTTAATTTTGGGTGAACTATCCCTTTAAGGGGATTTAAAATTGATTGCAAATAGTTTTAGAGGCATTTTTTTTCACTGGCTGAAACAAAAGTACCAAATGCTACAGAGCAACTTTTCCATCAGAATCTGTTACTATTTAAATTACTATTTAATTTACTTCTGCCCATCACAAAATAAAGTTTTTTGCAATCTTTACTATCAGTGCATTGTTCATATGCAAACATTTAGTACATGATGCCCAAAAACCTTACTTTAATGACAAAGAACAAAACAATCACTATTAGTTTTTGTTGTTGTTTTAAAATACCAGATACACCTGAAGTGCCTTACTTAAACGTATTTTAACACTACTACTACTACTACTACTACTAATAATAATTATAACAGTAATAAATTAACTAGTATATTTTAACATATTAACATAACCTGACTAGTAATAGCGGACAGAAGTTATCGCTGCATATTTTTTAGGGCTGTTATCACTGATCTATGTTAGAGAACTGTACATTGTATCGGTCAGTGACTGCTACCTGCATCACACTTCCTCCTTCGCGTGACTATCTGTTAAGAAAAGCACATCTGAAAAGCTATTGCATTATTAATGTAGACTGCGACACTAACACTCATCTAAAGAGATCAAGTCTGCACTTTTAGGATGAACTGAACAACTGAAACGTTATGACTACTAGAAGTAGTTATTCCAGCAAATAGTTAAGTCGTACAGTATACTGTCGCCAAACCACAACTATTAAAACAGCATTTGCACGTTCAATATCACTTCTGAAGTACCTTAACACCTTAACGTTACTTCACATAGCGTACTGTGCACTGTTCATTACTCGGCTCTGCATAAATATGTAAAAAGGCAAACGTAACAGTTAGTTAATGTCTTGCAACCTTTCTGGATGTCTTCGGTGTCTTTCCGGCGAAGTAAAGGCTGGGCATGATCTTCAGTTTCTGAGTCTGATGCTGAAAGCTCCATCGTCCCCGCCGGCCAGAAGAACAACAACACACTCCAGTGTCACTGTCAACGCAAAACCCGTGCTTCACCGTCAGCATAAACATGCAGCATAAACACGTGTCATAATAAAAGTCATCCGGTCACCAGACAGTTTCGATCGTTGAACAACAGAAAATATTCACAATGTTTGTGAAGGTCAGTGAATTTTTGTTTTACCAACAAGGTCATTTTAAATTATTCATTTACTATAAACAATGTACTTTTTTTATATCAAACAATGAGGGCTTTGGGGTTTAATCGATGACAGACTGCTTTTCATTGTTTTTAAATATTTCGTCCCAAAGTTTTTTTTTCTAGTTGGCGTGCTTTAAATATTATATTTAATTGTTAGCCACTGAGATGAGCTAAATTGTTAAAGCAGTAGATGAATTAAGGAATTTGAATTTCAAAATGATCTAGAGTCATTGGATCAGAATTGATATTGCTGGTTTTTAAATAAGGTTTTTTTTCAGGCTGGCAATTTTCTAAAATTTGTTTACATTTTCTGCCAGGTGCATGCAGTGCTTCGTTCTCTTCTATTAGCAAAAGGCAAGATAGTAATAAATAAATAATACAAAGAGCCGACACGGTGGCTCAGTGGTTAGCACTGTTGCCTCACAGCAAGAAGGTCGCTGGTTCGAGTCCCGGCTGGGTCAGTTGGCATTTCTGTGTGGAGTTTGCTTGTTCTCCCCGTGTTGGCGTGGGTTTCCTCCAGGTGCTCCAGTTTCCCCCACAGTCCAAAGACATGCGCTATAGGTGAATTGAATAAACTAAATTGGCTGTAGTGTATGTGTGTGAATGAGTGTGTATGGATGTTTCCCAGTACTGGGTTGCAGCTGAAAGGGCATCTGCTGTGTAAAACATATGCTGGACCCCTGATGAATAAAGGGACTAAGCCGAAGGAAAATGAATGAATAAAATAATACAAAGGATGTCAATGGCCATCATCTGCAGTTACCTACATTCTTCCAAGTATGTACAAATGTGTTTTGGAAAATAAATCTTTTTTTTTTAAATACACACATATAAAATTAAAAATACTGTATGGGAATATACATTTTTAGGTGAGTTATTGATATCAGTGATTAAGTGAAATTTATCATTTATACACTATTTATTAATTAACTTTTCTGTACAGTTGCTTTGAAATAATATTCATCATGGAAAGTGCTTTATAAATAACACTTTCATAACCATATCTCTCTCACGCACGCACACACGCCCCCCCCCCCCCACACACACACACACATTAGGTTTTCAGAAGGGACCAGACAATCAATGCTGTAAAAGGAACCTTACGAAATTGAAAACAGTCACATTAAAAATCACCGGAAGTTTATTGGAGGCTGAAAAATAGTTGCCGTGCATACAGCCTATTCCAAAAATGTCAGGGTACCAATACATTGTAGAGAAACTTTAAAGATGACAGATATGATAAATGTTCAACATCAGTTTATTGTGCAAA
This sequence comes from Danio jaintianensis, assembly GCA_903798115.1. Classification (NCBI taxonomy): domain Eukaryota; kingdom Metazoa; phylum Chordata; class Actinopteri; order Cypriniformes; family Danionidae; genus Danio; species Danio jaintianensis. The sequence continues at coordinate 18,417,302 of CAIGQV010003909.1, forward strand.
AGAGTACACTGAAAAAAGGCAAATATGAAGAACTGACTAAAGAATGAGTATGAGCTTTTCTCCAAATGAATACACAATAGTTTTTTTTAAATCAAGACTTCTCAAATCTGTGAAAATTCCTGCACAGATTGCATATAAATATGTATACACTTATCAGACTTCAAATAACGTTTTAGAATATGTAGTTTGTGTTTCAGTTGTGACTAGTGTTTCAATATCATCATTACATAGGATTAGAGCATTCCAGCACCCCGTCTCTTATAAAAAAAAACACACACACAATGCCCCGAGTTTACATAAAACATGCAACTGTAAAGTACATTAGTAGAGCATGAAATACTTGGTACGTTATTGAGGTTATGAGTATAGTTATGAATGTCAAAGAGCTATTCTCCTGTATGTGACTCGACCTTCCCTGATAGCATTTACAGTGACAAAAATCATTTCTCTTCATTGATATTTCCTACCAATGACTCTTAACCTGCTTTAAACATTCCGCTTACTTTACACAGAACGTTCAAGTTGTTCAACTTGCTGAAAACCCATCAAAAGTCAAAACCAAAATCAGTACATCAGAGATCCAGATTACCACAAGCCCAAAATGTGTAGCTTGTCAGTAGTAGTACAGTATTTAAGAACTAAACCTTTAACTTTCTACTCTCTCCATCCCAACTGACTTCAACAAACGTAACGGTCAAAATTCATACGAAAGCAATATGATAAAAACATCACTGGCAACAATGCCTGTTTTTTTAAATTGGTCTTTTCATCACAATGATACATGCACTACTATAATAACAATAAATCATATATATATATATATATAAAGAATGCAGTTTACCAGCAACTGCAAAAAAAATTAAGAATCAGAAAAACAATGGCCCACAACATCCTTAAGGACTGAGATGTTCATTTTACTGAACATTTGACAAAAGTCTTCGTCTAAATGCAACTTTCTCATTCTGCAGAAACGAGCAGTCAATTATGAATGCACAACCTAAAACCGGAGATGTGCAGTCCTGGAGTACAGTCACCTCTACTACTACTGACACCACTGGTAAATACAAACAAAGAAGGCAATATCGTTTAAAATTTTTGATCTTTTTCCAAAAAAAATAAAGAAAAAAAGATGTAGCCAAGTGTAGATTGTAGTTTTCAAGACTTTCTCAGCCCAAGACCCAACTAAGGCTGCATTTACACAAGTACATTTTTTTTTTTTTAAATCTAGTAGTATTTATTACATTTCAGAAAAACGGTCTCTGTCCACACTCTGATACATGACCATTCACACTCACTGAGCATGTGCATATTTTGTCAGCATCACAGTCTACTGGTTGTGTAATGGTCATTTGAGAGGGACTTGACGAATCAGGGAACTATACACAACAGTCCAGAAGACTGATCAGAGCGATTGTGGATAGCCACGCCTTTGTTTTCAAAAACTCATGTTTCAGTCTGTCTATACTAAAATGGAACCCTAGCATTTATATGTTTTAAAACAAAAACACACAAATTTTTAATGGCATCTAACTTCTGCACTTCTTCAGCGGTGATTCTTGAAGATGTTTTGGCTGCCTGAACCCTCCTCCTGACAGAGAGATACAATGTTCACTGGAATTTCTTAATTATTGGCCTAATGGTGAAAATTAGCTTCTTTTTTTTTTTAAAGCCGCTGCCCATTTTTTGAAGATAAAGAACTTTTGCCTTAAATTACAGAGATAGATTGGCTTTTCTCATATTTATACCATAATGAAACAGGAGGTCATGGTTAAACAATATACTGTTCCTCATCACTCATATTTACTAAAACAATTTTAAAAATCAATGGGAATGTTTGTAAAAATGAAAATCATATTGTGCAAATGAAATCATATGGGTGCTTATAACTGTGGCACAGATATTCAACAACAAATTGTTTTGGGAAAAAATTATATCTTGTTTGCAATTGTTTGTTGAGTTTTTTTGTTAATATTTTAAGCGAAGGATCAAAAAGTTAAACAGAGACATTTTTCACCGCCTTCTTTGCTCATATTTACCAAGGGTGGCAATATTAAGGGAGAGCACTGTACATTGTATGCGTAATGTGCAAAGCTAACACAATTAAAAAAAACACACCTCATGCAAATGCTGCTCTTTCTCTGCTAACCTGAATGTGTTTGAGCATTCCTGATGAAGCAGATAAAATAGGCAGGTTAGGTGCAGCTACTCTCTCGTGACACTCGTGTGCCACTTCCCAAAATCTTATGAAAATAGTGAAGACAAAGCATAAAATCCGCTGCATCTGTCAGACGCATCCTTCCTTCCCTATTTCCCTCCAGCACATTTTCCGCTTCCCTTTGGCTTTTTTATTCAAAACATTGCAAACGTTAGCAGTGTTCCTGGGGAAGCAGAGGAATCAGTTTCAAGAGGATTTGCTTTTCTTCACTTTGGTGAAGAGTTGTCACTAAGCTGTTCTGACGAGACGGGGAAGTTTTGGATCTGCCGGTACACAAAGTAGAAGAGCTGTGGCTGCGGCCGGCTGTGCAGCTCAGCCTTGATCTTCTGCGGGTGCGTGTCGAGCGACAGCTGCTGCGTGGTTTCTTCTGTCAGGAGAAAAAGAGCGTAGTTCTCCGGGTCCGAAATTTTAAACTTGTCTGCGCAGATCTGACACACGTCCTCTGTTGTGGCGTAAGGCTGAACCTGCAGAGTTTTGGCTGTGCAGCCGCTGCTTGCATCTTGCAGTGCCACCCGCAAATAGTTCTGAATACAAATGAAGAGAAATTCAGGTGTAAAAATCACAATTTAACAAGCTATTTACTATAATAATAAAATAATTATTCTTTATTTTTATTAATATAATTGTAAATAGATTTTTTTTAACCCAATATATAAATATAGCAGTAATAATAATAAAACTATATATAATAATAAAATAAAAATCTTCTTTAATGCTAACTAAATTTAGTTATAAATTTAGTTTAATATATAAAATTATATAAATATATTTTATATAAAATATTTTAATTATTAACATTATCATTTCTCAAAAATATAAAATAACGTATTATTATTTTTACATATTATTGTATAATATTATGTAATATTATTTTATTTAATCTATATCTATATACATATATAAGTCTATGATTAGCTAAATTACTTGTAGTACTTTTTTGCAGTAACAGCATTACATATTATCAATATTACTATTAATAGTAATAGTGTTCTAAATATTATTACTTACTGCTATATACATATCATTATTTTATGAATTTTTACTGTTCATATTTTTTATTATTATTATTAGTAGTAGTAGTAGTAATTATTTCAAACAGCATTTTTACATCATATATCTTTTTCTAGATTTACTTAGATTTATGATACAATTTGCCTAAATGTATAATTATATTATTTTAGAACATAAATGCGTATGTATAAATGAGAGATTAACCTGAAAATCATCCACAGATGGTGTGGTTCTCTGGGTTGTGCGTCTGCGGTGCCACTGGTGCAATGTGTTTCGGGTCTCGGAGCTCAGCACACGAGCAGCCTGATCTTCCTGGAAGTTCTTGATCAGAGACATCGCCCCATATGCACTGGTAAGGTAATAACCTCCTATGGTCAGATGAGAAATATTAGAACATTCAAACATTTGATAATCAATAACTTCAGCAGGAGTCCAGTATTTGTCTACTGTACCTTCTCCATGCAGCAGCGACGGGTCCAGTAACTCCATCATGTACTGTATTTCAGCGTCCAGCTCTGGCATGTCACACTGGGCCATCACATATGTCAACATGGGCAAGAAATCATCCGCCCCATACATCCTCCCTGTTATTAATACAACACAGAATCAAACCATGAGTCTGTGCACAAATTCTGCAATCATCATGTACAACCCACATCATTCATGTAGTTTAGAGATGTGCGATATTATTATTATTAATAATACACCCATAAAACCATCTGATATGAATCATTCCTCCCACAATAATGATAAACCTACAATCTCTAAATTCCAAAACTGAATTTAGCCTCTAAATTCTGAATAAATGTACTATTAGTATGTGTGCAATACAGTTTGTATTAGCCTTAGCATTTGCATTAGCCTGTTTACAAAATCAAAGACATTTACTGACACGTTTACTCCAAATTCACTTTAAAACTTTTTGTGAACAGATGTGTTTTCCTATCATAGAATGAGCAAAAAAATCATCCTACTTTATAGTATTTTATACAGTGATAAAAGCTATGACTATTAGCATGTTGATTAGCAGGATGGCATGAATAACACAGATAAACTATACATTGGCAAAATTGTTTTTTTACTGTGTTCATGTTTGATCGATTTTAGTGTTTCTATCTTCTTCTAACTCAGCTACAGTTAGTCTTTATTTCTGTAAACGAAACATTTTGTGTGCACACAAGACCCTATTGTTGCTTTAAAAACTAAAAAAGATAATACTTCTCTGTAAAGATACATAACTCTTTTTTTGTCTCTCAATGGATACACATAAAATATCATCGCTGATATAGTTATCGCAATAAATCCCAGAAAATATTGCGATATATATGGTCCATATTGACTATCCCTGATGTAGTTCACACAAGAGCATCTCAGTACTGCACCTGAGTTGTTCTCCATGATGGTGTAGATAAGTTTGCACACACTGAGCAGCAGAGACACTTTCTTCTCTGGCGAGTACATCTTGCACATGTTGTTGAATTTGTGTCTGATCTTTTCTATGGCCACCGGGTCGGGGGGCTGAGCTCCATCTACACCCATTTCCTGCGGCTGCTTGGCTTTGGCCAGAAGCAGATTCTCCTTCAACTGCCGCATAGTCCCGCTGCTCAACTGGAAGTCCCTCAGAGCAGCCTCTATCACAGGCTTCAGCGGCTTCAGCACACACTTGTGCATGGCTTTTTCCATTACCTGATCTGTGGAGGACGAAAACATGACAGTAATTACATTGAAATAACTGTACAGAATATTAAATGAGTACATTATATAGAATTTTAAAGTACAGAAAAGAAACCAAAAACATTGTCTAAACATTTTATGTGACTTCAGTGGTTCAATTGTAATCATATGAAGTTCCAAAAATACTTTTAGGTGCCAAATATCTGTTCGCCTGTATCTGTATCTGTATGTTAAGAGAAGACATATGTAAAGAAAGTTTTTTAACATGTTTTTTAGTGTTCTGAAGATGAATGAAGAAAACATATATATTTTGAATGTTATTACATAATTATACAAAAGCTTTACATTTCAGATAAATGCTATTCTTTCTCTATTCATGAAAGACTCATGAAAATTTAAACAAACAACGGTTTAATGTAGAATTTCTGAAGGATCTTGTGAATTTGAAGACTAGATTAATAATGCTACAAATTCAGCTTTATATCAGAGGAATAAACTAAATAAATTAACAATATTACCTTTTCTACTGGATTTTTGGTTTAAATAAATGCAAAATTAGTAAGCAGAAGAGACTTCTTAAACAGTAAATAAAAGAAAAACTCAGAACATTAATAAAAAAATGAAGAAAATGTCCATGGAGAAGTCTATTTATGGCTGAAATGACTGTGACCATGAGTGTATGGACTGGGATCTCCGACGTGGATCATCGTTTCATTTCCTCCTCTAAAGGAAAATACCTGCTCAATTTACTTTTACACCTGCTTTTCCAAAACTGTTCAGCGAGTACAAAATGTCTCCCAACAACACAGCAGTGCCTGGTATGTTCACACATGACTCAATACAACAAGTTTTGTCATGTAACTTTGATTGTGCAAGCAGGGTTTGAAGATCATACCCAAACTGTACAATCATTTATGAACTAGAGGGAGTATATGTGTAACTAAAATCATCTGAGCTAAAGAACAGAATGTAATGTTTAATCTGGTTTTGGAAAATGCTGACAGTGTTGCTTCTGTCAGCAAACTGAACCACTGAGGGAAGCAACACCATCATGGTAAATGCTCCAACAATCGGCATACTTTTGCAGATCTAAAATGTATTGAAGCGAATGCAAACTAATGCTACCTGTGTGCTTTATTTTCATTGTTGGAGTCTCTTACAAATATAAATTCAGTAAACTTTAATATCCATGTAAATTTTGATGATTTCATTATCACAACATGAAAGTTCATGTTTCACTTGACTGCAAGTTTTGAAATCTTTTTTTGAGTGACTCATTGGCTTGTGATCAGAAGTGTACTGATCACAGTATAAGTGTACTGCCCCAGTGACAGCATTTTTTTGGGGTGGGGGGTGGGGGGTATAAGTACGCCTACTCTATTCACAAGAAATTATTCATCAGATACAGATCTAAAACACAGCCGATCATCGTGTGTTGCGTCACGTTGTTGTATTGGTCTGAATTTTGCCCAACATAACTGTCACAAACAGACTTAGCAGATTTGTAAATGTGTTTATATGGTCATCTATGCTGGAAGAGAGAGGACACTGGACAGGTCAGTAAACAGGCAGAGCTCCTGGGAGTATTGTGGAAAGCTCTTCTATTGAAGGAGATATGCTGGCACATAGCCAAATATGTGAGGAACTAGTTTGCAGTTTAACTTAAGAGTTCTGTGGAACAACCACAGACTCAGTGGAAGCAAATGAAGTAGGCAGGCGACAGACTTGAATCAAACTGATCTATTTATGTTTCAATTTCTTAATGTTTTCTTTATTTAATGTCAATATGTGACTATGGACCACAAAAACGGTCATAAGGGGTTAGACTTTTGGAATTCGCAATTTATACATCATCTGAAAGCTATATAAATTAGTTTTTTCATTGATGTATGGTTTGTTATTACAATATTTTAACAAGATACAACTATATGAATATCTGGAAAATGAGGATGCAAAAAAAATGAAAACAAAACTAAAATATTGACAAGCCCACCTTTAAATTGTCCAAATGAAGTGCTTAGCAATGTATGTTACTAATTAGAAATTAAGTTGTGATATATTTACAGTAAGAAATGTACAAATATGTTCATAAAATATGGTCTTTCTTAATAGTATAATAGTTATTGACATAAAAGAAAAATCAATAATTATGACCCATACAATGTATTTTGGGCTATCGGAAAAAATATACCTGCGCAGCATAAGCTTTTGTGTTCCAGGGTCACATATATGATTTAACTAAATATATTTCTAAATAAAAATATATTGTTGCTAGACAAAAACAGCAGGGGTTAGGGATGTTTTTTGTAATGCATACTTTCTCATTTTATTCATGCAGCAACTTATTAGTAAATGTGTCTATTTAATCTTTGGCAAGAATTACATCAGGACAACAGGAAACCACAGAGGAAGATGGTGACAGGAATGCTTACAGGAATGTGGTTTAGATTAGAAACACTCATCCATCAAGGCCACCTCTATTTTAAAGCTTATCTTCAAGAGCTTGTTAATATTGCCTCAAAAAAATCTCCTCTTTCCTACATCTCTCTATCTCTCTCTCTCTCTATGTCTGCACTGCTGTCTGGAAAAAGAAGCCGCAGTGACAGGAGAAGTGAACCCACTGGTGCGACCCACACAACAACTACACGCAAACGCTTGAGTTGGAAGAAAAGACCACAAAACACGTCACAGAACAGAACAAAAGCCACACACACAACATACAAACCAGATAAACACAGCAAACTAAAAATCCCCCTCACAGTCTATTGACCCCTCCAAATAAATGAGGCCTTTCAGGAAAATGAATGAGAACTTCAAACTGAATCTTTAGCATCAGACGTGTTTTTTAAGGAAGTACTGAGAATAGATGTACAACAACAACAGAAAAATCCTTGAGCCTGAAGTAGCAACAATGAGTCTTTCCAGACACATCTCGATAAAACAGAGTGTCTTAATCCTGTTATAACTCAAAACTGAGTTAAGAGTGCCGGAACACTGATTTGTCTCCATTTAAAAATAGACGTCAGCAAAAAAAACAAAAAATTGACAGGAACTGTCAGAGGTCATTAATTGTTCATTCAAGCATGCTCTTATTGCTTTGTTAACACACAGAAAGGTAGAAGGCATAATCTCATAGCTTTTGTCTGCATTGTGTTGGGCTTGTTTAAGCACAACAAAACCTGTCATTCCCCATAGGGAGCTGCATCAGGTTAGAAGATTAGAACAACAGGCCTTTTATCTGCATTCATGCCTGACACCCACATACTCAATGTCTAAATCAACAAGCTGGATAGTAGAACTAAACTGGCCCGTTTGGCAGAGGTCCATTCTGGGAACATCTGGAAAGTGATCTATTCCTCAAAACACATAGCAGAGCGGGACTTTGTTTACAACTCATGAGAGTGCGAGGGAGAGAGTGTGTGTGAGAGAGAGAGAGAAGGAGGAGGAGAAGGAAGGAGATGCTCAGAGCGATGGATGATGCATATTTCCTGAAGAACCAAAACAAAACCCGGCTGAGCTGAAATTTATTCTTCATACTTTACAACTGATCCACCTTAACCTGAACCAACTAAAGTGCTTCAGCATGTTGATCTATTGGGCTTTTACAGTTAAAGGTATAGTTCACCCAAAAATGAAAATTTACCTTTAAAGGGACACTCCACTTTTTTTGGAAAGGACTCATGTTAAAAGTCACTTAGAGTTAAAAAGTTTAGATTTACCATTTTTAATCCAATATTCAATATCCAAAACTTGGGCACTGGCGGGAGCACTTTTAGTTTAGCTTAGCATACATAATTGAATCCGATTAGACCATTAGCAAAAAAAAATTTTCTTCTATTTTTCTATTTAAAGCTTGACTCTATTGTGCAGCAAGACTGACGGAAGATGAAAACTTGCTATTTTCTAGGTCAATATGGCTATATTTTCCATAGGCCTTAGTACAAAATGTAACTATTATGCTAAGCTAAGCTAAAAATGCTCCCGCTAGAGTCGGAGATCGTCTGAATGGATTTAAAAATGCTGAAACTCTAGGTGACCTGTAAAATAAGCCTATTTTCGAGTCGTCCTTTAAGACTTTAAGGTTTTTTTGTTAAACACAAAAGAAAATATTTTAAAGAATGTTGGAAACTGGTCGCCATTGATATCCATAGTAAGAAAAAAATATATATGGAAGTAAATGGCTACCAGTTTTCAATATTCTTCAAAAATGTCTTCTATTGTGTTCAACAGAAGAAACAAACTCAAACAGGTTTGGAAAAAGTATAGGGTGAGCAAATGATTACAGAATTTTATTTTTCGGATGAACTATCCCTTTAAGCATGTCATTGCATTAAGTCTATAACTGCCTGTTGCTGACAGTGAAAGGCGTTTGGCCAGTTATACAAAAGCCATACAAATGATTCTCTGCCCACACATGAATATGCCAGTGTATATCTCAGCTCAATGTGCCTTGTGTGTGCCGCTCACGCTGAGTAAAATGCCTCCAGGCTGAGATGAACAAGTATGAGCTTTTGCCTCATGCACACACGCTCACAGGTTTAACCCTCAGACACCCAAGCATTGTACCCAAGGGTACCCAAGTATTGTTTGTTTTCGCTGTATGTATATGAATGTTGCCCTGCCATGTTTGCCACGAAACATTTGGTTGTAATTTGCTGCAATGGGTCTTTGAGGGTTAAAGGCCTATAACCCGGCAGTATTTAGCATGTTAACCACTGGACGTAATGAAAAACAGACCAAAGTTGTGCCTTCTTCACAGCTTCAGAATTCTCCACAAACACACACAACAAAATTAAAAGATTATAGCCTTAAGTATAACCCACTGTATCATATCATTGAAATCATCTGTGATTGAAAAACATAGTATTTCAATTATACACTTCTGAAGCTAGGTCATATTTGTTGTGTCATGCACAGTGGACTGCAGGGTCCTTGTAAATCGGTGGCAATGGAGACAGAGTGGTGCCTCATTTTATTGGAAGGTTTCAGAACGTAAATAGTCTGTCAAGCAAATTTCAGTCTGTGAGACTCTCTTCCAAAGTCTGACTTGGATCACTCTTCAAGTCACATTTCCAACCTACAGCACAGCTACATTCTAATGCACAACTAACTATTCCTAATAGTTCACTCAAGCCAGGGGTTCTCTGGGTGTCCAGGGAAGTGCTTGGGGGTCCATGGCAAGTTTGGAGATAAAGATAACAAAAAAACAAACAAAAAAAAAAAAAACACAGAAATTACAATTATTAAATATCAAATAAACAACCTAACTTTGATAAAATATACAAATGTAAAAAATAAACTTATGTGCAAAAAAATACACATTCGATTAAAATTATTGATAATAATTTGATTAAAATAAAGTGATAAAAATGAGGAAAAATGTAACAAAATAAATATATTTCAAATAATGCTTTAGACACTTTTATAATATTATTTTGAAGAATAATTTTGTCATTATGCAAAAAACTATAAAAATGACTTTTACACTTTGGGAATATTTAGGACTTTAACTTCATGCATATCAATTTATGAACACACTGACAATCCTAAGGTGCAACATGAGATCTATTATTTGTTATTATTACTGCACATTACCCACCACTGCAATGTCAGCAAAATGCCAGTTGTCAGTGGAAAAATTATTTCCTCTCGTCTTCATCCTTTAGACTAAGTTAATTAACACTGAAATGGTTGTTTAATCAATGTCAATTAAGTAATGAATACGTTTAGCCTGGTCATGGCAGCTGCATGCTTGTGAAGTTAATGAGATTGCAGGGCATCCCATTTGTCTTTTAAGACCACAGAGCATCAACATACACAACATGCACTTTTATAAGCACCAGCAGAACAGGCACAATCCTAATACAATATGTGGATTTAGAAGAGGAAAGGTATTTGCAAGGTCTTAATGTGGCATTTGGAACCAGGCCAAAGGTATCACTGCATTAATTATGTAATGCCAGCATTCATAATCACACCACCGTTCGCTGGAACTTGATTAATTTAGTCCTATTTTACTATTTGCCTTCCCTCAAAACAACTTTAGGCTGACAAGTGTACATATGGTGTAATGTCCTAAACTCTATGTCTGGTTGCACATCACCAAAACAATAATTAAGATTTATCATATAGGCGATCTATACTGCATAACAACCCTATTTCCTTTGTATATTTATTGGCACCAGAGCAATCAATTTCTCTTTGCATGAAACGTTTTGTATTAAAGGAAGGAAGCCTTACCGATTTGATCCTCCGGGATAAGCGACTCAATGGGTGGGTCAAGCTCTGAGCTCTGCAGCAAGTAGGACTTCATCTGGGTCATGAACTGCCTGAGTGTCTGGAGAAGTTCCAAGCCTGATGTGTGGCATCCGCGGTTCTCCTGCAGGAAACTCACGTAGTCCTGCACAAGGCAGCCAAAGTAAGTCCCTTTATCCCTCGACTGCTCGACGATCTTCCGAATGGCTCTCCTCTCGGGCGTCATCAGAGAATTGAGAACGTCGCTCATCTTGCGCAACTGTCCTCTCAGTGCACGCGGCAACACAAATGTCCCTGCGCCATTCTGCTTCTTTGATTTAAAAGGTGGAGGCACCTCTTGGTCGCTCTCCAAATTGATGCCATCATCTTCTTCCTCTTCCTGGCTGCTGTCGCCAGTGGGACGGTCAGTTCTAGAGGGACTGGCCTCCATGGGGAGTGGGAAGCTGTGGGAGAAGTCGAGAGAGTCTGAAGACGAGGTGGAGATGCTGATGTCGCTCAGACGCTCTCGCCCGGTAGAGCAGTGCTCATGCGCGGGGCTGCCATTCTCCATGGCAGCGGGGTTCCGAGAAGATAGCTTGGCCAGACTCCAAGACACGGCGTCCGCAATGGTTTGATCATCCAGAGCCATGTGGCATCGGATACCGTCTGCATCAAGCAGACCGGAGGAGTTCTTATTGCGGGACAAGGGCACCAGGATGGGTTTGCTGAACTTTTTAGGTGGGGAGGATGAGGGAGACAAGGAAATGAAGGATGATCCCAATCTCCCCAGCAGGCTGGTCTTTTCCTGAGGCGTTTTGATCCAACAGACTGTTTCAGGCATGGTCTTCTGTTTGCGAAGAACTGCTGATCTGCTGGAACCAAAGCGTGGAGGCGGAGGCCTAGGTGGCGGGGATCTCTCGCTCTCGGATCTGCACACACTTATGTGGGGTTTGCTTGGTGTTTTATGGCAGAATACGCTGCTGTCCCCGTGCTGCTGACCTGTTCTGTGCAGAGCTCTGTGATGGTGCTGAGAGCCACCTTTGTCATCCGGGGATGGTTCTTGCTTTTTGGGTGAAGGGTTAGATTGGTGTGTCTGCAGGAAGAGGGGATTGATGAAGCAAAGTGCACCGTTGGATTGGCTGCATTCAAGTTCAGAAGGGGTCCGGGTAAACGGGACGGCTGGACTTCTTTTTAGTCTCTGTTGTGAACTATCACAAGCAGTTTCCCCAGTCACAGAAGACTTGTTCTTTTTGCACAATTCGGAGTCCCAAAAACCTACACAAGATAAACACAAGACACGATGACTCCTTCTCTGAATTTAAGGAACAAAAAACACATTCAACAGGAGCAGAAGAGTATTATAGAACAAAAAAATAAAAGAGGAAGTCATTACAAAGAATTTTAAGCCACAATATCAAGACTTCAGAAAATGTTTCTGAAAGGCTTATCCTACAAATCCAAGCACTGGCATATAGAATGGAATGACACAATCGAGTGGGTGCAAACACAAAGCCACAAAATTTCATGACAGAAACTAAGGTTTAAAGTGCAAAATCGACAAAAAAGCTGAGACAGTGATACAAGAAAAAGAGAATTAAACTTACGCTAATAATCATAAAGTCTTCTTTTCAGAATGTATGTAAATAGTTTGAGCACAAGTGTACACGTCTACACTTTATGCCGTAACTCCGCTGTCTGAGTTGTGAGTGGTGGAGTAGTGCTGACACACACACAGTCAGGCATGCTGAAGAGGAGGTGGGAGGAGCACAGGCACTGCAGCTCTCTGTTCCTCCTCTCCTATTACGCACTCACTCATATTAAAGGCCCATTCAAATGTTTTCTTTTGATGTAATTCAAGAGAATTATTCTTTTTTGTTTCGGTTACATGATCTTGCATTTTCAGGAAATTGACATGTTTGTTTTGATCTAGTTTCAGTATTCAGGAACAAATGTTAGAACTCCAGATATAAAATATTTTAAAATAAATAAAAATTATAAATGTAAGAATGATGTGCTGACTTACTTATGAATTGTAACATATTTAAATATGTTACAAAATATGTTTTTATATTATAAAAAATGTATTTACTTTATTTTTGTTTAAATGCTCTATCTGCAGCAGTGGCTATATGCATGGCAACATTGGTAATAAATATTCAATACATATTTACATATTAAAGCATTAAACAAAAATGACAACAATGCTGATAAAAGGTCATATAAGAATTTTCAATTTAATCAGTGATAAATATTTAAAAATTCTTCCAGGAGACACTTTTAAAAATATTTTCCATAAAATATTTTTTGAATAAAAACATGGGATGATGCAACATTTGACATATGTTTATACATATTTGACAGTTTAGTTTTAGAACAAGATTGGAACAAAATATTAAAAGAAGAAATATAAAAAAAAACGAGCTGAAAAAAATGAAAATTTACTTGCATTATTTCTCCACAAAAATTAATTATTTTATTTAGAAGACTCAAGTCTGATCAAGTGATTTACCCTGAGGTGACAGTAACATAGAAAGTGTTGCAATGCCAAACATAAACAGAAATATGGGTGTGACAAGAAATCTAATCGTTATAAAACAGTTTTTTTCTTTCTCTTTATCATTCTCAGTCATCTAAATGATGACATCTGAGACAAGAGCGGGAAGAATTTACGTCACTCGGATCAGTTCTGTTAAAGTGATATCGTTGCAGAAGTGGAATAACTGGAAATCTGCAGCTGTGTAGACAACTGTATTGTTCTTTCATCTTCTCTGTCTCTTCTTTTCCCTACTCTATGCAAACATACTTAAAATGCTACCATTATGTTGTGTCGTCTTTGTCTGTTTTGCTCTGTCTGCTCTCATTCTCAGCTCTTCTCTTGTCCTCAGTTCGCCCCACTATCCCAGTCATTATAGACAGTCAATGAGCAGCTGGAATTTGGACTTGGTGGAGTTTCTTTTGGAAGTGATCCTAGTATGGAGGTACCACACCCGTCACTGCTCCCAGCTTTACTCTGCACGGCTGTTTCACCATTCATTACTGCCAGACTGCATTATTACAGGTGACATTCTTTAGCAGAAATGATACCCTACCTGGCAAGACTTACAAACTGACTCACCTATCTGTTCAAAATGCTTGGTTTGTCAAAGAAATCTGATCCCCTCTGAGATTTTAGGTGTGTGATTTCATCCTGATTCAGGCTTATCTTATTTCACTCGTGTGACCCTAAATAAGTTACATATTGGTTTAAGATTTGGATTATGATAAAAAAAACAATCTACATTGTTACAATAATAGTTGAAGCTTTTGTCTCTAAATCAGATCATTCAACCATATAATTACATAAACGTACATAAATGATCTTCTTTTAATCTATGGGATCTATGGGAGATCGGGCATTCACTTCATTGGCACCTAAATTGTGGAACTCCTTACACTTTGATATTCGCAATGCAGAATCCCTGAGTATTTTTAAATCACTTAAAACTTACTTTTTAGGGTAGCTTTTATTTGATTATTAGATTCATTGTTATTATTATTACTATGTTATGTGTTTTTAGTTATTTTTATTATTGCAATTCTTTTGCATTCATCCTTATATGTATCTTTTACTGCTGCATATTTTACATGTGTAAAGTGCCTTGAGATGCTACTTTTAAAGGCACTATATAAAAATTTAGTTTATTATTATTATTATTATTAATAATAATATTATTATTCTTTTGTGATGAACCTCATAATCTCTGCTCACAAACCTAAACCGCAATCTTTGTTTTTTAAGATGTGACGAATGTCATATGTCACATACGTACGTCAAGTAAAGTGCAAAGTTACAGCATGCGGCCTGAATCAGACACAAAGAACACAGACAGATCTCTATTTAAAAGAGACATTTACTAGCATCAAACACATCTGTGGTTGATTTCACCTAGCTAATGTCTCATCATCCACATATGTTGGCCACATGAGTTGTTTCTCGAATGCCACGTGTCGGATGTTGTTGTGTGTTTGCTGGCATGTTCTTGTTCTTTATGACATGTTACATGTTGACACATTTCAGAATCAGCATGTACACATACAGCCTGTGAATTTCTGGCTTTAAGACATAAAAACAACATAAAATAAATTTTATATTGTGCACATTCATGTTGAATTTGATGATCTATTTCAAATGTTTTCACAATTGGTCACTTCAGTACTTTTTAAAATTGTTACGTTTAGATTTCCTATAAAGGCATGTAACTAACTTATTATTATGTTAATGATATAGTAATAACTAGTGTATATAAATGTAAATGTAACTGGTTGTTTTCATACTGTATAGCCTGCATGAATTGCATGTAAAAACATTTTTTATAGAATTTAGAAAGATTTATTACAGATTTTTGTTAAATAATTTGTTATTGTCCATATTGTTTATTGTCCATAATATTAAAATAATTAACATCAGGATATTGTTTATGGCAAGAATTTTAATGTGGGCATTACTTCTGAAGGCATATGCAGTGTGTTTTGTTTTCAAGTTTCAAAGACTTAGAACACACTGTTAGGTTTTAGGACTGCCAGACATTTAAATATGAATAAAATAAGAGTGAATCTGTCACAGTCACCAGCTGGAGTGCCCAAGAGCTACACTTGAGGGGACTCTATCACTGCACTGCATAATCCTTTGCACCAATCCCTCCATTACAGCTGTTGCACATCACCGTTCACCTGTTCTACATTACACTGACTATTTAAGATATTCACAGACACACACAGAGTGAAGTCATGTTTCCATGTTGCGGACATTACTGAGCATTTTCTGGTTTCCTTTATTTCTTGCTGATTGGCTTGCCTGGTTTGTGCATCCTGGACTGCCTTGTGTTTTGTGATTGCTTGCTGCTCTCGATTTTTTTCAGATTACTGATTACCCCCTGATATTAATGTTTGCTCAAGTTTTGACCTCTGCCTGTTTGACCATTCTTATTCTTAAATAAATTGCATTGGGATCCTCGCCTCCATTGCACTCCTAATCCATAACAGAATCTTTCATTTAATTATTTTTTTCTGTACAAAGCAGAATTCACTGCCAAAATGGCAATGTTTGACATCATTGTACCCAAAACCCATCACGCATGTTTGGTATCTGCTATTTTTGACAGAAATAATATAATAGCAGCAAAGACTCATTGACACTCATTATGACTCACTTATGACACTCAATGATTTTTAATTAAACCAACAGTAACAAAGCCATTGTGTTTTTTTTATGTTTGTAAAGTTCCTTTACAGAGCAAACGCTTCAAATGATACCATGTCCTCTTATTATAAGTGATAATAATTTATTACTATAATTTAGCATATTTGGGCTTGGCTCATAATATTATCCAGTTTGTGTCCTTAATGAAGTAGGCAAGATCTGTGGTTTGTTTGGTTTTGTAAAAGTTGTCACGCAATGTAGTTTTTAGGTGCTAATCAGGCTGAAGGATGCAGTTATCACTCTAGTAAATGACTGAATACTGTGTGTGTACACAACACAATTTGGCAATAAACTGTGAATTTTAGCAGCAGTGTGTATGTAGCTAGTTGTTTGGTTTACTTTAACAAAACAAAACCGCTGAGCGCTCAACAATAACCAAACTTTGCTACACTGACACCATTAAAATGCTGACCTCAATAAAAATGTAATGCAAACTATCTGCATTAGGTTTACAACACACACAGAATTATACCCAATCATATAATAAACACATAAAAATTCAAGGGTCATGACAGAGTTGGTTATGCTGTATGAGTAATGCTGAAACTTAACAGCCAGCAGTTTAACTCTGTAAAACTCTTGGGAAGCTCATGTATAGAGAAAAAAACCTTACCTTTTCCCAACTTAGCCACTTCCTCCAGATCTGTTGGGGTCTTTGCAGACGCAATAGCTTCAGGAAGCTTCAGGGTGAAGGGCAGAACGTCTCTATAGAAGACAAATGAATGTTGATAAGAGCTAAAAACATCACAAACATGCATCAAAAGAATGTCAGACTGATTACAAATATTAAAAACTAAAGAATATCCGGGCCGAGATTCACTGTCTGCACTCTTGGTTGAGAGTGAGAGAAAGAATGAGTCAGAGAAAGAGAGAGAGAGTGAAATGGCTGTTAAACAGAGCCTGTGGGCAAGTTTGGCAGAGAGAGAGCTGTGTTTATCCACTGACTTTTCTGCATGACATTGGCACAGACCTGGTCATTGATTTATTCAAGGGATAGTTTGCCCAAAAATGAAAAATTACTCACCTTTACTTTGTTTCAAACCTTTATGAGTTTCTTTCTTCATTTAAACACGAGAGAAAATATTTTGAAGAATGCTGAAAAGCTGTAACCATTGACTTCCATAGTATTTGTTTTTCCTACTATGAAAGTCAATGGTTACAGATTTTCAGCTTTCTTCAAAATATCTTCTTTGGTGCTCAACAGTAGAAACAAACTTATAAAGGTTTGTAACCACTTGAAGGTGAGTAAACTGTGAGTAAATTTGTATGCACACAATTGTGTTATGTGCATAACAAATTACTATGCAAACAAGGCACGAAAAAAATTGTTTTGACTAAATTTTGTTTTTGAGCAAAAAGAGGCCAGTTCGACCCTTCCTTCCGGTTATTATCTGTGTTGGTCTTCAGCACTGGAATGCAACTGAATCAACATCATCTGGTTTTACTTTACCACATACATTCTGGGTTATTCTCAGAACTTCAGGAGGCTACCTAGAAAGTGCAGGGTATAATTTCTGTGCATTGCAAAAAACAATAACTGGCTAAAAAGATGGCCCCAGCCCAAATGGATGCAATTGGTTGAGCTGATGTGCTGTGTTTGTGTAGTCTGGGATAAATGTTTTGCTAGTTTTAGTCTAAACCTGTTTAGACTCCGAGACAAAAATCGTATAAATGAATAATATGTACACCAACAAAACATAATAGTCACTGTTTATCTCTTTCAGATGCAAAACAGACCAGTAAATTTCGTAGAAACTAAACAAGATGTTTTTTCAGGAGTTTTTGTTGTTTTAAGAGTGAGATCAACTTACCTGCTGATACAGCAGAACGCCACCAGACGAAAGAGGTCTGCAAAGCTGATTCCTGAGCCCTCCAGGGAAAAAGCTGTAACAAAGACACATACACACACGCACACACACACACGCACACACACACACACACACGCACGCACACACACAGAAGGTTACACTGGAATTGCAATTGGGAAAAAGTGGAATGACCTAACGGTCTCTCTCAAACACAAAGGTAAACAGGGCAAATGTCTACATTTAAACTTCATTCACACAAGCTGCACAGTATCTGACACCTAAGTATTACAGTGACCAATAGAGATGACAGAGAGACTGAAGTAAAGCGTGTTAATGGAGCGAAAAAAGATGAATTATTAAGTAAAACAAACGTGCAGCTCAAAAGGAGCTTAACAATTAAGGTACTTTTAAGATTCACTGGTCCTCATTCATAAAATATTATTCATTCATTCATTTTCCTTCGGCTTAGTCCCTTTATTCATCAGGGGTCGCCACAGCAGAATGAACCACCAATTTATCCAGCATATGTTTTACACAGCGGATTCCCTTCCAGCTGCAACCCAGTGACTAGAACCAGCGACCTTGTGAGGCGACAGTGCTAACCACTGAGCCACCATGTCGCCTCCATAAACTATTAGCAGAACATAATTGTCCATAAAACCATTCAGTCAATACAAACTCAAACATTTGCTCTGCTGAGGTTTCATGAATTATGCCCACACAGTGCAATTAAATTATATCAGTTTTGTCTGCTACCAAATTCTCTGTTCTTTCAGATGTTATTTATGTAACATATGATACAAAAGCATAGGGTCTGCAAGATTTAAATCTCT
Source organism: Danio jaintianensis (assembly GCA_903798115.1). NCBI lineage: Eukaryota > Metazoa > Chordata > Actinopteri > Cypriniformes > Danionidae > Danio > Danio jaintianensis. Next base: position 18,436,316 of record CAIGQV010003909.1, read on the forward strand.
CTAATGCTGACCGACCAGGATTTATTTGATCCAAACAGTATCACTGTAAAAACAATTGATCAAAAACAAAAAAGAGGCAGCTGCTAAATGTTGAACGTTAATAAATGCATTAATAATTAACAAGAAAAATATATTGTACTGAAATTACAGTCCTACAGCACTCTTGACACCTTTACATCGGAAATAAAAGCATAACTGAAATTAAAACACTACCTCAACCAAAAACGAATAAATAAATTAATTAATTAATTAATTAATTTCTCAATTTTATTACTATAAACAGCTCTGATCAGAAGCAAGGCTATTTTACACAGTCATATGAAGGGCACAGGTAAATAAAAAAAACTCCAGGCAAGAGGAAATGAAAAAGTGACGCAGATACACACACTATTAGTGGTAAATAAATAGAAGTACTACCCTATTTTACTTACTATATTGGCTCTCTTTAACAGGAAAGTCCCGAACAATCAATGTGTCACTATCCAACCGGAGGGAAATCACCTTTTTCTGCAGTTTATAACACCTCCTTACCACAAAACTCTAAATTCAAACACAGATGCAAATGAGAACAGAACATAAATATGATTATAAAAATAAATAAAAAAATGGAACTAAAAAAACTTCTTGTTGTTAAGCAAGTTGTTGAAGTGTCTTTACCCCTGCCGGCTGCGGCTGCAGAATGTGTCTGGCTTCATCATCGCTGAGTGACAGCAGCAGCCATACAGAGTGTGTCTGCATCAATCTGTCCAGCATGCTCATGCGTCTGCGTAATGAATCATACCCAGAATCCCTCACTCCTGGCGCACCAGCACAAGCAGAAGACTGCAGGAACAGACCACTCACCTCTCCTTCCAGACTACAAATATATACAGAGACAAAACAGATGAGGGAAACCTTAATTTCACAACTAAATAACAGAAAAAGAACACTTGGTGTTGGACTGAAGCAGTGGTTGTCAAATATTTTCAGGTGGGAAGTAACTTTGGAGTAAAAATGTAATTGTAGAGCAGCTTACACCCTAATTCTCAGTGAAATGTCAATATAACTGTAAATAAATTATCTTGTTGGAATGTTGGAAAATGTTGGAATATATACACAAACACACATATATGTGTGTGTGTGTGTGTGTGTGTGTGTGTGTGTGTGTGTGTGTGTGTGTGTGTGTGTGTGTGTGTGTGTGTGTGCGCGCGTGTGTGTGTTTTAAATATGTTATACTGAAGAAAAAAAAATCCCCCAACATCTAGAAACCTTAGGCTGAGTAAATTAATTGAAAATTTTCATTTTTGGGTGAACTATGCCTTTAAATTACTCATGGGTTGTTGATGAATTTTAGGATTATAATTAACTCTTCATGACTGAAGTCAATTTCAAAAGCAGAAAAATAAACAGATTAGAGGTTGAAGCCTTTTTTGGCACTTAAGTTGTTTTCAAATTTAGCTGAAAGTTGATTGTGAAACACCTGGATGGATTTATCGTTCCTTGCACTTCCTTTTAATTTCATGGAAATGCAGTATTGCAAAAGCAACCGTGGTGTAACAATAAGACTTGCTCCACTTGCTGGAGAACGTGGGAAGTGCAACAACAAAACCAGCAGATTAATCTACACAGTCCAAAACATCGACAAGAGGCAAGAAATCTGCTATTGTTTACCATTCAGAATACAGAATATATTTTTTGATATTTATATAATACATTAATATTAACATGAAAGATAAATGCAACTATGGCTCTGTGAACTCATAACTTTGAGAGGCACCATTTTGTTTTAAACAATTTGTAAAATCCTATAATATTTTTTATTTTATTCTGTCTATAATGTCTTACATACAGGTTTAAATGAGATTTTCAGAAGAATTCTTATGGATTCTGCTGTTCATCTGAACAAATATAATGTAACCTAAAATTCCCCTTAATACCAGTGAGGAGAAAGATGACAGTGATGAACAGTGAACTCACCCCTGTAAGATTTCAGTCTCCGGCTCTCTGGCTGGCTGAACCATCTCCTGCTTCAACTCTGAGATCTCCGTTGAGAATGTGTCAATCAGCTGTAGTCATACATACACACACGCACAAAAAAAAGTGTGAAGAGAACAGGAAATCTAAGAGCCTTCTGAATGTGTGCTGGTGTCTCATGGATGTTTTGTATGAATGGGAAGTGGTTGTGTCTGGAATTAGTCATCATGAAATGATTCCCAGTGAACCAGCAACCTCGTCAGTTTCCTTTCAGAAACTAACAGTGAGAACAATTCAGAAACAGAGACATCAAAGCCCTGTCGCTCTGTTTCCTTTGATTGTTGCTCGATGAAACACTAAACCGCAATCACTATTAAATAAAATGGACAATATCAAAAGAAAAATGTATTCAGTGCAGTATAAAGCAGGATGCTACTCATCAAACGCTTAGATCAGACATGAAGCACAGTGATTTTAGGTCAGTACTTTAAATACATTTGAAAAAGTTTTGTCATTGTATTTTTTCAGTTTCTCCTGATGGCCAGCAGGGGGCAGACTGTTATTACATATATATATATATTTTTTTATTTGTATTCACTGCTTGAACTTCTCAAATGAATGACAACAGTCACAATTACTGTAAAACCTCAACCATGGACCAGACAGTAAATGTCCATCCACACGTTCTGTTGTGTTTCTGTTTTATCCGAGCCAGCATTTTCGCTTATAATCATGAGGTATTTCTCCAGCTTCATCTCAGACTTAGTCAGCAAACCACAATTACACACAAACTCTTGACTCTTTCAAAATCCAACTCACAGCCAAGAAAAGCAATCTGTAAAAATTTGAAAAAAGGGCTTCAGTCACATTGAAGTGCTTAGTTGCTGTATATTATTGCTGAATGAGCTACATACTTGAAAGGTCAAGATTTATCAAACCAACATTGAATAAACTGACACACTGCTTGACATGGCTCATTGTGCTCCATATGAGCCAGACAAGAAGTACCTCAAAAGCAGTTTCAAGCTTATTATTCAAATGAAAAAACATACAGGCATGCATTACCTTAGCTTCAGATCCAGTTTGTTAATTAATATTATTATTAACTATAAATGTATTAATTTTTTGGTATTAATATGCATTTCAGTAGATGCGTTAAAAAAACATTCCCAGTTTTACTGCTGTTTTAATCAGTCTCTGTTTACTTTGGTCCACTTTCCCGATGTCTATGGTCAGATATAACTATGGAGTACGGCTATTTATGGGCATATTCTGATCTTTCGATCTAATATTGTGAAATAAGCTTGTGCAATTCAAATATGAGAATGAACAGAGTTGATGGAAAATGATATGAAGAATATAATTACACTGAATGTAGTGGGTTTGTGTTTCATTCAGAACCTTTAAGAGAATGTTGTGCTTATTGTATTTTTGATTGACTGAAATAAACGCTTGCAGACTTACTATTAATGAAGAATGATGAAAACATTAAAAGCTATCTGTATCCAAAATAACTGTTTTAAACATTGACAAATAGAGATGTTTCTTGAGATACAAATCTATATATTAGAATGATTCGATGGATCACGTGATGCTGAATTTAATATATTATATATTGTATGTCATGTATTACAATGCTACGAGTTTTACTGTATTTTAATGTCATAAAAGCAGCTTTTGTAAGCTTAAGATTTTATTTTATTTTTCATAAATATGTAAACAGGGCGACACAGTGGTTAGCACTGTCGCCTCACAGCAAGAAGGTTGCTGGTTTGAGTCCCGGCTGGGTCAGTTGGCATTTCTGTGTGGAGTTTGCATGTTTTCCCTGTGTTGGTGTGGGTTTCTTCCGGGTGCTCGAGTTTCCCCCACAGTCCAAAGACATGCGCTATAGGTGAATTGAATAAACTAAATTGGCCGTAGTGTGTGTGTGCATGAATGAGTGTGTATGGATGTTTCCCAGTACTGGGTTGCTGTTGGAAGGGCATCCGCTGTGTAAAACATATGCTGGATAAGTTGACGGTTCATTCCACTGTGGTGACTCCTGATGAATAAAGGGACTAAGCCGAAAGAAAATGAATGAATGAATGAATGAATGAATGAATGAATGAATGAAATAAGTAAACACCTTTATATCGCTCCCAAATATTTTAATGGAGTACATAAGAAAATATGATTTCTATTAGAAACTATTTTAGTGTATACCTCTTATGCATTTATCTGTTTATTTATTTGAGCTTTTAAATTAATAGAGGTATTTATAGTACAAGAAAGATAAAAAGTTATGAAGAAGATTAATCTAAGCTAATGTCTTCCGGACCAAAAACAACAACAAAACTTCCAATCATTTACACTTAAAAATCCTGCTGCGAGACAGAGATCACACGTACAAAGTATTCACCTTATGTTGATGAATTAAACTAGAGGCTGAGAATGACTTCAGCTTCAGTGGTGAGCCATTAAAAGAGGTGATGAAGCAGAATAAAAGGTGTATTTTCACCGGCTGGACGTTTGTTAGGAAACTGTGATGCCTGTGTAGAGCTGGCTGGTGTTTTGGAGACTGGCGAGATCAAGATTTCTTCCAAAAACTGCAGTCATCTGTGCCTCTCTTTAACCAGCCGTGAGGTAAAGTCATTCACAGCATACAAAGCAGCCAAGACTTTTGGAAACTATGTGCTGACATTTTACTAGCACACTTGTTTTAGCCAAAACACTGGCTCAACACTGAGAGGAGTGTGTGAAATATAAACACTCAAAGTGACAGCACCTAAATTAATCAATTAAAAGGACTGTTCACTCAAAATGAACATTCTTTGATCATTTACTCTCTCTCAAGCTGTTCCAGAGCATCATCTTTATTACATGAAAAAAATTAATACATGAAATATGGAACATCATGGCTGGTCTTTTTCATGTAATTGATGTGAATGATATCATATAACAGTGGCTTGATCCCTCATATCCAAGCTTTTTAATTATCATATTTGATCATTTTGATCATGCTTTGCCTAAATAATAATATAATATAATATAATATAATATAATATAATATAATATAATATAGGCGTCATGGTGGCGCAGTGGGTAGCACGATCGCCTCACAGCAAGAAGGTTGCTGGTTCGAGCCTCGGCTGGGTCAGTTGGCATTTTCTTCTGGAGTTTGCATGTTCTCCCCGTGTTCGCTTGGGTTTCCTCCGGGTGCTCCGGTTTCCCCCACAAGTCCAAAAACATGTGGTATAGGTGAATTGGGTAAGCTAAATTGTCCGTAGTGCATGAGTGTGAATAAGTGTGTATGGATGTTTCTCAGTACTGGGTTGCAGCTGGAAGGGCATCCGCTGCATAAAACATATGCTGGATAAGTTGTCAGTTCATTCCACTGTGGCGACCCCAGATTAATAAAGGGACTAAGCCGAAAAGAAAATGAATGATTAATATAATATAATATAATATAATTAAAAATACAATTGATATTAATTATTTAAATATAATTGATAATTTTTTTAAATATAAATAATAAATAAAAATATAATTAATTAATAAAAATAATTGATTGCAAATAAAACAAATAAATTATTTTAAGTTTTATTTCCCTATTACCAGATAAAAAACTATTTTCTTAATACACATTTTAATATTTGATATTTTGATATTATTCTTATTATCATCATCATCATTATTATTATTCATTTACTTACAAAGCATTAATAACTGAATAGCACTGTTACATTTAACTACAAGCAAATCTATTCATTAATATTCATATTTCATGCTGTACGTTATAATGCTATGACACCTAAATTTGCTTGGTAGCAATTAAAATAGTTTTTGGGGTTATTATAATAGCAGCCATTTATCAAGTATTGACCATAACATGAATATAATTACTGATTTATTGATATATTACTATAGTGCATCCATATCATTTAAAGCTCTCTGTATAGTTTATCATATTACGCATATTTAATCCAATATTTCATTAAGTGGAAAAGACCAGCCAGGATAATCTTTAAAATTCACATTCTCTGTTCCTCAGAAAAAAGCAAGAAAGGTATTTATGTTTATAAAAAAATAAAAGGGTCAGAAAATATTAACAGAATTCTCCTTTTTATTTATTGTTCCTTTATTAGATGACGAAGGTAAAATTCAGTCCGCTCACCACATTCCACTGAAGGATCATCTAAACTGATGACAGTGAAGAGATGTTAGGGAAGTGTTTTCTGTTAAGGAAACAAGGAGGAATATAAATTTTTGTTCCCTGGCGTCCATAATCTTATCATGCATTAATCACGGCCGATTAGCGTCCAAGCGCAAGCCTGATTTATTTGCCTATGGCTGCATCTAATTGTTTGCAATCATTGTACTTGCAACTACAACTTCCTGCATTAAAAAATTAGCACTTGCTGGAGGGAATAGCAAGGTCACCCCAAAATAATTACAGAAACCATCGCACAAAACCTCTTTATGTTTTTTGGAAGAACAGCTTGTAGTGATAACTGGAGCTATCATCCTTTAAGAAGCTCTTAAGCTCTGCAGCTTTAGCGCTGGCAGCAGAAATGAACAGAGCAGCATTCCTGGAGTCTCCAGAGGCCCAGACTAACCTGGGCTCTGTCTGCCTATAAAGTAGGACACGAGCTCAAAGCAAACACACCCAGAGATGGGTGTTTATTTATTTATTGATTATTTATTGCTGGCTGAGACATTACTGTGTAAGGCTAGTGTTCAGTCATGATGTCAGCATGGAGTCCATGTGGTCATGTGTGATTCTAACTAGCTCTGAATCTGGAAGTTGTTTATGTCTCTATTTGGTATTAAACACTTGGGATGGGCCTTAAAATTTATGCAGACATTTACATTGTCAAATTATATTCATGTAGTTCCAGACATGTCTGAGTGTCTTTTTTTTTGTCCGTAAAATGAAAAGTCAGTGATTAGGTGAAAAGTCATTAACTTTGATGGTGTGGACAAAAAATATCTTTAAAGAACCTTATTCTGTGCTCTGAAACAATAGATTACATCATTCGTTTTAGATTGACAGTGAGTAAACGATGAATTTTGAAATTACTGTATTGCAGCTTTAATAAGCACAAATTACAAATAAGTATGTTTTCAAGAGTTCGCACTTAGATAATGCTCGACTATGATAGCAGATTTGGCATGCTGTCCCCGGAGAGAACCCTGAGCTCGGAGATAGTGGTTCCCGCCTGGTCAATGAGCATTAGGAGGGATACGAGATCAGGTGTTTCTCGAAAGCCTCCCTTTGGTTCTAATTAATACGGTAAGTGTGTGTTTAAGTGCTTGTGACTGATTATTACGGTTCGTTTATGTGCATGTTTTTAGATTGTGGGAGGAAACCGGAGTACCTGGGGAAAACCCACGCGAACACGGGGAGAACATGCAAACTCCGCTCAGAGAGTACCCACTGGCTCAAATAGCACTTGAACCTTGGTTTTCTCGTTGAGTCACCGTGTTGCCCGATCAGGGAGAAGGATAGGGGAATGATAGGGGTGGAGGGGGGGTTTCCGAAAATGAAGATAGGGAATGAGATTTTTGAGCAGGGTATTTATAGTGATTCGTTATGATCTGATAGGTTGGCTAATGATTAGCGATAGGTATCAGCTGTCGTCGTTCATATCACGTGCTCCTCTCGAAATTAGTTTGTGAAACTTCCTAAAGGAACACTCCACTTTTTTGAAAATAACTCCCTCAAATTTTTTTGGATAATTTTCCTATTGCTTGACATTTTTGTAGTTACATTGTGTACTGTACTAAGACCGAGGGAAAAGGAAAAGAAATAGCTGTTTTCAAGGTTCGATATGGCTAGGAACTATATTCTCATTCTGGCGTAATAATCAAGGAACTTTTCTGATGTACCATGGCTGCAGCAGGTGCAATGATATTATGCAAAATCTAACTTTAGGTGCAAGTGTATGGTATGGTGCTGGGGACAATTTTTAGAGAGTAAAATAAGAATATAGTTCCCAACTGTTTATTTTCCATCTGTGTTAGTACACAATGTAACTACAGATGACTCAAGCTTTAAATAGAAATATTACTGAAACCCTTTTATTCATTTTGTGTGAGTGAGATGCTAATGGTCTATGTTAAACTAAGTGAAGTTTATTTATAAACTAATTTCGAGAGGATTACGTGCTTATGATTGCTTGCGGCTGGTCCCGCATTATTCAATTTATGATTCACCAATCAGACGATTCCTAAGCCACTATAAATACCCTACGTTCCATATAACAGCCATCTTCCTTTTGAAGAATCCCCCCTTCCACCCCTCCTCCTCCTTCTTTCCTAGATGGGTGACACGGTGGCCCAGTGGTAAGCACTGTTGCCTCACAGCAAGAACGTCACTGGTTCTAGTCCTTACCAAGCCAGCCGACGTTTCTGTTTACACGTTCTCCCCGTGCTCACGTAGGTTTCCCCCGGGTTTCCCGGTTTCCTCCCACCGTCCAAAAACACGCAACTTAAGTTAATTGACTAATCCAAATCGCCACCATAGACATGCTCCTAGTAAGTAGTTATCTCTTAAGAGCAATCACTATCTGTTCATTAGCTACTACAGCAGGGGAGTTCTCGAGATCTACCTGAGCTCAAACTCCCCTCTCGCCTTGCAAACGGGAGGGAGCCCCGGGCTCGAGGATCTTATGAGCTCAGGGCTCTCTCCCGGGACAGCATGCCAAACAAGCTTTGTAATCAATCATCAGCTAAGTGTGAACTCTTGAAACTAAATTAAAAGTGCTCCCACCAGACCCGGAGAACAGCTCAATGTATTCAAAAATGGTAAAATTCACCTGTTTAACTATAGGGGACATGAGCCTTTTTTTAAATAAATAAATAGAAATAAAAAGTGGAGTGTTCCATTAAGACTTTCTCTTAAAGGTCACATCTGTTTAGTTCTTATAAGTCAGAAAGTTATATTAACCTAGTTTATTGGTCACTGAATAATCTAAGTATGCTATTCATGGGAATATCTTCCACAGGAGTGCAAACAATGAGCCTTAGTCATCATCACATTATGATCCAATAAAGTGCTTTGAAATAAGCTGCGTTATTTAATGTGCTGACGTAATGTCAATGAAACAGGAAGAAATGGTACGACACTGAGCTGCTCCTTCCCTGTTTTTAAAAATGCCAAAAGCATTTCTTTACCTATATATCACAGTTTGACTAGAGTCAATGACCTCAGTAAAGCCACATCTGACAGCTTATGACAGTGACAGTCTAACAGTAATGCTGAGTCTGTCTAACCATTACCTCATCTTCCCAAACCACTATAAAATGTAGTGCTCTGTGTAGAATTCAAACGTGTCTGATGTTTTGTGGTCTGTGGGGCTCGCACATGTGATCCACCCTTTGTATCATGCCTCAGGACATGAGCAAACTATGTACATGTTGTGTCTGTTAGCATATTTAAACTGTCTGAATCATTTACTCACCATGTGGTGTACATCCATTCCCCATATAGAAAATAGTAATTGTGTGAACAAATGATAATGAAAAAATAATAGTTTCATTAAGCATTTGATTAGAAAACCTGATAAAGTTTAAAATTATTTTTTTTCCATAGTGGTGGAAATTAGATTTAAACACAACTTACACTGTAAACACAGTGTCTTCTGAATGCAATTTTTTTATTGATTTGGAGCATAATAGCTAACAGATAACCTTAAAGGGTTACTTCATCCCAAGATGGAAAATAATCTAATTTTGTATGGGATTTTTTACTCACCCAAGGAATCCTAGGTGTATATGACTTTCTTCTTTCAGTCAGATCCAATCAGAGTTATTAAAAAAAAATGCTCTTAGGCTTTTCCAGCTCTATAATGTGAATGATTGGCTGATTTTTATCAGCAATCCAAAGAAGTCCAATACAGTGAATCTATCCATACTGTATATGAAACAATATTTAAAACTTAAAAAATATATATTTTGCGCAACTTCATGCAAGCGCCATCTATTGTCTTCTTCTTCACCTTCTTTTGAGGTGCATGAGGTCTTATGTCTCTCTTCACTGTGCTTCAACTCAGATAAGAAGAGATAGAAAAACATATTTCTATCCAGCTGATGGTGCTAATGCATACAAAAATTACACCTTAAAAAAAAGGTGAAGATGATAATAGTCGACGCTTGCCAGAAGTTGTACAAATTAAGGTTATTTTAACATTTATCTTGGCTTGTGATCACCGATAGCCTCATAGGAAGTGTGCCGACAGCTCAAGATAATAATAAATAACTCTGATTGAATTCAACCAAAATAAAAATAAAATTATATACAGCATCATGGGAATATCATGGTAAATCATGGAATAATTTTGATTTTGGGGTGAACTAACCCTTTAAGATTTACATGTTCCTTATAAATGTCAAACATTTCCTTTTCAGCTAAGCAAGAATGTGTTTAGCTGTTGTGGGACCACCATGGCTGACGCATTACATGGAGAAATAAATTCTAATTTGCTTACAGATGTGCAAGCCAAAATTCAAAGACTTTCCAAAATATGCAGAGACAGACATCAGAGTAAAACAATGGTAAACACTGGCAGAGCTTTTATAAAATGGCATAATTTGATGGAATTCGTAGATTTCAATGGAGACACAGAAAGTCTGAGTCTCTTCTTGATGGCTAAGATAAATTTATGCTCAAATAAAATAGTAAAATATTGCAGGGATAAGAAAAACCCTCATAGATGACAAGGAAAGTTTAAGAAGTTGCAAAAGTTGTTTGAAAAAATTCCTTATTTTGGTCACTGCTAGTAGACTTTAATAATGCAGAAACTGCTTCATCACCAAGAATGAGTCAGAATAACTATCAGTCCACCTCCTTTTCTATGTAATTGATTTAAAAACATATGACTGGTCTAAGCAGTTTATGCAACATACCAAGGGTGTAAACTGCATCACAATAACCCATTTCAGGGTTTACTGCGGTTTGGAAAAGTCAAGGTTTTAAAACCGCAAAAAAATTCTGTTATACCAGTATATGTAAGTTTTATTAAACATGTTTTTTACATGCACCACGCAGAAAAGCACCTCCACATCAAAAGCTACTGGTCAGCCCACGATTCAGGAAACATTTGAAAAACAAATCGCTTATACACCAACATCCAACATGCTATGGAACAGTGTAGTGGCTCACTTTATATCCAAAGAAAAGAAAAATATCCAAAGATGCCTTTTCAAGTTGTAAAAAAATCTGTGTTTTTGAAACTAATGAAGATAGAAGTAGTCAATGATTTATTTTAATTATTTAGCCTATAGCCTAGTTTACTGTTCTAAAAATATTTCTAATGTTTCTTAAAATAAAATGTATTGTTCAATGGGGAAAAAAGTTTTAAAGACATTTTAAAAAATAACTTATTTTAGAGCAGTAATCACAATACAGTGATACCGTAAAACTGTGATATTTTTATCCAAGGTTATCATACCATCAGAAACGTATACCGGCCCATGCCTAATGATATGGTAGCCTCGGTTAGAGAAGCTGACATGATGATAATAATGACGCACAGCATGCAAGCAGGCACAGACAAACAAGGCCAATCTCAGCAGTTATCGGCGGTGTGTTTAACTGTCACCTTAAAGAAGCTGCTGCTCCGGTCCATAAGGCAGGACTGCATCATCATCTCTGCAGACATGCTTGGGTGTAAGCAGCTCTTCTGTGTCAGCCTGGGTCTCTGTGGATCACAGACACATACTTTAATGTGAAGGCCAAAAAGAAGAAACCTCAACCCATTCCACATGGACCGAACAAAGAAATGAGCATACAAGACTCATAGAACAGACATACAAACACTAGAAATGAAACTTCTCCCTCATTTCATTTGCTGCCTCATGAATAGTGTACCCTTAACGAAGCTCTTTTACACATACAATACTGGCTTATACATCTACACAGTCACTTGTCCTCGATTGCTCATAATAACCTCAGCTACATTATATGAAATAATAACACTGTGCATTTGCAGAGAGATTATGGGAGAACTGGCAGAGCAAACAGATGACAGTGTGGTTTTCAACCTTTTGTTAACCCACTTTTAAAGAAGTTTTCATAACAGCTGCAGGCATAATACAGGGAGGAGGGGATCAGCTGGGAGACCGGTGGAGACAAAACCATGTCAAAGGTTAAGCCGTGAGAAAGAGTGGTGGAGGAGGAGAACACAAGGGGGACATAAAGCTTTTGAATGTATGTGAATGCACGGCTCAGCTCATGTAAGACTGAAAACAAAACAGTTTGAATGTAGTGATTAACCACTGAAACTATGCCAACATATGGCATGTACATTTACAGTGACAGTTTGAATGTAGTGATTAACCACTGAAACTATGCCAAGATATGACATGTACAGTAAAGGTCAAAATTTGGGGAAAAAATGTATAGGTGGAGTGTAATGAAAATTAAGCGGGGTTTAAATCCTAAATGTATTGAGATTTTGTTTGTTTGTTTTCACTAAAAGAAATTAAAGGTGCAGTATGTAAGTTTGACACCCAGTGGTTGAACTAGGTATTGCATTCCTGGATCAAAACAAACGCAAGTGCAGGTTGCCAGATTGAGGACAGAAGCGAGTGATTTAAACTGCGTCCTAAATAAAAGCAACGGCACGCGATAGAAGGAATATTTTCCATATTAAAAGGAGTTTTTGACCTAACCAACACCTCGAATTGATATATTAGAAACGGCTTCTATTTCTCACAGGTGAACAACAGAAAACTATGACAATAATCACCTCAGGTAAACCTCATGTGTTTTATTCAGTGTTAAATGCTAACAATGTAAATTTAAATGCCATTTTACATGACATTTATTGCCATATACTGAAAGCAGCAGCAGATGGTTCACCTCAGATCTTGAAAATAAAATAAACCGTTTGAAATTGAACTTTATAACTGTGAACCAACACATACTGTAGTGATTCAGGATGTACATTTAATAATGTTAAAGAGGGTTAATATGTATTAAATAGATTATAAACCTTACCATTTTGTGAGTGAGTGCATATTCTGTGCTTCTGAATGGCTGTATTTAAATTTCTGTCGTGTTTCCTCTGATGCAAACAGCCAAATTGCTTATCACTGTGTATCTAGTCACATAGCATGTTGTTAGGACACGCGGTTACAATGTAACCTGCTCACCTAACGCTTACGTTCGTAATATTTCTATCATTTGCTAATTAATAACCTCATGTGGAACTGAATCTGTCTCATTTCAGAGTCTACTACTGTCGACCAGAGGTTGCATTTCGGTCAAGGACGCGTGCTTTTAGAGCCTTTCTGAATGAATGAATGAATGAATGAATGAATGAATGAATGAAATACACAGTTTTCCACCAAGGCAACCCGGGGAGCTGAAATATAATTGGCTAAACTGGCATTGGGCAGGTTAAAATTACCAAAACAAAGACAGCCGTTCCAACACGGAAAACACATTTTTTTAAAGCAGAATATCTGACTTCAGCCCTGTTTTTCAGATAAATAAGAATGTTCACTCAATGATGATATCAAATCAGTATATCAAAAACTTTTTTTGAAGCATCATGTAATACAGAAGTCAATTTCAGATGTAAATGCTTAAAAAAATACTATTTCACCATATTATGGTTTTTGATCATATGTGCAGCTATGGTAGAGACTTTCAAAGACATCTTACTGAACCTAAACTCTTAAATAGTAACATACAGACAGGGTCAAAACACTGAAAAAATATATACAAAGTTCAGTAAACAGTAACAGTAAACAGTATTCAAAATCTCATCAAAAGCTAATTTTTTTCCTAGTCACAACAGCGTTCACTTTTTCTTGCTTGGCTTGTCAACTTTTAAATGGTCTAATGAACTAAGCTGAATATATATATATATATATATATATATATATATATATGAGCAATATCACATGAGTAGCAGTGCGATGTGGCTGTATATCGGCACTGGTGGCAGGCGTGCGTTGGCACAAGGCAATAGACAGAGTGCCTTAGTGTCCCACCAGTGACGATATACAGCCACATCGCACTGCTACGAGTGTGATATTGCGTTTATACAACAGTTTGACAACATAATCATGTATTTAAAAAAGAAAATCAAACATGGAGTCTAAAAACCCTTTTGTATAAGGAACTACTTTCTTCCGCCATTCCTTCACATTTGCAGCTGCCGTCAGAACAGCAGAAACCGTTGCTAATTCACCAACGTCACTTTAGAGCTAGTATTTGAATGATTAATTAACGTAATGTCTAAAGTGATGACAAAACAGGTGATTTTGCTGACAATTTAAGATTATAAGCCTGAACGGCATGAAATGCCATCAATCTACAGAGATTTCTCCCAGTATTTCTCTGTTGCAACTGGGATATCACAATAATTAACCCCGAAAAAAAGCAGCGCTATCACTACCAGATTGCTGTTGTGTTTGCGATAAGGAAAAATGCTAAACACATGTGGGCATTTATTGTTTCTTTCTGCCAACACAACACACATTACTGATATGCGAGTCCCATCTCACACTCAATACACTACAATTATATGGTATAAACACAGCACTACAACATACAAAAGAGATAGATCAACTTAGAATATTACTTACCGGTTTAATAATGATTTGATCAGCTGTAGTTAGAAATTACGCTGTTTTATCTTCTAAGAGCTTTTTATGTGATCTCTGTCGCCATCTTATGGATGGACAACATCTTTGCTCTGCTCAATGACAGGCTAATTGCCGCCAAATTATAAATATTTACAAATAGGCACTATCCTTATAAATATACTGCATAGTTGCAATCTAAACAACTACATTCTCGACTAAAAAGCGTCAAAAGTACATTATGTTGCCCAACTGCAGTAATATTTGTCAAACTGTAGAGTGTCCTCAGCTTGTCGCCATTTGTGGGCGGAGTAATTCACAAGGGTGAAGGGTGAAGAGGCGGGTCGAGTGCTGTTACTGGCAAAATATTGCACGGCTATCAGCCAATCAGATTCAAGAACCAGACAGAACTGTTGTATAAATATATATAAATATATATATTACTATATATTGTATATATTTCTATAGATTAGAATATATTTTTTGCCAAGTCATATTTACATTCAAAGCTTCTATTGAGATTTTAGAATTAAGCTTTGATTGTCTGTCATCATATCTTATGAAGTTACTACCCTTAAAATATTATTGCTTTTGTAATATAGCCAATAATTGTGTACAATAAAAGTTCCTTGAACACCAACAAAGGTGTCTCCGGCAAGCAGGAGATCAAAGTTTAAAAGATGTGTCTGAGGTAAAGTTATGTTTTTGCCATTAGAAATTTATGTTTTTCTTAGCAGAAAGTTCCATGCAACAAAGGCATGCATATTCACAGATTATTATAGTTAAATGGGTTTTAATTTAACAAAGTTATTAAATTTCAAAACTAAAAATTGTTCAGATCGGTAGTTAGTGTTAAAACAATTTTTATTTATTTA
>CAIGQV010003909.1:18452119-18467789 GCA_903798115.1 Danio jaintianensis
TTTTGTGTTCAACAGAAAAAAGAAACTCATAAAGGTTTGTAATAACTTGAGGGTGAGTAAATCCTGAGTACATTTTCTTTATGTTGATGAAGTCCTTTCCTTTCCTTTATAATGCTTAAAACAATGACTTCCATA
The DNA here is from genome assembly GCA_903798115.1 of Danio jaintianensis. Classification (NCBI taxonomy): domain Eukaryota; kingdom Metazoa; phylum Chordata; class Actinopteri; order Cypriniformes; family Danionidae; genus Danio; species Danio jaintianensis. Next base: position 18,452,255 of record CAIGQV010003909.1, read on the forward strand.
TAAGCGATTTCACAGTTCAGATTTCATAAATGAGCTTGCAAACTTTTTCACCTACTTTTCAAATGCCTTGGACTGATAATTTTTTGTAATGTGTATCTTTATGAATCCCTTATCCAAAAAGCACTGACATTAATTACCCCCAAAGCACTTTTGGTTTGATTCTGGATTTTATTCATTGAAGGTCTTTGATATCTGACTAAATGCAAATGCATAAATACATCCAGAGTAAACTGTAAACAATCCAGCCATTAAAGTTTCCATGTGGTCTCCACAGGTCAGTTGGCTCTGGATGAGCAGCGCTGCAGAAAACTGTCCTCATCGGGAGAGAGAGAGAGCCAGCGCTGACCCACTTCCAGTTGCTGCAGATCCCCAACACCCAGAAAGCTTTGATCCAGCACAGCTGTCTGAGTTATGCACAACAGCCTTTTCTCCACAGACAGTGCAGTCTTGCTTTGCACAGTGTCAACCTGATTCTTACTGTCGACAAAGGAAACACAAAGCTCTTTTTTCACCGGGTGAATTTATGCGTTGAGCTAACACAAAGCTGCTGTCTGGGTGCTGACACTGTAAGGGGAATCATGGCCAACATGTGGAGCTCAGCTCACAAAGCCTCTTTTGATGTGACCATCAGAAGCTTTGAAAAGAACCAGCATCTCCTTCCAAACCTTTTCCTTCATATAGATATATATATTTAGATGATTCATCATTGGGCGACACTGTGGCTCAGTGGTTAGGTTGTGGTTGCGGTATAGGTGAATTGAATAAACTAAATTGGCCATAGTGTATGTGTGTCAATATGTGTGTATGGATATTTTCCAGTACTGGGTTGCAGCTGAAAGGGCATCCGCTGTGTAAAACATATGCTGGATAAGTTGGCGATTCATTCCACTGTGGCGACCCCTGATGAATAAAGGGACTAAGCCAGTATAAAATATTGGGCAACATGGTGGCTCAGTGGTTAGCACTGTTCCCTCACAGCAAGAAGGTCACTGGTTTGAGTCCCAGCTGGGTCAGTTGGCATTTCTGTGTGGAGTTTGCATGTACTCCCCGCGTTCGCGTGGGTTTCCTCCGGGTGCTCCGGTTTCCCCCACAGTCCAAAGACATGTGGTACAGATGAATTGAATAAACTAAATTGGCCGTAGTGTATGTGTGTGACTCCTGATGAATAAAGGGACTAAGCCGAAAGAAAATGAATGAATATATTATTGTTTATACTTATAATAATGACAAATACTGTAATAATACAATGATAACAATATTAAAATATGAAATTATAATTATTAATTATTACATTCTCTAGAACCTTTTCATTCACTGTTCCTGACTGGTGGAATGATCTCCCCAATCCCATGTGGACTGCTGAATCCCTGGCATAAAATCCACAATCCCTTAGATTGTTCTAACAATGCCAGAAACTTTGTATTATCAATAGCACCTATTTTCACGATGAATCACTTGATGACTTCCTCATTTATAGGTCGCTTTGGATAAAAGCATCTGCTAAAAACCTCAATGTAAATGTACTTCTCTCTTCCAAACCAAACCCATAATTCCCAGTTCTCACTTTCTTTTTGCTCCTGAATAATCCTGACCAGTCATCACTGTCCACTGAAAACTTTTTTTTACAAACCAAAGGGCACAACAACACTCCAGCTGCTTGGAAAAAAATACAGCTTTAAAATTTTTCTGTTGTTGTGGTGGTAGTTTTTCCTGAAATAGCTGGAGATGAAAATGGGCTACAAGAGTCTGAGTGAGTTCCAGGTATTTCCTGTGAAGCTCCGTCCCTGCGCTGACAGATATGGATTGAGTTTGACATGTTAATCTACTCCTCTCTGTGAAGGGGCTTTTTATGCCACTCATTACATAATGCCAGAATGACAATATAATATCATCACAATGTAATTACACTCTTCCAAAGAACACATAATATTTTATTCTTCAAATATTTCATTTATAGTCATTTTAACAATTTAATAATTAGGCATCTAAATGGAATCAGAATGTGGAAACGTATATCCTAAACAAATAAATAATAATAAATGTTAACAAAAAAAGAGCAAGGTAAAAAGTAACAGAGGCTGTGATATCTGCTACCAGATCTATTTTCAGTTGTCAGACACCAACATGAAAATATACTATATTAATTTATAGTAAATTCTATAGTGTTTTTTATATAGATAGATAGATAGAGATGTTGCGCAATCAGCTAAAATGTTGCTAGAATAGTTTTTTGTGTATGGGTGATATATATTGCATCAACAAAAATGAGGTCATGTTCATGTATTGTGCGATAAGTCGATATATTGATAATTGTGACAGGCCTAGATAAGTAGGATTTAAAAAAATCTTTAAAAACATAAAATATAGGTCAATTCTGTTCACAAATGCTGCATTTATTTAATCGGAAATGCAGAAATTGTGATTGTTAATATTTTTACAATTGAAAATAATTGTTTTCTTATTAAATGTGGTTGGCGTAAATGCAGTTACTTTCACTCTTGATCAATTTAAATTGTCCTCGATGAATAAAAGTAAACATTTTATTGGTGCTTTTAAATTATATAGTTGCCACAAAAATATGAAGCAGCCCAACAGGTTTTAACACTGAAAATAATAAATGTTAATATCCAAAAGGGGGCGTCACGGTGGCGCAGTGGGTAGCACGTTCGCCTCACAGCAAGAAGGTTGCTGGTTCGAGCCTCCGGTTTCTCCTACAAGTCCAAAAACATGTGGTATAGGTGAATTGGGTAGGATAAATTGTCCGTAGTGTATGTGTGTGAATGAGTGTGTGTATGGATGTTTCCCAGTGATGGGTTGCAGCTGGAAGGGCATCCGCTGCGTAAAACATATGCTGGATAAGTTGGAGGTTCATTCCGCTGTGGCGACCCCAGATTAATAAAGGGACTAAGCCGAAAAGAAAATGAATGAACATCCAAAAGGCATACAAAAACAAAACTACAGAAGTAAGCTATGTATCTGTGCACTTTGGATATGAAATTATTTAATCAATCCAGGGCTGAAATTATTTTCACAATTTTTCGAGAGCCTTCTACTGATGATTTGTTTGCTAATAATAAATGTTAATTCAAACATCAGGTCATCCTTGTATGATTTCTGGAGTAACAGGTTGAAATTTGAGCTTTAATAATGGGAATAAATTTGAATTTAAAGTACATTACATAACAACAATATTATAATTAATATTAATAATAATAATAATAATAAATTGTAAAAAAAAATTGTAATAATATATTTCACAATTTTACATTTTATAGCATTTTATAGCATCAAACAAACACAGCCTTGTTTAGCAAAATAGACTTTTTTATGTCAAAAAAATTGACTTTTGACAGAAAAAAAAAAACTAACTTTTGACCGACAGTATACATATGTTTGCTGGAAATGAGAAACGAAGCAAGCGACAGTTGCATCATCGTTCTCGAAACTCTCACACAATGGCCCCAGGACAACCAAGCAAACCATTGTTGAGCCCGGCTCGGTATGCCAACCAGAGAAAGCAAGCTGTTATTTACATTGCATCATCCTGTTTCTGTGCCTGTATCTGGTTCTGAAAGACTCAAAAACACACACACACACACACACACACACACACACACACACACACACACACACACACACACACACACATTTACAACACATAGAGTAAACAGGAAACCCCTCGGTCTGCCAGCACAAGCAAAGTTATTAACTGGCCACTGTGGAGCGCCAGACACGCTGGGAGAGAGAGAGAAAAAGAGTCCAGTTCAATTGGCCATTTATCTCCCTCACCCCTCTATCATCTCAATAGGGATGTCACGGCACTGGGATACACTGAAAATTACAGTGGAAAAGGAACAGGCTTTGTTAGTGTGCCATCTAAAATGTCAACAACTGCAACCAACACCAGACTGGAGGCAAACTCTTATCCTGTTTCCATCCAAACGGGTCATTTGTTATAGTGCACAAAAGGTTCAAGACTCCAGTTTGTGTATAAACTATATGGGTGTGTGTAGGAGACTCAGCTGGGCTCTTCTGACTCCCACAAAGGCACATCTGAACTGCGAGGCACAGAGCGCCTCTGTCCTGCACACAGACACACACATATAACAGGTGCGTGGCAGGAGAGAGGATTTTCGAGACCTGGCAGGCCTTGACAGGAAATGGAGCTCACGAGCAATTAAAGGGGCTGAGACATAAAGAAAACAAATATAACAGGAATGTGAGACCAGACTGTGTTTTTCTGGTGATCTTCTCTGGGTTGATGTAAACATAAAACAAGATGGTGGATGATAATATATACAGTAAATTGTCTTTAGGTCAACAAACCTTGCCAAAATAGATGACTGGCAGCATGGAAAATATGCTTGACCAATGACCAAGAAATTCAGCATGACCAAGAAAATATTTAAATAACAGATTAAAAAATTAATAAAACCTGTTTTTTTTTTTTAATTCCTCAAAGTGTCTGTGTCAGCAGCTTTGACATTCTGTACATTCTGATCATTATTTGTGTTTTTCCCTGTTATTATGTTACGAGCACATCCATTTATGCTAACACTGCCCTTTAAAATTTTGGGCTGTGTATCTTATTTTATTTTTTGTTGAGATCATAATACATTTATTTTAGGCTTTGGGGATGTATTTACTGCATGTATTTTCGTGAACAGGAAGTTAAAAAATCTGTACTTGTCTATTACATTATTGGTTGGGTTGTAAATGTTTTTATTGTCAATTTAAAGCATTCTTGCGGATTTAAAGTATTTTTTTATTATTTAGAAATAATCTAAATAGTGTTTATCTGATAAAAATCTACAAATGAGTGTATATAGTCAGATCATTACAAAATTTACCCTCATTATTTTTTCACTTAATTATAATGAAAGTGCATTTTTTATGCACTAAAAACATTATATTTTCCACTGTTCCTCAAATTATCTTTTCTACTTTAAGATTTTGATGTAAGTGCCAGCTGCTTGGCTAACCATATCATACTGACTTTTGAGTAACATCCTTTACTCTCGTGTTAGAGATCATATATGGTGCTTTGCAATCAAAATACACGTACAAGCTTAAGATATTGAGCAATGGATTTTTCTTCCCCAAGTTCCTGTAATGTAACTGACAGAGGAAGTCGCAGCTTGTTTCTGGATGACGTAGTCTTTCCAATCCTGTTGGACTGGAAATGTGTTGCTCTTTAGACAAAGTGTGTTTCACAGCTAATGAAACCAGACATGCAATGTGCACAAGTCATGCTTATGCTGAGATTTGTCAGCAACAGCAAACAACTTTAAGTCTAAACCAAAAAGCAACAATAAAAGCTCAAAATGCAGCTCAAAAAATGTAGGAAGTTTATAAATCACTAAAAATGATTTTAATTATCATTATGCAATTCTCTTGAGATCCTTGTGTTGTTGGGAGAAAATTTTAGAGGCGACTTAATTGTTAACATATTGAACATCTACGATATATGCTAGAGAGACAGTAATCAGGATAATTACAGCACATCTCACAACAAAACATTCAAAGCATTACACAAATAAATCACCCTCTGATGCAGTGGTTAGACAGTATATGAGATGGGGAAGGGAGAGGGTATAGAGACTGTGTTTCTTTTTGGATAATGAAGTCGTCTGGCACTGTGTTAGGACCCTGCTGCTATATGGTCTTCCACCTCACAAAAACCCAGCTGGACAAAATCCAGCTCTGCTCAAAGTCTGAGAGCTCAACCCGCCCGAGGGGGACAGCAGCCCTGAGGGACAACAACACTTCAACTCTGCACATTACAGGCACCACACTTCAGAATCAACACCAGTGTGTTATATATGCAACGCAACATGCACACACTTTTCACAGCATTACAGTATTAACAGCATTATAGTAGTTTGTGTCTTTTTCAAACACACTAATTAATTCAGAAACAAAGTCAACAACAAGTCATTGAATCATTTACTCAATCAATTTGTTCAAACATACCACAAAACAAAATGTCAAACAGTAACTCTGACCAATTTTAACACACTGATTTATTAACAAAGAAAACAAGCCAGAAGTCATTGCTCATTTACTCAACCGATTTCATACAAATACACTGATTCAGTTCTGAAAAAACACACTTGCCAAGTAATTGAATTTTGTTTTAACTACAAATTGATTTGCTTCAAAAACAGATTCATTCAGAAACTAAACAAGAAACAAGTCTGGATCTGAAATCAGATACTGTCATATTCACCAGCGATCAAGGACTTAAGAGATCGCTGGTGAACTACATTTCATCATGAACTACAAATCATCACGAACTACAATTCCCATCATTCCGCCACACACACACGGTTTTCACTTCCACTGATCACACACGCAGCTGCATCCCATCACTATTGATTGTTTGGACTATTTATACACCTTGCTCCTGTTTTGTCATGGCTCAGTCGTTGTTATTTTTGTATGGTTTGGTCTTGTTGTTTTTGCTTATGTTTTGTCACAGTTCCCGATCATAGTTTATTGTTTTGTTATTTGTTATTTTGATACTTTGTGTTCCTGGATGTCCTGTTTTAGCACGAGATCTTACCAATAAACTGCACATGGATCCTATCTCTTGTCCCGTCTGCAATACCTCCCGGTAACGTGACAGATACTCTCTTGTGTAGGAATTTGTTTAATTATTACAAACGTGTGTGGTATATACTATACTATACTATACTATATAGCAGCCAGAAAACAGTATGTGACCACAGCCGTATGTCTTAATTTGTAGTACTAAAAAAAAAGCACAAAATCAACAATACATTTCTAAAATGCATAAAATGAACACTTTGAGGTCACAGAATATGTTTTGTGAATGGTCATAATATAGAGGCATAACTGACACCGTTTACTAACAACATGAAGTCACAGAATCCCAATGACAAGCAATTTGTCTGTTCACGACAGAAACATTTTAAATACCACAGACATTCAGAAGCATAGAATTGTGCACTGCACTCCTACAGTAATAGGTTTGTAACTTAATTAACAAATTTTAAATCTCATTAACATTGTTAAAGATACATGCTGAGTGACTGATGTTGGTTAGCAATGAGCCACAGTTCTGACATCATGAATACACTATATGTTTGCTATATTTAATTTTCAAGATATGAGGTAAACTATCTGCTGGCACTTTCAGCATGACTATACATGTCATGCAAAATGGTGTTCAGCTCACATTAGAAACAGTGAACACTCAATAAAGCATATAATCAGCACCTGAAGTGATCATTGTCATAGTACTTTATGCTGCTTTTTTCAATGTTGCAGAAAAAGAAACCGTTTCTAAAATAGAAACTTCATGCATCCCCATCGCAGATGGTTAGGACAAATCTATTTTTAACTCAGAAGAGATACCTTGAATGTTGTAGTTCTGCGTGTAGGTAGAACATTGTGTTATACTGGTAGGTCACAAGATAATGATAACATGGTGAATGTAGCATGTACAGATTACATTTATAGTACATAAATTCATACTTTATAAAACATACTTTTTTATTGTTGCAAAGACTAAAAATCAACATGAGAGTATGGTATTCAACTGAGCTATTTAAGCTTAAGCTGTTTAATCTACTGTTTAATTCATCTGCTATGTAATCAAATCACTGAATCATTCACTCAGTCAAACTCAATCAAACTGACTCTTTCAAGAATATCTGTGTGCTTGCATCCACTCTGTATTTACTGTTTTTGAAACCTGTCTGAAAAGTCTAATCTCCATAGTACAGTGACTGACGCACAAGTAAGTGACAGCACTGAGGATCCAGAGTTAAACACATTAAATCAAAATGAATGCACAAACTTAAAAATAACAACAATGAAAGCCCTTGAAATCTGATTGACTGTTTATTCAAGTTAAAGTGTTTTTATCTCAGTCTCCTGCTGCTATGTCTGAAAGGATTGCGGAAAGGCTGAAAAAAATGACATTTGCAGACACAGCTGCAAAAGCAGGGAAAACAGTGAGAAAGCACACTCGAAAATATAGCCTCTCGTTACCGCAGACTGCAGCACACAGACCAACAAACCCAAACCATCTGAACGCAACTGCATAAGTGGAGGCTAAACGATGACTATTTAGATCCGATTCCATACTTTTATCGATTCCCCAAATTGCATATCAACCATATCTAGGTCCCCTCACAACACGGGATGGGTGTGTGCATCAGATCCCCAGGCACACAGACATGAGAAGCATATAAACACAAGCTCAGAGAGAGAAGGCAGAGGCCAGTGCTCCACAGGATGTGGCCAGCTCCACCCCACATAACATGTCCCAGAGCAATAACCAGACAAAATGGGGATCAAACAACGATTTATACATGTGCTGACAAATTCCAGACTCATATATCGTGCCGTTCTTGCATTTGAGTTCTTGGTGGACATCTTTCATTGGGTTTCATCAAGTTTCCTGCTCTGAACCTGGCTCCAAATGTACCTTTTGATCTACTTTCCAACTCCTCAGAACTTACCCTTTGTCCCTCTTTTGCTCCGTCTCACCATCTCCATTTCTAAGTTTGTGTGTCAGACACAAAGAGGTCTCTCATTCAAACCGTGCAGTGGGAAGAGTGAGGTGATTCCGTGGGAAAGGCTCTTGGCAGACTGGCAGCTTTCTGACTGCAAGAGGTGATATCATTGCTGGAGTCCTGGGCTGGATACCGAATGATCATCCTCAGAGGAAAACAACTGCTGTGACTTGTTCATCAAGCTATTATGATCCTTCTTACTGTCTTCAGAAAGGGTCTAGAGCTGGTTATCACGATAAGCGTTCTGATCACAAAGACTAAGCCCTTATGTTTACATGTATCTCTGTGATTTCCGTAACACCCAACCAACACAACAAACCTGTCTAAATGTTTACAAAATACAAAAATAGCAACAATGAAGAAGCCAAACCAGTTTCATAACTAAAGTTGGATTCCAGGAATGTTTACACTGATTGCCATACAATGGATCACAGTAAATCATTTAGAAAATTATTTAACATGTAAAGTTTGAACACATGTGAAGTCCTCCAGTCCACCACTAAATGTGTTATTTCTGTAAAATTGCAGAAAGATAAAAATATACTGTATACTTTCCTATTAATAAGAATCATTCAGCTGAAATTACAGCAGCGAGAAAACAGCAGATAAGAAAGTATTTACTTTGTTACAAAGCTTGAAGGGTGTCTGCAGAAGCGTTAAACTTCTGTCCTGCATGTAAAGTCATTTCACAAATTTTTGAAAGCACTATATACAGTTAATCATACAGTTAAACAAAAAATATTTCGACAGTGTTGCTTTCCATTAGAATTGAATTTTTTATTATAAACCAGTTTTTCAGTGTTTATATTTTGCTAGACCTCAGTAGACTGTACAGAGAAAATAAACTAGATCATATTTCAACATTCATAAAGGTGGTGCTCCAGAACAATGCATAACTATGTCATTAATAATCAATGGTATTTCGATTGTGTTTACCAGCCGAAGCAAACTTTTTAAGAAAGTTCGCTTTGGAATGTCTTTTTGAATTCCTGGAACAAACTGATGTTTTGTCTTTTGTTGTACGGGTCTGTTGTTTTGACAACAGACAAAAATACATGATATGCGTCAAAATAGGTTTTATTTTTCTCAAGTAAATATCAGGTTCACCCATTTAAGCCCACCGGCAACTATAGTTGCCGAAGTTCATAGTTGCCATTTTTCTTTTATAAATAATTTTCTACATTTTTAATCAGTAACAACTACATCGCTAAGGACTTCATTCAGACAGCTCTCTCAGTGTTGAGATTTTTTTGAACCCTCAGATTTTCAAACAGTTGTATCTCGGCCAAATATTTGAAGAAAGTATGCATCAATGGAAAGCCTATTTATTCCGCTTTCAGGTGATGCATGAATCTCAATATCAAAAACTGACATTTGTGACTGGTTTGTGGTCCAGGGTCACATATCTGGGGTGTTGCCATGGTTTTTCATAATTACGATTAGTGGTCGACAAATATGGGATTTTTAATGGCAGCTTCGAGAAATCAATTTGGCTGCTTGGAAAATATGAGGTTGATATAATACATGAAATTAAAGTAAATGAGAGACCTGCAGAAAATAAGTGAAACTGAATGAACATTTATTATGCATAAATGTTTATTAAAGCATAAGCTTTACGTTGAAGAAATTATGCCAACCATTCAAGGACTTTGAGGACAACAAACACCTAATACACAGATACACTTTATTGAACATACGTGTACAGTCGTGGCCAAAAGTTTGTTTTGCCATGAAAATTAACTTAATCCTGAAAAAAACTTTCCACATTGCTGTCATTAAAGGACCTGCTCAGGTGAGAATGTTGACGAGCACAAGGCTGGAGATCATTATGTCAGGCTGATTGGGTTAGAATGGCAGACTTTACATATTAAAAGGAGGGTGATGCTTGAAATCGTTGTTCTTCCATTGTTAACCATGGTGACCTGCAAAGAAACGCATGCAGGCATCATTGCGTTGCATAAAAATGGCTTCACAGGCAAGGATATTGTGGCTACTAAGATTGCACCTAAATCAACAATTTATAGGATCATCAAGAACAAGAACTTCAAGGAAAGAGGTTCAATTCTTGTTAGGAAGGCTTCAGGGCATCCAAGAAAGTCCAGCAAGCGCCAGGATCGTCTCCTAAAGAGGATTCAGCTGCGGGATCGGAGTGCCACCAGTGCAGAGCTTGCTCAGGAATGGCAGCAGGCAGGTGTGAGCGCATCTGCACGCACAATGAGGCGAAGACTTTTGGAAGATGGCCTGGTGTCAAGAAGTGCAGAAAAGAAGCCACTTCTCTCACAGATTGATCTTCTGCAAAAAGTATGGCGAATGGACTGCTGAGGACTGGGGCAAAGTCATATTCTCAGATGAAGCCCCTTTCCGATTGTTTGGGGCATCTGGAAAAAGGCTTGTCCAGAGAAGAAAAGGTGAGCGCTACCATCAGTCCTGTGTCATGCCAACAGTAAAGCATCCTGAGACCATTCATGTGTGGGGTTGCTTCTCATCCAAGGGAGTGGGCTCACTCACAATTTTGCCCAAAAACACAGCCATGAATAAAGAATGGTACCAAAACACCCTCCAACAACAACTTCTTCCAACAATCCAACAACAGTATGGTGAAGAACAATGCATTTTCCAGCACGATGGAGCACCGTGGCATAAGGCAAAAGTGATATCTAAGTGGCTCGGGGACCAAAACGTTGAAATTTTGGGTCCATGGCCTGGAAACTCCCCAGATCTTAATCCCATTGAGAATTTGTGGTCAATCCTCAAGAGGTGGGTGGACAAACAAAAACCCACTAATTCTGACAAACTCCAAGAAGTGATTATGAAAGAATAGGTTGCTATCAGTCTTTGGCCCAGAAGTTGATTGAGAGCATGCCCAGTCGAATTGCAGAGGTCCTGAAAAAGAAGGGCCAACACTGCAAATACTGACTCTTTGCATAAACGTCATGTAATTGTCGATAAAAGCCTTTGAAACCTATGAAGTGCTTGTAATTCTATTTCAGTACATTACAGAAACAACTGAAACAAAGATCTAAAAGCAGTTTAGCAGCAAACTTTGTGAAAACTAATATTTGTGTCTTTCTCAAAACTTTTGGCCACAACTGTATATATATATATACTGTATAACAGCAGGTTAACTATGTTTATATACTGCCCACAGAACTCCTTAACTTTTCAGATTTTTACTATAAAGTAATAATGTGCACCTTTTGTGAAGCTGCTTTGGAATGATAATTATTTTGAAATGTGCAATACAAGTAAACTTGAAACGAATTGAAATTTACAACAACCACTGCAATAAATCAGTCGACCACTAATTACAATTTTGACCTAATTACGGATTAAATGTCTGTATAAACTATGACTGTTGCAGATTATTTGATGTTTAAAAATCAATGGCTTTTAAAGTGTTACCTTAACAATACAGTTATAATTCCTTAAACAAAAATAACTTGAAATAATGATAATTATGAAACATTGTTAATGTACCAATAAACAGAAATGTGGTATCATTCATCTGCCATCAGACAAGGAAGTAGAAGAAGGCTCATGTAAGATCTTCTAACTGAAGTTCAAATTATTTTCTGTGGTAAATGACATTAACACACAAAAGCTGCTGGCTGAGCTTAACTGCACTGTAGCTGAAACAATGCTTCAAAAGAAAATGAGGTCTGCATGTGCTGACTACAGTCTCACTTCAGCGGCAAAGACAGACAAACCATTAGATCTTGTTCAAATAAATCATACTTAAGAAGCAGCAGACAGATGAAGCCGGCTCCCCTTACCGAATATGTGTGGCTTCCTCTACTTTAATGTATCGCTTCCAGGTCCTCTTTCATCACAAATCCCTCCATTACTTAGTATGTCGCTATTCCTGCAGAACAAAGGTGAAACAAAAGAGTTTTTAAACATCTTTTCAGATGTGTAAAGTCTAAAAAAATTGACTAAGAATGGAATGAATATTTTTTAATTGTCAGCACTATCTGCTTCAAAACAGCACTAGTTCCAATGGATCTCAGTGTTTCAAATATTTGAGGTTTGCTCTGTGTTTGAACCTCCAATTGGCCCACAAAATGTAAACGAGGCAAAAATATTCAGTGTGGACACAAACATTTGGGATTGGTAAATTATATATATTTTTTTTAAAGAAGTCTCTTATGCTCAGCACTCTATTTTAACATGTTTTCAAAATAATTTATTCTTGTTACTGTTAAAGAGAATTTTAAATTTTAAAGTCATTACTCCAGTATTAAGAGTCACATGTACCTTCACAAATCATTATATGCTTAAGAAACAGTGATACACATATTATGATCAATGCTGTTTAATTATAATTTTTTGAGGAAACTGAGATAAAAAAGACAATTTATTTGAATTTATTTAGTAAAATTAATCAATCTGAATAATATTAGGTTAATCTATTTACTACTACTAATACTACTAATAATAATCATAATCATAATAAATCACCCCAGACTTTTGAATAGTGCATTATGAGAATAGAAACAACTGTACTAAAATGAAGAAAGAAAAAAAGAAAAATACAAAAATTACATACAATTTGACAGCTAAACATACTACAGTATCACTCTGCTTATGTCTTTGACTTGTTTTCCAATTTAGCGGTTAAACCATTTACCACATTATCAGTCTCACTTTGCATTTATTGCTCTGACCATAATCTACTATCACATTTAGCACGTCAAGCTTTTTAAAGGGACAGCTCACTCAGAAAAAAAAGATTTCCTCATAATTTACTCACACTCAAGTGGTTCTAAAACCTTTATGAATTTCTTTCTACTGTTGAACACAAAGCAAGGCATTCTGAAGGATGAAGCAAGATATTCTGAAGAATGTTAGCCACTGACATCCAAAGTAGGAAAAAAAAAATGCAATGGAAGCTGCTGCTTTCTATACTATTCTTCAGTATATCTTAATTTGTGTTCAACGGAAGAAAGAAACTCAAAGATGTTTGAAACAAGTGGACAGAGAGTAAATGAAAACTGAATTTTCAATTTTGGGTAAACTATCACTTTAATGACATGGCCACCTCATTCCCTGAATTCGTTGTAACAACTTTCAATACAGTCAGCAGGCGCTAAAATTATTCTGACAAATCACAGTACATACAGAAACTACCCTGACACTTTAGTCACAGCTGCTGACACCTCAGCATTTGAGAAGCGTTCTGTGGCCGCATCAGCAATTTGGTCTGAGCCACAACTTCAGTAAAGTAAATACAACTGGTGTGTATAGAGTATTGAAATGGATCAGAACATTCCGTTGCCAAACTAATCCAATGCCAGTCTCTGCACAACTCTGAAATTCTTGTCAAGTGACGCATGTTCTGGGCAAAATCAGTTAAGTTACTTCCCATTGCCTGAGACTAATCCTCTTAACAGGCCTCAGAGCCTCTGCTGAATTATTGGTGGGGAAGAAATGAAAAGTCTGGTGGGATGGTTGTTTAGAAACAAGTAAATAATGAATGGCATCAATTAGTCTGACAGCTATAAAATAGAATTGATGCATATACTGCATGAATGGCGGATAAGTAAACACATCACAGGGACTTTCTACTGACTTCTATTGTTTGTTTTTTATATCGTCTAACATTAGCTTTTACTTTTTTTGTGTTTGTTAAGCTATTTTCCTCACAGGAGGCTTTTGGCTGCTCTGCCAAATGTTAATATCAGGTTTTACTATCCAGTGTCATTTGGACCAAACAAACCTGACTCGTTTTCTCTGACTAATTTTAGGGGATGCCAAAACTTGGCAAACATTTTACAACTACCTCATATGTTTCTAATGTTGATGAACTTTCACAAAGCATTGTGCCTGTTTTGACGACAGTAGGATGAAGCTACAAACTGACCTCTAATCTAAGTTTATCCCTCTCTTTTATAGTTTAAAAAGGAGCATATAAAAGGAAGTATGAGCAAAGATGATTTTTAAATTGTGAATTTTATTCTAATATTAACGTACACGAACATTGCTCAGTGTATTACAGCTGCCTTTACCAGATGTGAAAGCAGACTTTATACTCATAAAAAGCTTATGGTATCAGAAATCAAATCGTTTAAGAGATTTAAATAATCTGATTAGACTACATTTCTTGAACGATTGCTTAAGAAACAACACGCTGTCGTTCAAAACAAAAAGTAACATTACTTCTTTTGTTGCCAATATTGTTATCACAGAAACATTTATATTACACGTATCGGCTGGCAACAAAACGAAACAATATATAATTAATGTCCAAATAAAACACACAAAAAAACTGGTGGCACTAAACATAAATTTGCCTAACACTATATCCTCAACAATTTTACGTGTTAAATGGAATTACTAGCATAGTTAATTAAGCGTTAATAAAATATATAATATCAATTAAAACATAATACCTGAACATTACATTTACCCATTAAATGAACTTAGATGATTCCACCAAAGAAAACACAAACATAACAAACGGTTTAAATGCATCTGAGATGAAGCTGGGACCGAAAAACAAAACACTCGAAAAACAAAACAACCATTACCGCGATCTTACGGTAATAAACAGTGCGTAGGACTCACCTCGACGGGACGAAATCAAAACACCCGTTAACAAAAGCGCAGTAACGTATTTATAAGAGCTGGACGGTGTTTCTCCAAGGGCTGAGCTGCTGTGAACAGTTTTAGATGTTCCTGCATGACCGAGGCAAAGTTGTTTCCTTGTACTTCGCAAGAAATCTCATCTAACTCATGGCTGTGTTGAAGCATGCGACCTCTCCCGGCAAAAACAAACTCCAGGAGAAGAACAAAAGTTGATATGCATTGAGTTTCACGTCACGTGTTCCAGCTGGGAATGTCTTTGGAAGGGAGAAGTCTTTGTTAGATCCACCAGCCATTCAGAGGAACATGAAAGAACCGGAAAGACAGTGGAAAAGACATAAACTTAATAAAATAGATCTTCTTCTAACCCTCAAGTGATTAAAGCAAAGAAAACAACACACACACTA
>CAIGQV010003909.1:18477789-18495039 GCA_903798115.1 Danio jaintianensis
TATATATATATATATATATATACACACAAACACACACATTTGTTTACCAAATTAATAAAAACGGAGTAGTTTTTCAGTGTTTAGTGTTTTTCTCCTAATGAACTCTTATAGACACAGACACATTATTATTCTATAATTTTAAGCCCAAAAAAATAGTGTAGTTACTTTGTCATCTACTTTGTCATGCTAATGTTAACTTTTGCTAAATTTAAGACTACTTCATAAAGACGTTAAAGGATATTAAGGATTTATTTATTTATCTATTTATATTAAAAAGATGATAATGCCTACCGTTTTTCTTAAGGTTTATAAATATGTACAATAGTATATAAAATAAATGTATATAATATATATTATGAAAAAAATCACTTCAAAATCGCAAAAGACAGTTTAAATAAGACCAAGTCCATGACGCTAGAGCGAAAGGGATGTTTAAGTTTGCCCAAAGGCAAACGTAGTCATTTTCCCCGTTTAAAGTACCTGATGCTGTAGACGCGTCCTCGTTCATCAACTTTCCCGCCACTCCTGCAGCAGGATTGTAGGACTGTGAATCGGCGCTGAAATTCACCTCGGCCCGCCCCGGGATTTCTTCTGCGCTTCTGCTCAAGTCTCCGGGCAGAGGGTGCAGATCCTCCTCAGACACCGCTGCGCGTCTCTGTGCCATGTCTGCCATGTGTTTACTCACTAAACCCTCCGCCCGCCGGTTTATGGCCCAGTTCGTGCGACTAATGCTGTTCGGGTCCATTTGTGGGTGTACTTATACATTTACAGACAGCACTTGGCGCAGAATTTAATCCCTCAACATGCTTCTCTTCATAAACACTGCGATTTGAGCGAGAAATAGGCGGAAATGGTTATCAAACTGTCCCCAGCCAGCGCACGTATCACGTTACGCAAACGTCACAGCAACGTTGGCAGAACGTTGAGAGTTTTGAAGGAACTACAATTCCCATAAGCATTGGGAAATGGTGACGTCAACTGTTTCTCACAGACTCGATTTACTTAAAATGCAGGTTTTGAAAGAAGTTTTTCTACTTCATTTTAATAAATTTTATTCTTTATACACCTTCAGATTTACATCTTTTGTTCTGCTCTTTATTGTTGTTAAATATGGATACGAACAATATGTTTTTGCTAAACCCTGCAGATATTAAAATCATTTTCCATTTTTTAAAACAAACTCAAACCGCGATAGATTGTTATAATCGATTTCGATATGCATTATAAATTAAAGACAATGACATGTCATTAAAGGAATTGTAAAAAATACATGCAATAACAGACTTATGAAAACATTGCCTACAGTAGAAGACAAAATTACTAGCCCTTCTGTGATTTTTTAATTCTTTTTCAAACATTGTGATAAAGTGATGTTTAACAGAGCAAGGACTATTTTCCCCACAGTATTTCATATTATATGTTTCTTCCGGAGAAAATGTCAAAAACTAAAAGTTAAGGTCAATATTATCTTTTTTTTATTGGCTATAGAACAAACCACTGTTGTCCAATGACTGTATTTTGTCTAGTTAACCTAATTAGGCCTTTAAATTGCGCTTTAAACTGAATACTATCTTGCCAAATAACTAGTAAAATATTGTGTAATGTCACCATGGCAAACACTATAAAAAAAAGCTAATAATTATTAGAAATTAGTTATTAAAACAACTATGTTTAAAAAATGCATTGGAAGCAAATCTCTCCATTAAACAGCATTTGAGAAATTTATAAAAAAAAAGAATAAAACAAATGAAAAGGAAGGCTTATCATTTTATCGTTAAAAGTCACATAAATCATATTTTGCTTTAAAGCATCAATGCCAATAAAGAACTTTTATTTTTAAAATTGCTATACAGTAAAAGTAAGGTGTGTGCTTATGCATGCCTTTATGGAGGAAATAACAAACAACAGTGTTTACCTCAGCAAAGATCATTTTAATTATGCTCAAGTAGCAAAATTTACTCTGATATACAACTGAAACACCTGAACAAAATAGTTTAGTACATAAAGCCAACCACCATTCTTTTCTTTTTTTTTTACGATTCCTGAAATGCAGAAGACATCAGTTATTTACTTTATGCTTTCGTTGGAGAATCAAAAGCCCAGCAGTTTTCCATTGGAAAAAAAAGAGAGAGAAATAAAACAAAGAAAACATGCAAGAATCTAAGAGGTCTAAATTCCACTGCTGTCCGTCCAGTGCTCAACAATGTGTAATAGTAATGAACATAAATAATTCCTTATTTTAAAATATCCCATGCGATTCTGCAAACCAAGGGTGTTTAATCAAACCCTCAACACAACAACAACGAAATCAAAAATGAACAAATAAAGGAGCCAAACATTGTACAGTATCTATGAAAATATAGTCAACAGATATACAGGCAAAGACAAAAAATAAGAAGACAATTTTCATATATGTATAATTATATACATCAGCAATGCATCACCCTGTAAAAGTCACATTTTAGATTCAAATATGCCTGAATCGATGAAGGAATATCAGCAGACAAGAAAAGGAAATATGAGGGAAACTTGTCTAATTGTGGGCTAATTGGTTGTGCATGCCCTCAATATTATTATTATTTTTATTATTATCATAATTATATTTGTGCGTACAAACAAACAGCAGCACTTTGATTTCCAGAAGTGATGATGACCAAATAGCATTGATCAGTACATAATAGTCAATGAATCTATACATTGGCATTAATCTCTCGTAATCTGTAAGCAGCAGTGCTCATAGACTTTGTATTATTATGGAGTTGCAAGCCAATTTAGTTGCATCTCAAAGCCTCTTTTAATATCCTTAATATAGTATCGAGCATACTCCTACTCTTACTGATTTATGTAAGTAACATATGTATATATGACTCAAATAACGTGATTTGTCATGTTTAGGATTTACAAGTAAAAATACAAACACAGTAATTAATTCATTTAAACATTATTGCATTTCATGAACGAAAACTTTCGTTAAACCCTGCCTTCCTGATGCCTTCCTTATAATACCCTGCTTTGCGGAAAAGAAAATAACAAACTAACAATCTTCAGCATCCAAACACAGTTCTTACACTCTACTTGTATAACACCTAGCTTAAATTTACCAGGAATATCACATTGCTTAGACCCGCAGTTGAATTTTTTTTTGGGGGGATGGGGGAAAAAACTAGGCCTCAGTGTCTATTATGAGCTCTACAGAAAACGAAAAGTTCATATTTTGCTAATATAATCTGTCAGCCTATCTTATTTTTAATTTTCATTTATTTTCTTACATCAGAATGTCGTATGAAGTGTGATCTTTTCATCTGAAACATGCTAAAAGCAGTCTGACGAATTTGTATGAGCTAAAGAATAAATACGCAGACTCACTTGAAGCACACTCTACAGACTTTTTTATAACAACTCTAAACATTTCGCATTACAAAATACAAAGTTGCTTTTGTGATAGAAAATACTTTGCCGCAATACTCTTCCAGATATTTTTTCTAAGTCGTCTAAATTCTATTTTTAAAATATGACAAACAATTAGACACCCAGTATCAGTGCATAAAACACAAATGTTCCCTGCAAATGTGCCTTCAGACTACAAAACTTGCATGAAGTTGCTAACTAGACTAAAACAGTCCGTAGAATCGCTACTTTTGTCAGCTCACTAAAAACCTCTGCTAGGAGAAAAAAGTCCACATGTTGTGCCACGGATAAAAGCTTACAGCTGTGATGCATTGTGGCGGCGTCTGTTTACGATCCCCAAAAGCAGAGGCAAACAAAACAAAGTATTTCCAATCATCCTCCAGAAAGAAGGTCAAGAGAAGAGCCTCGGACACATCAGAAAAATCCATATTATCAACTGCATATTGCAACTGTTTTTTTTGTTTGTTTTTTGTTTTGTTTTTGAGAGAGGATTTCTTGAAAAACTCTTTTCTTAAACTCTAAGAGCGGCATGCTAAGAGAAAAAAAAGACCTCTTCTAAAGCAAATTTCATCGATTTACATCTTTAAAACAACGTCTTATCAACGTTACATAGACGTTAGCTTCATTTTACCAGGACACATTCCTGCTAATCAGCTTCTTAGGTTTGTGGCTCACTCACTCCATTCGCTCTAAATAGAGAATGGGCCGGTCTTAAATGTCAAAATGGTTAAGTATAAAATATATATGTATATATATATTTATATCTTTTTCCCTTACTCGCCTGCCAAAGTCGGAGTGTTGAAAAAGTCTCTTCAATAACCTCTGTTGTCATGTCACACCCATATCAAATAGTAGAAACGCTTTTAAGCATCAAGTCAAAGGTGCATCTAAAAGGGTGCATAATATTCAGAGTTGAAGGAGAAGGAATCCAGTAGAAAAGGCTGACACATAAGCTCTGAAGGACAAAAACGGCATAGCCTGGCTAAAACTCCAGAACAGTCTCTTCTTTGGGACAGCTGTGGGTTGGTTTCATTTCAGTACGTTGTAGGAAAGTAATGTGCATAAATAGTTATCAATAAATTAATAAATAAATCTTTCTCTGTTTCAGTATATACAGAGCATTAGAGACAAAAGAAACACATCTATAGAAACCCCATATATCACACAAGAATATTGTCTCACTAAACATAAATATGGTTCTAGCAGCGTTCCAACATGTTTTCACAAAGGTGCAAACAAATGCCCGCTGTCTGTCTAAGGGTATGTTTACACCACAACAAAAAGTTTTCTTTTGACCTTTTGAAAAGTTTCATGTACAAACAACATCAAAATGATCTGTGTTTACACAGATCAACTAAAAATGCTGCATTATGCATGCCAGGCCAGTAGATGGTGACGTCACTTCGTAAAAAAACACTACACATCTGCGCCACAGAGTTGTTTTTGTTGTCAAGTACTCGCACATGCCTATAGACTAATCAAGTACTATGAATGCGCATGACTGTTGCTTAGTTTACATGGTGACAATAATGGTATCATATTTTGAAACTTTTCTGCCATTTTTTAGGTGTAAATGAACGGCCAAAATGCATAAAATCTTTTGAGTTTGAAACAGTGTTGTGTAAACGCCCCTAAAAGTCATTTTTTAACTGATATTTGATCTGATCTCAAACCTTTCGGTTTTATTATCTACTTCGCACCATAACATGATTTCATTGGATAAGTGTAGACACTGTGAATGTTGATAAAGTGACTGATAATGCCCAAATCAAAACAAAACAAAACAGAAGTATTTTCCAGAGGTCACCAGTACCTTTCAGCAAATAAACAAACCCTCACAAGTCTAAAATGATAACAATATTAACAAGTCCAGCCTCATTTTCAATCAATTAGCAGCTAATAAAACAAATGCCATCATGAAATACATTTAGGTTGTTATTCTTTAAACGTGTAATATGTCAAATATTTTGGATTAAAAAAAAGTATTCACATCAAACCAGGCAGTAGTCATCATTTATCACGTTCCTGTCCCGTCCGAACAGTCTATATATCAGTCAACGGGACCGTTCCTCACACATAAGCGCTCCTTCATCCTCTCTCTCCTCTTCTAACACCACAGACTCAGAGACTCCACCGATATTGCACCCATTGGAAAGAAAAAGAGGATCAACAGAGGATCAGCTAGATCAATAAATAAATATTCCTTCTGAAGAAGAGCCGCTCTGCGTCTGATTGAGGACTTGTGCTATTGTCCTCAGCAGGTCAAAGAGGGAGGACTGGGAAAAAGGAGCTCATTCCTCACGGCAGGTGGGAAGATTGACAAAAGTGAAGATGTTGAACTCGATGAGGATGGAGAAACACAGGAAGACGGCGTACATCAGCAAACAGGCAAAACCCAAGCGCTTGTCTAGCTTCCAGTTGTTCAGATGTACGCCGAGAACCTGAGGGGGAAAGAGACGGTTGATGTCACAGATGGATTTGAAGGAGATTTGTTCAAAAAAAGTGTTTCAAATGCTCTCACATACCGTCAGAAACACAGATGCCAGCAGCAGCCCAACCGAGAAAATCAGACCTTTGCTGTTTAGGTGAATCTGGGGAGAGTGGCATAAAAAGCATGTTAGAGCTTTCAGATGGAGAATGCTGGCATGTTGTTTCAAACAAAAATCTTTGTTTAGTCTACTGAGACTCTAAATGTGTGTTCAGTTAAGGCCAGAGGTAGACAACAATGTACACAGACTCTTGAGTGATTGTTTTCTTTTTGTCCAAATTTCTACTTGTTTTCCATTTGCCTTTCATATGAAATTAGATGTGTAATTGTGTAATGTTGTAGATGTGTAATGTTGCTAATTTACTACAGTTATATATTTGGGTCAAAGACAGAAAGATTTTTTTAAGTATATCAAAACAATAAAAGTGTAATACAACTATTATGCCACCTCCCTTTAATACATTAGAACGTATGCAGTTTATTCATGATACATATTTTTTCCATATTTGAGCATTTTAATTCACAACTGTTATTTACATTACAATAGACCGTTTATTTAAATGTAATAATCTTTCTTGATATATAAAATCTCTTTTCTAAATTGTATTGTAGGCAAACACCAAAATGTGTTTGACCCATTTAGAATGTTAATATAATTGAGCAAATCTCAAAATAAGTAACCATATTTCATACTGTACATTATTATTTAATTAGAATTTTCTTTTTATTTTATGTCATTTTGAGGCCCCTTCAATAGATTGCTGACACTAGTATGACTACAAGTGATAAATAAACAAACAACTGATTCATTTGTGCTGAATGTGTCAATGCTTTTTAAGCATTTACCAAATGAGAAATTAAAGAATAATGATGTATACACCATTTTTGTCACTTACTGTGGAGCCATAGTTAATGGCCAATGTCTGGAGGGCCCAAGGCAGACCAAGCCCGATCAGGATATCAAATACGTTACTACCAATGGAGTTGGAAATGGCCATGTCACCCAGTCCTGAACAAGACAGAGAGGTATTGGAGACTTAAATGGAAAACATTAAAAATGAACTTTCATTTTTGATCCAGTCTCACTAATCTTGAAATATATTGTATCTATAGAAACAGCAGAAAATAAATAAATAATTTAATTTTTTTTATTTCTATTCCTCATTAAAGCTTTTAAGTACAGTCTTGTTCTGTCGTGACTGCAAAACCAGTCAAAAGTTTTAAATGTTTGGCTATCTGAGATACAACTATTTGAAAATCTAAATACTGAAAATATTACATTTACAGTTGTCCAAATAAAGTTTTTAGCACGCATAATATGAATCAGAAATTAGGTTTTTGATATATTTACAGTAGGAAAATGACTAAATATTTTCATGGAACATGATCTTTATATTCTAATGATTTTTTGGCACAAAAAAAAACTATAATTTTGAGCCATACAATTGATATTTTGAGGCCCAGCTTCACATTTACTACAGTATGTTCTTACTTCAAAAAGTTTGTAATGTTGTGACTCACCTCCAAACTGGGTGGTTTATTTCAAGGCTTAAAACAATTTAACAAAGACTCTTTCAAAAATCTCAAATCAGCTAAAACATAAACACATAATAATTCATTCTTACCTTGCCGTGCCACAATTAGACTGGCCAAACAGTCAGGAACACTGGTGCCAGCTGCCAAGAAGGTGATGCCCATGATGACGTCAGGGATGCCCATAGTATAACCAATCACTGTGACCTGCCATGACAGATTTGACAGCTTACTGAATGTTTCTAGAAAATCATCTCTAAGTTTGAGAACTTACAATCAATACTGGTGTGTCAAACCTTACCATCCACACCATGATGTAAGAGAAGAAAGCAATCCAGACGGTGGAGCTGATGAAGGAGACCATATACCAGCGTTCCCAGCGTGGGTTGGCAGAGTTGGGCACAGTGAAGAACAGCAGCAGACTGAGTGGCCAGGCCAGCAGCCACTTTAGCTTATTAATGCCCCCACCTGCATGAGATCAAGACATCATCTGAGTCACCAGTCTGTTAACTGACACTGACATTCAGAGCAGCGCACAAGACACTTCCCGTCATGCATGTTTGTCATGTTTGTCAACGGGCAGATCTAATGGTTGAAGCCGAAAGCCTGGAATAAAATGCTTAAAATCTTATTTGCTAATATTAATTGTTTCTAACTCTTTTGGAGTTTTGAGTGCTTGTTCTATTCAAACATGTCACACTTTCTGATAACATCTGTGCATTTTGTAGCAACTGTGCTTTCGATGACCCTTATTATTATTGATTATTATTACTATTTGTAGGTTGAAGATGTTTTGTATTTCTCAGTATGTCTCATTATTGTCTGCTGATTTTTACATGTTGTGACATTAGTTTATGCTTAATTCGGATTTTAAGAGAGAGTCATGGTCAGTAAAAAAAATGTAAAAAAGCAAACAGGTTCCAACTACTTTCTCCTACATCTCTACTAATGTAATTTTAGCATCATTGCAAATAATGTAGTAGATAATGTAGTTTTTATTAAAAGGTTGAAACATTTCAATAAGCATTTTTATTTGATGTGTTTTTGTCATTTTTATTGCTAGTTTATATGTCTATAAAGATTATTCCAGTTATTTTCATGTTCAACTAAATACATATGAGATATATTTCCCTTTATTTTACTTTTACTTTTTTGTTTTATACTTTGTTTCATTAAATTATAATGACCAACTAGTGCCAAAATGTTAGTGAAATGATTTAGTTAAATAAAAAGTAATATATGTTTTGTGTTTAAAGTTCTTTGATATTAAATGTCAAGGTTTCTACAAATATTTTTTTCTTTCCTTTGTTAAATGATACATAATTGAATACTTATGTTTTTTTTGTAAAATCTAAACATTTGTCTACTTCTACTTTGATTAGTGCATTAAATCTGACATATACAGCAAGTATTAATGTGATTTAATGAATTTACTAACATGAACTAAGAAATCTACTAATGCATTAATAAAATCCAAAGTTCCCCAGCGGGAGGGGAACTACAATGCTATGTGGAAACTTCCACTATGGGGATTTCGTCAGAAAGCCAATCATTCTGAAGAGTAATTAAACGGGCCAATGAAATGCCAATGAGTTGGCGGTGTCAGCGTGCACAGCTGGCAGCAATCATAATCAGCTTGTGAATAAGAATGCCCGCTGTGCCACACAACCACACCTTTTCGCTTTCAGAAGCCTCATGTGCAGTCTGAAAGAGACGTTTTGCTGTCATCCTCCGACTTTGTTCGAGAGAGAGAGAGTGAGAGAAAGCTGCCGTCTTCTGAGAGGCTGATTTCTCCCGGTTCCAGCGCGAGCAACAACGCGAGCAACAACGCGAGCAGCGGTGGTCGAGCTGGGTTTCTCCTGTCCCTGGGCGTTTCGCTGGACCGGTACTTCAAGAGCGGTGCGTATAAATTTAAGCAAATTTCCTAAAAGAGCAACACGGTCGGGCAGCGCGTCTTTTTAAAGACGTCGCTCCGACCGTGCGTTTCTGGATGCGGTGGTTTCCTGTCCACGGATGATGGGCACGAGCACTGTATTGCATGTCTGGGGGACCAGCATGTTAATGCGGTGCTCGCGGGCAGCGCATGCCATCACTGCGATGGCATGTCTGTTGCGCAGCTAAGATCGCGGTTCGCTCTTGCAAAAGGGCGAACCACCCCTGTTGTCCCCCGCAAATAGCGGTTGGCACTCGGGCAGATCTGAGGGTCACAGTGGGGGTCAATCCGCCGCCCTCGGGCTTGCGGACCTCCCATTCCTCAGCGCGCTCCATCCAAGATTCGAGTGAGAGAAGCGCACCATCCTTCGGGAGGGTCGCCCTCTCACTCGATGACACCGAGGACCAGATGTCCATCGCTGCATCGGAGGGTGGGCTGTCATTTTCCGATGACAATTCGGACCCGCTTCCTCCCTCAGGGGTGGTAAGTGAGGCTCCGGATATGGCATCTGATATGATGGCCGTGCTAACCCGGGCTGCTTCGGCGACGAGGCTGGAGATGGCTTGTCCCCCAGCTTCGTCGCCGGACCGATTAGACGGGTGTTACGTGGAGGATAAGAAGGGGAAACCCTCTAAGCCTCCCGTCCCCTTCTTCCCGGAGGTGCACAGTAAGTTCACGCAGCGAGGAGGGCACCTTTTTTCTGCCCGGTCTGCGTGCGTTCCGCCCTCACCTTCCTCGATGACGGAGCAGTCAGGGGGTACGAGGCAAAACCCCAGGTCGAGTGTGCTAGCGCGGTCAATCTTGCCCGCGTGGTGCCTCTTCCTGGCGTGGTTAGCCTCGGCTCCCGTCCAAAGCGTGTAGGTTGTCTGCGTCCCTCAGAGCCAGAGCCTACACTGCTGCGGGCCAGGCTGCTTCCGTTTTGCTTGCTATGGCTAGTCCAAGCGCTGGCGCAGCGGCACGAGGAAGGTTCCGACCCAGGCTTCATGCACTACGCACTGCAACCGACTTTGCTCTAAAAACACCAGGTCGGCTGCGAGTGCCCTGGGAAGGACGATGACCACACTAGTGGTCAAGGAACGCCACCTCTGGCTAAACCTGGCAGATATGCATGTCGTTGACAAAGTTCGCTTTCTTAACACACCCATATCCCAGGCTGGCCTGTTCGGCGACACCGGGGTGAGTTCACCCAGGAATTCACTTCGGTGAAAGAGTAGTCAAGTGCGATCGGCGGGCTCAAAAACCGCTCTCCCCGTCGATTCGTCCACTTTGGCTGCTTCTCGCCGAGGGCGCTCGTCTGTGGCTCCAAAATCTGCTCCGCCACCCTGTCCGTTCAACTGGTTAAGCGGCAGCGTTGAGCACCTCACAGACGATCACCGCCCCCCGCCTCAGGGCGCCGCTAAGTCCAGTACGGACCGCAAAGCGTCCCTGAGACGGGCCACTCGGAGAAAAGGATGTTTGCTCTTTCCCTGGCGGAGGGCCAGGGACACCCATATCATTAACAAAAAGGCCGTATGGCTACTAAATTTTTTAAGAGCAATTTTTTCCTCTCTCTGGGTGTGATAGCCCGAACACTGCCAGTATGGGACGCTATGCCTTCCAGCTCGCAGGATTGGTGCTCTTCGCCACAGGCTCTGTGAGTGCCAGAGGACGGGCTCCTTTCTCTCGCACTCCTAGCCGCCCTGCGGGCTCTTGGGACGAAGTTAAGATTAAACCTCTTAAACTTCCGCTCTTCCTTGGGACGCATGCCTCCCGGGGTGAGCTCTCCCATCCCGTGCTGCCCCACCGCTGGTGCGTCAGTGATTGCACCGATGATGTCACTCGCGTGGGCTCTGCCAGCCTGGTTAGCACTGCCCAGCCCGTCGCGATGGCTCATTCGGACAATCAGACTCGGCTATGCGATTCAGTTCGCTAAACAGTCCCCCAAGTTCACGGGCGTGTATTACACCAGGTGTCAGCCCTGTGTCCGCCCCTCTCTTGTGCAAGGAGATTGCTGTCCTCCTGGCGAAGGATGCAATCAAGCCGGTCCCTCCAGCCGAGATGAGGTATGGGCTTTTTAGTCTGTACTTCATCGTACCCTAAAAGAGCAGTGGGTTATGACCAATCCTAGTTCTGCGTATTTTGACCCGCTGCCTTACAAGCAGCCGCTCAGAATGCTCATGCAGAAGCACATCCCCCGTTGCGTCCGTCCTCAGGATTGGTCGGCAGCGATAGACCTGAAGGACACGTACATTCATTCTCCATTTTCCCACGCCACCGGCTGCGGTTTGCGTGCGAGGGTCGAGCATGATAGTACAAAGTTCTCCCTTTCTGGCTCTCCCTGTCTCCGTGGGTTTTCACGAAGCTCGCGGAGGATGCCCTAATGCCCCTTCGGCTCGCGGGCATCTGCATACTCCATTATCTCGATGACTGGCTTTTTAGCTCACTCGCGGGATCAATTGATTATGTACAGGGACTGGGTGCTCCGGCACCTCGACCTGTTGGGGTTTCGGGTCAACCGAGAAAGGAGTAGGCTCGCCCCCGTGCAGAGCATCTTTTTTCTCGGGTTGGAGCTGGACTTGATCACCATGACGGCGCGCCTCCCTCGAGAGCGCGCTGGGCTGATGCTGACCTGTCTGAGAGAGTTCGACAGGAAAACTGTGGTCCCACTGATATCATTTCAGAGGCTCCTGGGGCATATGGCATCCGTGGCCGCTTCACGCCGCTCGGGCTGTTCCATATGAGACCGCTTCAGCATTGGCTTCCCGATCAGGTCCCTAGACGCGCATGGCACGCGGGCACGCACCGGGTGACTGTCACTCCGCTGTGTCGCCGTGCCCTCAGCCTCTGGACGGACCCTGCATTTCTACAGGCCTGTGTGCCTCTAGAACAAGTGTCCAGGCATGTCGTCGTTTCGACGGATGCTTCCAGTACGCGCTGGGGGGCCGTGTGTTGCGGGCATGCAGCTGGGGGTCCGTGGAAGGAACCTGGTTGCATTGGCATATTAATTGCCTGGAGCTGTTGGCAGTGTATCTCACGCTGCACTGTTTTTACCGGTGCTAGAGGGGAAACACGTGCTGGTCAGGACGGACAGCACGGCGATGATGGCGTATATCAACCGCACAGGGGGTATCCGCTCTCGCCGCATGTCTCAGCTCGCTCGCCGTCTGCTCCTCCGGAGTCATTCGCGGCGGAATCGCTGCGTGCCATTTTTTTCCCCCGGCGAACTCAACTGTGCAGCCGATGCGCTCTCACGGCAGTTCACGCCCGGGAAAACTGAGACTCCACCCCCGGCTGTCCAGCTGTTATAGGTGCGCTCTGCGCGCTGGCTAACACAGCTGGCCCCTGGGCGTGCGTAAATACGCATTTCTCTCCAGTGAGCCTTCTCGCAGATACTGTGTTACGTCAGGGAGGACGAGGACCAGGTCTGTTATTGCGCCTCTGGCTCAATCTGATCTGTTTTCAGCTCTCTCCTCGTGACGGCCGCTCCCTGGCATATCCCTTTGAAGAAGCTCCTTCTTCTTTGGAACAGGCACCATCTGGCACCCGCGCCCAGATCTCTGGAATCACGTGGAAGGTCCATAGATGGAGCGTGGAGGACTTAGGTGACTTACCGGTTCGGTGGTTAACACCGTCACTCAGGCTAGAGCACCCTCTACGAGGCATGCCTACGCCCTGAAGTGGAGTCTATTCGCTGTGTGGTGTACTTCTCTCCGAGAAAGACCCCGGACATGCCAGATCAGTGTGATGCTTTCCTCCTTCAGCTGGCTGAGCTAAGGCTGTCCCCTTCGCACTGAGGGGTTGGCGTTACGATCATCCCCGCTCTGAGGACGCGGGGATGGCGGCGCGCTGGGAAAGCATCGCCTCATCATCCAGTTCCCAGAGGCGCGAGACGCTGGTTAATTAAATCAATCCTGTCCCCCTCTCATACCCACTTGGAGATCTCTCTTAGGAGAGGTCTGCTCGATCCACTCGACTCAGTATCTTTAAGTTTTCTGTCCAGGTAGACAGCTCTGCTGGTCGCGTTGGCATCGGTCAAGAGGGTCGGGTATCTGGAGGCATTTTCGGTCAGCGAAGTGTGCCAGCAATTCGGGCCGGTCCACTCTCACGTTTTCCTGAGACCCCGGCCCACCTATGTGCCCGAGGTTCCTACAGCGCTTCTTTAGACTATGTAGTGAACCTGCAAGCGCTGCCCACGGAGGAGGCAGACCCAGCCCCTTTCTTGCTGTGTCCTGTTCGCGCTCGGCGCTTGTGACCGCATTAGAGCTTACGACTCTAAGCAGCTCCTTTTCTGTTATGATCGGCAGACGGGAAGTGCCATATCCATTCTGAGGTTGGCCCACTGGATAGTGGATGCCATCTCCCTCGCTTTTCTATGCCAGGGTGAGCCGCGTACCCCGGGAGTGAGAGCGCACTCGACTAAGAGTATCGCCTTCTCTTGAGCGTAAGCACGCGGCGCCTCTCTAACAGACATCTGCGGGCTGGGCGACACCTAATACATTCGTAAAGATTCTATAATCTTTGAGTGGGCTGATTTTCCTCACGTGTGCTGGATACGCCAGTGAATGAGGAAATTCAGTACGGTGTTGAAACACGCTTGCTGCGCCTTTCTCTCTAAACACAGAGATTCGTGCGCTTATTCACTCTGTTCAGTTGAGTTCCCCATTTGGCGAACCCTGCAGAGTTCCTCCGAGGCCCCCAGCATCTGATTCAGCGGAGGAGTCAGGTGCCTGGCCCATTACGTAGTTGGCATGCCCACTTGGTCAGCCCGCGTTCTGGGTATAGGTGCCTGCTATGCGCGATCCCCGCTGGCGATCCCATATGCTTCATTCAGCCACGGTGTAGTTCCTCCTCTTAGGCGGGCCCGTGTCTTCCCTCCCCGCTAACCATCCTTCATATGTGTTCTCCCCCTTTTCAGGGTTAGTCCATATGTCTTCCTGCCACCAGGTCTCCCCATTGGGCAGCAGGTGGCCTCCGCAGCGTCCTCCCTATCGGGACTGCACGCTTCCCAACGTACTGTAGTAATTTAAAATTCCTAGTATCTTAACTAGGTGTATTTTTTACGACTCCCCAAAAAATATAAATAAGCCTTTAAGTGCTTCACAGGTAAGTAAGGTAAGTTAGGGCCAGGGGACACGTTGGTGGGCTGCGTCTCTGGTGATGATGGTGCGCTCACGCCGGAGCCTGGCAAACCTCTCACCAGCGACGTGGTAAGGTTCAATCACTGTGGCGTTTTCCATAGATTTCCCCATAGTGGAAGTTTCCACATAGCATTGTAGTTCCCCTCCAGCTGGGGAACGTAACGGTTACTAAAGTAACCCTCGTTCCCCGAGGGGGGGAACGGAAATGCTATGTTCCTTCGCCACAGGGATTGCGCCTTAGCTGACAGCTGTAGTTCGGCTTCTTCAGCTAGAAAAGGTGTGGTTGTGCACGCTGACACCGCCAACTCATTGGCATTTCATTGGCCCGTTTAATTACTCTTCAGAATGATTGGCTTTCTGACGAAATCCCCATAGTGGAAGTTTCCACATAGCATTTCCGTTCCCCCCCTCGGGGAACGAGGGTTACTTTAGTAACCGTTACGTTATGCTTGTTAACATTAGTGAATGCACTGTGAGTTTATTTTGTTCATTGTTTGTTCATGTTAGTAATAAATACTTTAACTAACATTAACTAATGGAACCTTATTGTTACCAAATCTTTATTTTTATTTATAGAAACTTTCACAGTTATGTTTTAACTGATTTTTGCAAATCAGCATAATAATTTTGTCATCACTAATTCTGCAAATGTACCTGGGCAGCGGTATGGTACATAGGGTCCTTCATTTTCATCCTCCTCCTCTTCCTCCTCATCATTCTCATTGTTTTCATTGTCCTCGTTCTCGTTTTCAGTGTCAGTGCCAGCATCAGCTCCACCTCTATCCTCATCATGGTGAGCTCCCTTCCGCCCGTTCAGGCCTCGGTCCGGTCCTGCCAGTCCATTCTCCACCCCGCGCTTTCCTGGCATCTTTACAGTCACCTCAGAGTCACCATTACTGAAACGACTGTTTATCAGCCGCTGCCTCTGCACAAACACAAACATATCAGGCTGAGTAATCAATAGAACATGATTTTTACACTGCAAAGCCATAAAAATAACCATTATTAATTTGCATGTTAAATACTAAGAAATGATATATATCACTGTTTAGGGGGTTACTATAGTACTGTTGTAACTACACCATGCTTTTGGCGCATGGACCATCCATGCTGGATCTCTCAAATGTGACAAAGTTTTGGAGAACCGTAGGCTAGTGTCTGATGATTTTTGTCTTTCTTATTTACTTAGATGATGTGGGTTTCTTAACCTGCTATAAGGATTCATGTTAAAATAACCTAGAGAAGTAACATCTATTTTACATTTATACAAATACATGTATTTATTTGTTATTTAAAGGATAGTTCACCCAAAAATGAAAATGTTTTCACTATTTAATCACCCTCAAGTGGTCCCAAACATTTATGAGTTTCTTTATTCTGTTGAATACCAAAGAAGATATTTTGAAGAAAACTAAAAAATGTTAACCACTGGCATCTATAAAAAATTCAATGGATGTCAATGGTTACAGGTTTCCAGCTTTCTTCAAAATATCTTCTTTTGTGTACAACACAAGGAAGAAACACATGAAGGCTTTTTTGCAAGTGAACAAATGATGACAGAATTTTCAGTTTTGGATAATTATCCATTTAATATATAATGAAATAATAAGATAATTACTTAATCACATGTTAATGAGTAGTAACATTTATACAGTCTTACAGTTATAACCGGCCCCCTCAGTGAAAATGAGTTTGACACCCCTGTCTACAACTAAACTAAACTAAACTAAACTAAACTAAACTAAAGAGGTGGGAAAATTTGGACGTTCAATTACTGACCTCTGTAATGAGCATTCTGGAGGCCATGGTGAGGCGCGTGCGGGGAGAGAAATGGCTGGTTATCATGATCCTCATTCCTGCCTCAGAGAAGGTCAGCTGATGCGGATATGCAGACAAAAGCTCGTCCACCATCAGCACCGATGGCTTCCTGTGGAATTTTGCTAATGGGCAGAACAGCAGAGCAGAAATTTAGATGTAGAGCCAGCATTTGCACACATGATTCATATGAAAAAAGTCCTTTTACTTACTGAAAGTTATTGAAATATTACCTTTCTTAAGCAGTACCACTGTGGCGTCACAGCCGTCATCGATGTCTGTGTTACTGGCTGTGCCGTTACCCAGATTTGCAGGGTTCTTTTTCCGCCGTTCGATGAAATGAACCACCCGCGAGTTAAATCTGATTAACACAGAGGATGGAGAGTTAATAAAATCAGCAGTGATGCAATTTGCTGATGTGGAGTAGATACGAATAGCAATGAATGCATGTAATAATGAAACATTTCCATGGCGACAGAATAAAGGAGAACTTACTTCATTATTAAAATGTAAACTAGGTACAGCACTATTAGGATGAGCGATTCCCACCTGAGAGGAGAGAAAGCAGAAGAAAGGACTAAATACAAGGCAGAATGTGAAACAGATGTAATGTGATAAAAGAATATGTTTTGGTGTAGATGATCTTACCATGTCACCTTTTCATCATAGATGATCTTGAATAAAAAGATAAGAGTAAAAGTTTCAATTAAACAGAAAAAGGACAAAGTGTTCCTTAATTTTTTTTTCTGAAATATTACATTTGACCACCAGAGGGCAGACTTATCTTACTGTAATATGGGCCCTGAGGCTCTATTCAGTAAAATAACCTTTCTTTGATGTTTATTTTGTGTATAGCAAACTGTAATATAATATAATATAATATAATATAATATAATATAATATAATATGATATAATATAATATAATATAATATAATATAATATAATATAATATAAT
>CAIGQV010003909.1:18495049-18511221 GCA_903798115.1 Danio jaintianensis
ATATAATATAATATAATATAATATAATATAATATAATATAATATAATATAGGACGACACGGTGGCTCAGTGGTTAGCACTGTCACCTCACAGCAAGAAGGTCGCTGGTTCAAGTCCCGGCTGGGTCAGTTGGCATTTCTGTGTGGAGTTTGCATGTTCTCCCAGTGTTCGCGTGGGTTTCCTCTGGGTGCTCCGGTTTCCCCCACAGTCCAAAGACATGCGGTATAGGTGAATTGGGTAAGCTAAATCGACCGTAGTGTATGTGTGTGAATGAGTGTGTATGGATGTTTCCCAGTGATGGGTTGCAGCTGGAAGGGCATCCGCTGCGTAAAACATATGCTGGATATGTTGGGGGCTCATTCCGCTGTGGCGACCCCAGATTAATAAAGGGACTAAGCCGAAAAGATAATGAATGAATGAATGAATGAATGATAAAATGTTGATATTTAGGGCTTTGTTGTTTTTATAAAATAACAGAAAAGTGCCATGTTCTCATACTCATAATAAATCTTAAAATCCAGAATAAATCTATATTTTTATTCAGAGTTGTTGTTGTTTGTTGTTTCAGAAAATAACTCTCTTCTAAGGTTAAACCATTGGTAATATTGGTAATTAATCTAAAAATGAATATATAAACATATGAAAACATGGCCCCTTTTTATTATTTTATGGAACATTTTATATTAATATATTTGTTTTTTTTTATCAAATTGGCTACTACAACCCTACTACACATGTCTGAAATATGCTAAACAAAATCATAAACACTGCTACCATGCAAATATACAACCATTTACTGTAGTAAATTGTAAGAGGCATGCCATGTTTTAACTGTAAAAGTATAAACTATTGGACCACAGTTTGTACTTTCAGTGAATCCAATTTTTAATAAGGCAGAGTAACATCTCCAATACTCTATGTCCTGTGTACTATTAATCTGTGTTTGTTGTTTGTCTGCACGAGAAACACATGCAGAGTGTGGGCAAATAAAGAGGCCCCTGCTGCAGGCCATAGGCCCCACGGGAAAGCCACTCGCTTCTCCTCTCCTGCTGCGCGAGGAGGCCCAAAGGCAACATGGGAGCATGAAATGCCACTTAAAGTTGTACTCACCACGATCAGAGTGGCCACTGCGATAGTGTAGTACGTAGAGTCCCTCATTAGCGTCCAACACGAGAGCCTGACAGCCTATATCGACAGAGGAGAGAGAATAGGTAATGAAGAGACGGTTTATACATTTACACACCAAACACATACATTAAAAGACTGTTGAGACAAAAAACTATTATGACAAAGATGACCATATTAGTGACCATAACAATGCATAACAATGCTCATTTTATTACAGTATGTCCCTTTTTTGATTGAACACAGTGCAGGTTTAAAAAAAATAAAATATGCAAAACTTGAATTTAATTTTCTCAACAACGTTGTTCCTGTGTGCTGTTATCATCTGTGGTGTGGACTGCGATTCTTCCATTCATTTCAATTTATGATGATTTTTTAAACTGTAAAACAGTTTCCGTATTTTTGTGATTCACAAGTGTTTTCCATTTATTTATGGTTGTGAATTGAATTATGGGATGTTGATCTCTGGTCTGTAGACTTTGGATGTTAAAAATTCAATTCTACAGTTTAACAAAGTGACTTTTATTGACATTTTAGTAGTATGAAATAATATAATGTATAATAAATAATATATAAATCAACAGAAAATGTACTGGCAGTTAAACTATTTAAAAAGTTGACAAATATGACTTTTTCAAACTTTTCAAGGTAAAAATTTGTTGGAAGAAAGATCAAGGTCCCATAATGCAATTCAAAAGCATAAATAAAGGAGAACAATAAAAAGATGAATCACAAAATACAGAAAACTGCTAATTTACGGATATTTTTTTTTACAGTGTATAACCTGTCATTATAAATCATTATTATAAGTCATTTCAGCCCCCCAAAACTGTCAACTGTCAAAATATTGACAGAATCTTAAATATTATGATATATTTATTTATATAACAGTTTTTGTGGTTCTTGAATCTGATTGGTAGACAGCCATGCAATATTCTATTGATATAATGACAATATTAGTCCTTGATCACATTCACATTGTAATTTTTAAAAATTGAACCTACAGACTAAAACAAGGCTTTTCTACATTTTATCAACTGAGAAATTGTCAAGAGCTTATAAATTGCATAAAGAAGTCAAAACAGTGACAGGAATTCCTCTGCTGGCCACGTATAAAGTTTCTGACTTTGTATTGAAGTGTAATGAGAAAAACTGTGAACATCATGTGAAAGAAACAGGTATAGTTCTTTCCTTTTCATGGTCATTTTTAGTTTTCAGTTTGTTTAGATGTCTTTGTTATGTTTCATATTCCTATTTCATTCATAATGCAGCAGAGTACATTCGGACGCATCTTTTGAGCATCTCGGTCTATTTATTTGGTATTCAATTGGACCACACTAATAAAGCAATTATATCTGAGTTTTGATTTTATCAAGCCAAACTTGTCAAGTATAAATACAGCTTAGAATAATATATAGGAGCTCAGTTCAAAACATCCCTTTTCCACACATTAATATTGCATACTTTTATCCATTCACGGACTCCCAGTTGCAAACCCTGGTATTAAAGGATTTTAAAATGTGCTTGTCATGCCTTTACTTCTTACATAATGTGTACTCTGTGACTATTTCCAGATTTATTATTTATTTATTTATTTATTTTTTCAAAAGTTGGACAGTCTAGCCTTGCAAACTTCAGAATGTTGCATTAATATGAGCGAATTGGAATTGGCCAAAAGGAAATGAATGAAGTAGGAGCCATATTTGGACGTGACATCCTGTACTGAATCCAGCTGACCAAACTACAGGAAGTAATCCATATTGAATGTGTGTCATGTTGTGGAGGGCGATCCTTCCATAAAAAGCATTGATGTACGTCAGAGCACCGGAAGTAATGCGCCATCGCTCACGCCAGCACCGCTTCACTTACACCACAGGTGACAGGCTTTGCTTGGTGTTTCCATGGCAACCAGAAGCACCATTGTTGCAGATGTGTTTTCCCCCTTGACTCTGATGGACTCTATGTGCAAGTGTGTAAGTGTCTTGTGGCCTTGTGCCAATTTGGGAATGATTTACTAATATCGCTAATAGAGGTTGCTAATTTTGCCATGACATTTTTTTTGCTGAAACGGTAAGCAATGCATATACATCAATATGAATAATTACATAAAAAATAAATATATATTTTAAGGCTGTCAATTTAACATGCTAATTTAATTAGTTATTAGTTGGATGTGTTATTTTTGTAAAGACATTTAACGCATTTACCCAAGGCCTTAACATGTCACACAGTTGACTGGTGACAAATATGATGCAGGTCAAATTGGGTGAACTAATCAAAAAGAGAGCCATTTATTTAATTTCAGAATGAATGAGTTGTTTTATCAAATCGAATAAACTAATTATTCAGTGACTTACTTATAAGACAATTACTGTCATCCACTGGCAGTTTTATACATTTTTTAAAGTGTTATTTCATTTCAAATAAAACAATTTTCCATATATATCAATATAATATCATTCACATTATTCTGCTGTTCATTACTAGTTCATTTTAGCTCAGTTCCATGAAAATATTTAAAATACATGATTAAATGTAAACATTGTATTAAATGTTCTATATTAAAATAAAATGATCTAATGTTGTAACTAAGATTATTAAATGCCTTCGTTTTTTCAGGTGAATATATTTTTTTCAGGTGAATTTAAACTTTACTGTAGAGTAGTACCAGATTATTTACAATAATAAAAAAGAATAAAATATGTATGTATTATTAATACTTTCTTTTTTTCTCATTTTACAAAAGCATTACATGAAAAACAACAGTGTTACAGCAGACTTTTCCTCTTCCAGATGGCAACTCGAGAAAAACTGGGTGAAAAAAAATAAATAAACACAACTAAACTGAAGCAGTTTCCCATGCTTGTGCAAAGACACAATAACCCCGTATCCTCTTTCTTTAACATTGAGAGGGTCTCAGGAGGTTAAACCAAAGCAGTGTGAATGACTGAATGAAGTGGAAAGCAAAGAGGGCAGGATGGAAAAAAAGCAACTCCACAGCTAACATGGCTGACCTCATCAGCTACTCTCAGTGACCTCTGAGAACCGTTTGCGCACTTCTCACTGTCAGTCGGCACTAAGTAATGGCTTTTTTACTGCAGAGGTGTAGTAGGGGCGACGCACAGGTCACCCCATTCATCTCTAAAACAACCTTGCACAGAAGCAGAGAATTAATAATGTTTGTTCGGAACACTTGTGTCGACTGGCAAAAGGAAAATAATGTCTTACTGCAAATGTGCAGAGATTGTATTAGTGTACATGAAGAAGCCAACAGCATAGAGACCAATCCCATTTCCACCCCTAGACCTTTCACATTAATTGACAGTAATTCAAAATTAGAGTTAAAATGTTAACTTTGTCTAAATTAATGTCAATTAATGTCTTAATAGTTTTTTTTAGAACTGATTATTTTATGCTGACTATGATGCTATTTGAAAGAGAGTCAAAAAAACTTTTCATTTTAATTAGTTTGAAACACCTTTGTGTGTGAAAAAAAGCTTTGTGGGTGTTAATGTGCAAACTAAAGAGCACCTGCGCAGTAAAGATCCCACACACTCCGATGATGCAGAGGATATTGAAGACAGCAGATCCCACGATTGTTCCCACTCCCACATCTCCTTTGGTGATAAATACACCTGCACACAAGTCAGGGTGGCATGTGAAGGTCTATGTAAGGGGTACTGGTTTTGAAACGCAGGCTGTGTTTGGATCAGCCTGATGTTTAACTATAACCTATGCCAGTGCCTACCTATGACTGATGTGAAGAGCTCTGGAGCTGAACTTCCTGCTGCCATGAACGTGGCTCCTGCCACGTCCTCACTCAAGTGTAAGCGCTGAAGCAAGTTCATACACAAGAAAGACACAAAAAGAGACACAAAAGATGAGTGAGTATTGTGTACCAAAACATAATGGCAAACATGATGAGCAATCTAAAACACTCCTCCCTTATGCAAAGTCAAACGTCAATATACAGCTCTTCATATAACATTCCGTATCCTGCGAGGAGCCAGCCTCAAAGTAATAAGGGGCTGTTTAAATATTGTGGTTTTTGTCTGCTCAAGTTAGTTATTTCAATTGAAGACATGCGGCAAATATGGAGCAACGTGCACATGTTGCAACTTTAAATTTCACAGGTTAGAATTGATATTCATATATCAATTTCATCAAAATATATCAAAAAAATGTTTAAGATATAACTCAAATCTGCAAGATTAGAATTCTTTAGTTAGTTGGCATTGTTTTTAAGAATTGTGGGTTTATATCTATAAAAATATTCAGATATTTGATTTTACATTTGAAAAATAAAGTGTCCAATTATTTACATTTCCTTTTGGAGAAAAAAAGGCTTTCATCAAACCATTTTCCACCATCAAACATATATTTTTAATCTTTTTTATTGTATTTATTTATTGTTAATAAATTAAGATTAATCAGTTGTAGACCACTACCCAAGACACAGTGAATATCTTACCTCACAAATCTTCTCCAGAGAGGGCACGAAGTAGTCATCACACACCAGTGCCAGTGCGTAAAACATATACATGGCCTGTAGAGAGAAAGAGTGAACACAAAATTAGCATTTAACAAAATATTTTGACAACCCAGGGACATTTACAGAGAATAAGCAAATAGAAAACTACATGGTCTGAAGGTGGTTTAATAGTACAAACAACTAAAAATCAAGATATTTCATTTTTAATACAACCCCTCTTGAACAATACGAGAAAGTAAGCCTATTTTAAGCCTATTTCCAGACCAGGAAAATTTAAATGAATTAATCAATTCATAAAACTCACTGACTATATTTGTAATGAATATACATTTTCTTGTTTTGGCAAAATCAGTAATTTACTGCTTAAATGACTTCTAATTAGATTAAGATGTTAAAGGGCCCATGCAGTGCTTTGAAATGTGCAATTTTACTCAATTTCTCAACTGAAACATGAAGAAACATGAAATATCACAGCTCTGCCAATGAGAGTGGTTGAGCTCAAGTGCATTAAATGAAAAGCTAATAATAAGTGTCTTGATGGGGGCAGGGCATATCAGATACTAGAGAGCATTTGATTGGCCACGATTTGATGAGAAACTGAAGTATGAGGTGATGTGGAAAAAAAAAAAGTTGATATCTTTAGGTGGAAGTGACAAACTGCAAGCTTTACATGTTTATAACGGTTTTATATCTTCTAAACGTGAATTTTGTCATTGTTTTGGAGCACACTAGCTTATAGACATCCTTAAAACTAACAACTCTCTTACTAACATTCTGCCTTGAAGAAGAGTAGCACTCATGTTTTGTGGGTTGTCACACTGGTGACACACTTAGTGACCCATGGCTGTGCTAATGCTAGTTCTGAGATAATTCTGAGTCAATAGTAAGCATTACTAAAGGAGTTGTTAAATTTGAACTGCAATAAATAACACATTTCTGCTTGTCGAAATTAAGTGATTGAGATTGACTGACTCAACAATAGTAAGCTCTGAACTTGAAGTGATTTGACATTTTAAATAAAGTAAAGTGATTTTGACATTATTGGTTCAAAAAAAGTATCTTGGGTTCCATTTGCCTAAAATAAGTTGAAATAACGCAATTCAAATGAGTAAATGTGTGTCATGATTAATTTAAGTTACACCAACACTGTTTTAGTATTATTGTACATTAGAATATCTGTAAAGCATTAAGCACAACATTTTTGTATTTTTTTCAGTAAATAATGTACAACTGTAAAAGCCAAATGCTGTTTACAAAAGGAATATTTGACAAAAAAATATTTAATAACCAGTACATTATACAGAAAAAAATGCAGTCACCATTTTCTTTTCAAAACAAAACCATTTGAGTTTGGAAAGACACAAGGGTGAGAAAAACACGACAGGATTTCTATTTTATTCCCATAATATCATAGTGGTCAATTGTGAAAAAATAGCACCTTAAATCAGATTGCTATTGATGCCATTTGATGAAGCCTCAT
This sequence comes from Danio jaintianensis, assembly GCA_903798115.1. Lineage (NCBI taxonomy): Eukaryota > Metazoa > Chordata > Actinopteri > Cypriniformes > Danionidae > Danio > Danio jaintianensis. The sequence continues at coordinate 18,502,146 of CAIGQV010003909.1, forward strand.
ATTACATAATTTTGAAAAACATAAAATAAAATCAAAGAAGCCACTGCAGGGAGGACAAAATGTGTGCAAAGTGAAATTCCTGCATGCACATTTGAGTACATGAGTGTTGACACTGTTAAACTCTGTTATTCTCAGAGCAATCTGTCCTCCATTGGGACGTCTGCCTACTGGGACTATGCAGACCTTTTCTTAGAAAGTGTCCCGAAGACAGAAAGGCACTGATGGAAGCTGGTGCCCTTTACAGAGTGATGTGATTCAAAGTTTATTTTGTCTCTTACACAATAGGGATGAAATGTATGTTTTTTCTCTTTCTTTCTTGATGCTGTATATAGTGTATAACATGTTTTTGCACAAAAGAGCGGCATGTGGGGATTAGCTGCTCCAACATCTGCTCTGGTCAAATGTGTGTGTGTGTGAGTGACAGATCTCAACATGCAACATGTATGTGTGCATGTACTGTATACACAAACATACTACAAGAACATGCCTGTAGGTTTAATTCCCAAAGAATGCATGAATGGTATATATCTTCGGTAAAAATTATGCTATGAATAACCATTTCATAGCACTTAACCATTTCAAAATACTTCAAAAGGACTTTTTTGGGGGCAAAATTATTTAGTTCAAAAATTGTTTCCATAATCTAAGCAGTTCAAGACTTAAGTAAGTTTGCCATCTAAGCACATGAAAAAAGGGGACTTGATTCAATAAATTTAAGTGGAAACAAACAAACAAACAAACAAACAAACAAACAAACAAACAAACAAACAAACAAAAAGCCCTCCTTAATTTTCTCTTTGTGCCCAAAAATGGGCACCGATGGGAAATGAATGGGAAACTAATTTTACCATAAACCAATCACCCAAATTCTTAGCATTCTTATTTTTATTTCTCCAATAAAAATAAAAAAGTTTTTTTTTATTTGTCCAACAAATCCAAAACAATGCAGACCCATAAGTCTGAGCCTGTACAACATGCTCAATGTCTCCCAAACTCTCTATCTCTCTTTCTCAATCTCTCTCTTTCTCAATCTCTCTCTCCCCCTCTCTCACATATAGACAAACATGCCCCTACAAAAACATACACCCCGCCAAAAACAATTGTAATTTACTTTCTATTGTTATTTGTGATATTATTTATACAATCACAAGCCACCAGATTTCACCATAGTCACCAGATATTAAGATTTTCGATGTCTGAATTTAATGGAATTTTTTTTACTGATGGAAAATAAATATTACATAGAGCATAACATCGGCACATTTCACATAGAAATATGGTATGTATTAAAATATATATAAATTAATCGATTTTATTTTATTAAAGATAGTGATATGACATGAAAAATGGGGATCACACCGGAGACTACATTAGAACAATTAAAGGCTGCAATACAAAGGATGCTTGAGGGTTAAAGCTCATTGAGGTGATACAGAGAGATTAATCAAAAGTTTTTAAACTGGGGTAATAATTTTTCTTAACAAAATAAAAAATTGCCATTTCATGTATGGTTTAAAATGCATATGTTTGGCCAAAAGAACAGTAATTTTTGCAAATGTTGTCATCATCAGTAAACGTTATGCTACTGCATCTTTGCCCATAATGTAATATGCTTTATTGTGCTTTATTGCCATATTATTTATGCAATATTCATCTTTTACATTTTTACAATTTTCATAGGCCACACTTATGGAAAATAATGGACACATTTCACATTTATCAACTTGAGAGAAATACAATGTTCACAAAAGAAAAAAAACCTAACCTGTAACCTAAATCAGTTAGGTTAGGATCAGGATGACTTCTTCCATGCATAAATGTAAAACGTATGTATTGAAAAAAATGGACTTATAAGGCTAGAAAATCAATTTTCAAAAAATAAAATTCTGTCATCATTTACTTACATTTATTTAAGATTTTTTTTGACTGTTGAACACAAAAAAAGATATTTTAAAGAATGTTGTAAAGCAGCAGCCATTAACCTCCATAATATTTTTGTTGCCATGGATGTCAGTGGCTGCTGGTTTCCAAGATTCTTCAGAATATCTTTTTTTGTGTCCAACAGAAGAACAAAAATCATAAAAGATTAGAACCACTTGAGCTTGAGTAAATGAGGAGGACATTTAAATTTTTGGGCAAACTATCCCTTTAAATAAACATATCCTAATTATACACGTTTTGCATGTTACATGAGCATGGATTCACACAGTACTTGCATTGTCATACATACATATGGACGCAATCGCACACTATCCTGTCAAAGCAAGCTTCCATTCACCCATGGGACCCGTTTGCCAACTGTTTGCCCGCCAAGACTTTGCCAATCAGTGCATCTAATTCAGCCGCCATGCACACTGCCATGCTCGACTGTGTGCCCATTATGTAATCCCTGTCCGCTCCACTCTCATTCCCTCTCCTTCCTTTTATTCTTGACCTTCTGACAAGGCAGAGCCGGGCTACCGAAGCCCCTAAAGATAAATAAAACATGTAAACAGCTGGAGGGAGTCTTAGAGGGTTTTCACTGCAGCTTTTACCATCCACTCACTCTCCGCTTACATGGGCAACTACCTAAACAACGCACAACAATGGCTGTGTCAAACCAAGCCTGCAGGGGATTTCAGCAGGAACACACAGTACTGCATCAGCACCTGCTTCACATGGCATGCTTCACTTAAAAGTGTGCTCAGACATGGCCTATGGGGGCAGGAGATCCTCATGCATGATGAACACTTTTCACTCTGATAGCTTGCAACGATGGGGATGGAAAATAACAACAATAACAACAACAACAATAATAATATGAATATTAATAATAATAAAAACTTTATTTTATATAGTGCCTATAAAGGTATATCTCAAAGCACTTTACATTTACAAAAAGACATTGTAAAACATACAAAACAATAAAAAGGAATAATGACAATTGAAAAAAAATCAAAATAAAATAAAGTTTAATTAAAAATAAAATAAAATAAAATTAGGGCGTCACGGTGGCGCAGTGGGTAGTACGATCGCTTCACAGCAAGAAGGTCGCTGGTTCGAGCCTCGGCTGAGTCAGTTGGCATTTCTGTGTGGAGTTTGCATGTTCTCCCCGTGTTCGCGTGGGTTTCCTCCAGGTGCTCCGGTTTACCCCACAGTCCAAACACATGGTATAGGTGAATTGGGTAAGCTAAATTGTCCATAGTGCATGTGTGTGAATGAGTGTGTGTGGATTTCCCAATGATGGGTTGCGGCTGGAATGGCATCCGCTGCGTAAAACATATGGCTGGATAAGTTGGTGGTTCATTCCGCTTTGGCGACCCCAGATTAATAAAGGGACTAAGCCGAAAATAAAATAAAATAAAATAAAATAAATCATTTCTGAAAAGCAGTGTTTTCATTCTAAAATGCGGTTTTTAAAACAAAAAACATGCAAGCACACAAAGTGACTTTTCATAGAATAAAAAAAAAACAGCACAACTCAAACCAAACACTACCAGGACTCAGTTCCATCTACAGCATTTGTGGCTCAAAACACTGTTAAAACCTACATACGGCTTGTCCAGGAAATAAAACAGAATTTAATGATGACACATTTCAGGCAGTTCAGAATCAATTCTTTCTTTTGGGTGATAATAACTCCATTCATCATACACTTATACAAGCATAATGGGGCAGTTCAATAAAACATTAATTCCTTTAGTGTCATATTCATGTTCCAGGTTCAATGTAAATTAAGCTCTCTCAACATCACTTGCAGCATGATGTCAGTTACCAAAGAAACAGCTTTGACTCATCTCTTAGTTTCTTCAGAAACAACAAATAAAACTACTGATAATTTCACTTCTAAAATTTACATTTTAATAAATGCTAGGATGACATAACCCAAGGTGGGGTGAAAAAAAATGGCCCAACCACTGGGTTAAAAATATATCAATTTAATAAAATAAATGAACTCATGTTGGATTTTTCCACATTTGACCCAACATTGGCTTATGACAACCCAACATTTCTTTTTTGGAGTGTAGGATTATGAATAAATATGTTTATTTGGGTGTAATATTGTTTTACTGAATCAAACTTCATGTCATGACTGAAAAAGTGTCTGCTTCAACTGCTAGTGTTATTAAACATGGGCTCCTTTTTAAAACTCCTGAGAACACCCAAAGGCATCCATTAAATAACAGCAACTAGGAAATGCTTTTGGCAGAGGGAATTCTATTGTGTGCTATTGTAAACAAATGATTGTGTAATCAGACATAGACTGCCAAAGACTATTATACACAATTGGTATATGCGCAATGGTAGACAGTTTTCAGGTTTCATGTAATAGCTGAAAGAAAAATCTTCAAATGCGCATAGGTTTCATCATATTCTATGGAATTATAATCTTTGATACCATTTATGGAAAAGCAAATAATTTAAACTATGATTTCAATATCATTGCTGGGCAAAGAAGATATGTATACAGGTATGGAAAAAAGAAACCGCTTGAAATTTCTCCTGGAATTTCGATTTATAGTTATTTATGTCAATTTATGTGCTTCAGTAAAAAAATGTTTTAGTGTAAATAACTAATGATTTGTTTTTCCAAATTTAAGATAATTTTTTTTTTTTATATAAAATATTCCATAAAATAATAAAAAGGGGCCATGTTTTCATATGTTTATATATTCATTTTTTGATTAATTACCAATATTACCAATGGTTTAACCTTAGAAGAGTTAAGAATCACTATTTGCTGGAATAACTCAACAAATGAGATCAACTGTTATTTTCTGAAACAACAAACAACAACAACTCTGAATCAAAATATAGATTTATTCTGGATTTTAAGATTTATTATGAGTATGAGAACATGGCACTTTTCTGTTATTTTATAAAAACAACAAAGCTCTAAATATCAGCATTTTATCATTTATTTATTCATTCATTCATTTTCTTTTCGGCGTAGTCCCTTTATTAATCTGGGGTCGCCACAGAACCACCAACTTATCCAGCATATGTTTTACGCAGCGGATGCCCTTCCAGCTGCAACCCATCACTGGGAAACATCCATACACACTCATATACTACGGACAATTTAGCTTACCCAATTCACCTATAGAGCATGTCTTTGGACTTATGGGGGAAACCGGAGCACCCGGAGGAAACCCACGCGAACACCGGGAGAACATGCAAACTCCACACAGAAATGCCAACTGACCCAGCCGAGGCTCGAACCAGCGACGTTCTTGCTGTGAGGCGATTGTGCTACCTGCGCCACCGTGACGCCATCAGCATTTTATTTATATTTTCTTTTTCAGACCTTTATAGAATAAATCAAGCATTAATATTTTACTCAAACCCATAAATCCACCAAGTCCAGAGAAACCAAACATTTCTAAGTGATCTCTAATTTTCTTTACATAACTGTATGGAAAAATTTTTGCTAAGGCATTCCGATAAGACACCAAGCTCCCACGACACAATTTAGGTTAAACAACCCCTTCTCTGTGTTAATACCTTTCTTCAAGTGAAGTAAATTAAGCTGAAAATTAACATGATCAACTCATTCATGTGCACAATGAGCAGGTCGTTTAGAAAATCCTTTACAGCCTTATACTGTATAGGTAAGGTCAGACATTGCCACCAATGCCTGAATGAAACACACAGTCTTCTCACTTCAAGTGTTTCAACTAGAATAAACCATTCAATCTACTATCTCAAACACTGAAAAAGAAAAGTAGAGAAAGGCAGAGATACTTACACACAGAACGTGCAAAGCTACAGCCCCCTCCAATCGCTCCTGCTGGGTGAAGATATCATCAGGGAACTCGTGAATACCTACAGAAAGCACACACACATACACATTTAGCACATGAAAAGTCCATGTAACACAGAGCAATGCACACGTGTCTCAGAGAGTCTTCCTTCTAATTATACATTATGCAGATAAACATATGGATCATTCCAGAGGAAAAATAGTAAACGATCTTAATCATAGACTAATTACATACAGCATAAGTTCATTTCAGTTAAGTATTTAATTGTGTATCATATATAATACATGGAATCTGTTTCAACTGTAGACTGCAAAATAAAATGGACGACACATCTTGAGTTCTTTACACTGTTAAAGCAAACTTATATAAAAAACAACTGAACATTTATGAGAATGAGATATGATGGAAACCATGTTTTGGATAAATATATATTTCAGGTGTAATCTCTGATATTTTAGTTTGGCTCAACTCCCATTTGTGTATAATGCATGTACTGCTTCCGACCACCAGGGGGCGAACACAAAAGGAGATATTTCTGTCTGATCTTTTCTTGTTCCATTCCATTCAAAGTACATTTTTAAAAATGCTGGGTCCCACACAAGTCCTTCATGTTGTCCCAACACAAATCGATTAAGTTAACCTAATTACAATTAATTTGAAATATAAATAACCTAAAACAATTAAGTTGTCCCCCCAAAATCTCAAGAATTGTATTAATTCAGCTTATTTTAAATAAGCAGTTTGAAAAAGTGGCAAAAATGTTTTTTTTTTAGTGTAATGGAAACTAAAGCTGACCTATTAATCATTAAAAGATTGTGATCTTGATTGAAACACCACATAAACTTATTCTTATATGACAACAATTAGGTCTATGCTTATTATACGTGCAACAAATCTGATTCTTTTCTCTCTCTTTTTTTGCGCTTGTGCTGCCAGAGAGCACAATTATAGCTACAGTATGCATATATGTGACTGTTGACAACAAAACCAGGCTTTATTTTGCACAGGTATATTTTAGGCAATAGCTAAAAATACACTGTATGTGTCAAAATTATTGATTTTTCTTTCATGCCAAAAATCATTAGAATATTAAGTAGAGGTCATGTTCCGTTAATATATTTAGTAAATGTCCTACTGTAAATTTACTGAAACTCAATTGTTGTTTAGTAATGTTTCTTTGCTAAGAACATAATAGATCATTTTGTTTCATAAAACCTTGATATATCATCAAGAGACAAAAGTATTAATTTTGTCTTGCCTGTATATGTTTTTTTTTTTTTTTTTTTTTTTTACTCACTAGCCATTAGCTTGCATGGGGAATCAACAATGCACCATGGTTTGAGCTAAAAACCTTCTTTAAAGGTCTACTTTAAAAAAGGTTAATAAATTAACAGCAAAATCTTGCTTGACAGCAATGCTCACCATTCACACTCACTGTATAAAAGTCTGCCTTTATTCTGCTTTATTCCCATGAAAAGATGTAAGTTTTACTTCTTATAGTAGTCAAAGAAACACATTTTCCATTCATTATTCATCAGCCGAACCCATACAGTGAAACATTTTTGTTCTGATCACTCAGAAAAACAAACTGACTTTATCAGACGTCATTGAGCTGAGCTTCAGAAAGAACTGACGACTATATGAGTGTAGCATTGGTGTGATTTTCCAGGAGCTGTTCTGACGGCATTACCGCCAATCCCAGTCCATCGCTGCTCAGTTAACAAGCTATTCACTGCCACAGCGTGTCTCCCGGCTGGCTCCATTGATAAGCCTGCAGCCTGCCGACAGAATCGGGTCAGTGAGAGTGGCCACTTATTTGCCTGGATCCAGTTTTACATGCTCGAAGATGGTGGGAGTGACAAAGTCAGCCGCAAGCTTTCTGAAGTGTTGCAATTGTGCTTGTTCCTGCACAGTGACGTCAACCTCCAAGATACTACAGCACTGATTGAAAAGAGTCGAGACCCCTGAGACCTGCTTTGTTCCAAAAGTCTGATCTCTCTGTGCAAACTTCAAGCTCGATTTATGTCAGAAAAATAGCTCAGCATATGCGTAGATTTGAATGTCTGTCACTTTTTATGATTGATTGAGAGTAAAATAAATTGCTTTTCTGATCCTCTGGTCCCTATAGTGCCTGTAAAACATTTGTGATCATTTTGGCCATTTCTATTGATGGATTTATTGTCTGTTGGCACTGAGGACTTTTAGAGGTTAAATTTGTCAATTTTCACATTATTTTGTTTGCTAACGATCACATTAAAATGCTGTATTTTTATTCTTTTTCTAGAATGTTAAAAATACAGATATAGAAAATAATGAACAAATAAAATATTAATATTCTTTTTTTTTTTTTTATTCCTCAACAGATCATGTCTCATTTCATCAATTATGTTCTTAACTGACACACTTGTCTCCTTAACTGGTAACTAAACTTTTACTAGTGGTAAAATTGTTTGTCATGACAGAAATTACACCACAGCTGAGAGTCAAGATAAGAGGGACAACATTTATTTTAGGGTTTTTAAGAACATCATACCTTAAATGTAATACTGAATATATACTATTTTTAAAAATACATGTTTAATGGATCCTATTAATAAGACTGTTATGACACGTTTAATGGTCATCAGCATTTTAAATCCTTTTTTAAAATAACACGTATGTACATTTATATGTATTTATGTATGTATTATATGACCTTTACATCAAATGACAAAAAACCCCCGAATTACTGCTTATGCAAGGTGTTTCTAATGTAGCGTCTTTGGGTGGGACAGTAAATTAGAATTTTCTCTCTTCTGGCTGATTTTTTTTTTTTTTTTTTCAGAAAATCTTGATAACACTATCATTGAGTTTTTCTTTTATTATTTGAGCAAATAGGATTGTAAAATGATTATTTGTTGTACTCTCCCATTCACTGGGCTCTATGTTTACCCAACAATGGCGACTTCCACTGCTAAGAAACATAGAAATGTGAAAAGGGTCCATATCAAAAATATTAATATAAAAATTACATAAAATAATGGAATAAGGGGCCATGTTTTCATATGTTTATATATTCGTTTTTAGACTAATTACCAATATTACCAATGGTTTAACCTTAGAAGAGTTAAAAAATCACTATTTAGTTGAACATAACAGAACCCCAAAACATTGATAATGATTTTAAAAAAGCTAAATAAAATAATAATAAAAGATCAATTAATGGGATATAAAAAAAGAAAAAAAAGATTAAGATTAAACTTTTTTTTGAGTATATGCACTTTCATAATTGGCTGCAACAACAACAAATAAATAAATAAATAAATAAATAAATAAATAAATAAATAAATAAA